>CM076899.1:9114125-9714125 GCA_039519145.1 Kokia cookei | reverse complement strand
ATACAAAAAAATTAAGCCCCTGTACTAAATTCGCATCCAATTGAGTCCTTATCGTTAATTAAAATAGTCAATTTAAGTTTCTCTATTACTGGAATTCACGATTGACCACACTAACCATTTAAATAAATTGATGGACCAATCAGATAATGACACATGACAACTTCTGATTTAATCTAATATTTTCTCAAAAAAACATTAGAAATCATAAAAAAATTAAAAATTATAGAAAATCACATATTATAAAAAATTTCTAAAAATTAAATTAAAATTGATATAAACTTCGGATGGCTTAATTGATGGACCACAAAACGTATACCTTCCTTAATTTTCTCTTAAAATTACTTCCAAGGCTGAAATTAACATGATAAGAACATTAGCTCACTAAATTCAACCTCGCTATTATAAGTTTTTAAGCAAATTAGCATCGAAGCCGATACCAACTGAGCTTCAATCAAATTTATTATATTTTTCAACTTAAAATTCTTACACAAAATAATCATCAAATTAAACAAATGGCAGTGAGACAATTACTCTAGCGAAGGCCCTCATAGCCGTCTAGAGAAAGAGCCGGCCATTCACTAAAACAGTGGAGAACCGTTCGACCGGATGACTTCTCCATGGAGGGAGTCCAAAATCAATAGATGGACCGTCACGTCGTGACTTGTATCAAGTGGTCCAAAACTTAAGCACTTGTACAAAGATAAAGGAGAGAGTTATATATAAAAAAAATAAACATTAATGCAATAAATAGTCAGCGACCCCACTCCCACCCTCCTCAATTTTCCTCCTTATTACCCCTCTCAGATCCCACCCCATCTGCCCACAAAAATTATAAGAAAAGAGAGAGAGCTGAATCTACACTTCTATTATTATTTGTTATGGCTCCGCTTACTTTCTTGCCGGAGGCGGCGGCGGCGGCGGAGCCCATGAAACAACCGCCGAAGCGCCGGAGAAAGCAAGTGAAAAAGCAAAAGCAACCCACCACGTCTTCTTGGGACCAAATCAAGAACTTGCTCACTTGCAAACGGATGGAAGGGTCCAAAGTCCATGACCCTTCGAAGAACAATAACCCGCCGCCGCCTCATCATCATCAACATGGCTACTCAAAGCTGGGTTCCTCTTGTAGCTACATCTGCAGCTTCAGGGACGTAGTTCATGGAAATACGAGGGTTGTTCACAGAGCTGATAACTCTCCTGAGACTAGCACGGTAGGTCAAGAAACTGCGCTGCTCAGACGCAAAGCTGCTAATGGGTCGTCGTCGCGGTCCTTGCCGGGGTCAACAAGATCCAATAACAGCACCACCACCTCGTCTTCTTCAAGAGCTATTCAATTCAGGAAGCTTTCTGGGTGTTATGAATGTCATACGATCGTTGACCACAACAGGTACACTATATAAATATAGAATAAATGAATTTGAATCCTTTTTTTCTCATTTTCCAGAACTTAAATTAGAAAATGTGAAAATTCGCAGGTATCCATCGTCAAGAACAACCATCTGTGCGTGCTCACAGTGCGGAGAGGTCTTCCCAAAAATTGAAAGCTTGGAACTTCATCAAGCTGTTCGCCATGCAGGTACTGTAATTTGTTGCTCTTAAGCTTATTTGCTATTTTTATATTCCTGAAATTTACTATACAGAGTATTACTTAGTCATTAAAATTGTTTTTAAGCTAAAATTTATCCCCAAGTTACAGAAATTAACGCTTTACTAATTTTTTCTTGTTGCAAATATTTCATTTTCACTTTGAATTTTTGGTGGGTTAATTTAATTTAATTTTTATTTACTGAAGTTAAATACACAGCTATCCCGTTGATGAATACAGAAAAGACTCAGACATATGACGTGGCATTTTCTTTTAAAGTAGTGTGTATGGTCACGCTAAATTTGCAGACCACCGACAAGTAAAATTAATGTTGGCATCAATGCAAAACTAAATTATTATTTTCTTTCAATTTGATCCCACTCTTTTGTTGGTTTAGTTTCGGAGTTGGGTCCAGAAGATTCGGGCCGGAACATTGTGGAAATCATTTTCAAATCCAGCTGGCTAAAGAAGGACAATCCGATCTGTAAGATCGAACGGATATTGAAAGTCCATAACAACCAACGCACCATCCAACGCTTCGAGGACTGCCGCGACGCAGTGAAAACGCGCGCTCTTAATAGCACCAGAAAGAATCCCAGGTGCGCCGCTGACGGCAACGAACTCCTCCGTTTCCATTGCACAACCTTGTCCTGCTCCCTCGGCGCACGCGGCTCCTCCAGCTTGTGCGGCTCCATCCCCGGCTGCGGCGTCTGCACCATTATCAGACAAGGGTTCCAAAACAAAGGCGGAGGGACTGCGCCAGCAGCAGAATTCAAGGGCGTCCTCACAACGGCTAGTAGTGGTAGGGCCCACGACTCAATTAACTGTACGGACGGATGTAGGGCCATGCTGGTTTGCCGTGTGATCGCGGGAAGGGTGAAGCGAGTTGCGGATGAAGCGTCGCCGTTGGAGGACGAGAATAGCAGCGTCGTATCTTCCTCAGCTGGCTCGTACGACTCTGTAGCTGCGTACGCCGGGGTTTACTCCAATCTGGAGGAGTTAGTTGTCTTTAACCCAAGGGCTATCCTTCCTTGTTTCGTAGTCATTTACAGAGCACTTGAATCTTGACTTATATGAAAAGTCAAAATATCATTATTTTCATGGAATTAGTCTAATCAAACGATGCTCATTAACTGTGTACATAAACTTCGATCTGACGTTGTTCCACACGAGATCAAACCCGTTTCGTTTTGGAATTGAATTATAATATTTGTTAGCTCAACTGCTTAACCGCATGCGTGGCAGCTGATTCCTGTTGCGCCAAATTAAATATTTGACGGTTACATAAAAATAATTAATTTCGAATAATTATTTAATTTTGTTGGCTCAGTTTTTCTTTTCTTTTTTCTTTTTTCTTTTTTCTTTTCTGAATAAACTAAAAGCACTGAAATCCTTGATTGCTGGTTTCTGATGAACTGACACAGAATGTGAAATAAATAGACAAAGCAACGCCAAAATTTTCTTCTTCTTTTGGTTTTAAAATATTCAATGTACTTACTCTCTATATTTTCATATATTTTAATTTAGTTATTTTTATTTTTTATTTTTTAAATTTAAAATTTCAATTTTCAATGATAATTATTAAAATTATTAATTTTTTTATTCACATTAAATTTATAAATTTTGTTATTTTCAAATTTTGATGTGGCAAGTATATTATCATATTTGTAATATCATATTAACTTATTATTTTCACATATTACTCACTAAAATTCTAGTTAATGGATTAACAGTTTTCTAATTGGAGAATATAGACTCAATCTATAATTATATGCATAGTAAAAGACTAGTAATTAAATTTAACCAAATAGATAAAATTGCTACTCTTCGGGTCAGAACTAAGATTTAAAAAATATAGAAATTAAAATTGACCAATTTGAAAAGAGATTAAAATTGATCAAACTAAAGTATAGTGACTAAATCTATAACTTTTGTAAAGCATGTGGACTAATAACAGAATTTAACCAATATTCAAATGCAGCCATTGAGTCGTCTCCTTTCACCGTCTTAATTCACGTACCTACACACTGCAGTTTTGATGGGTTGGTGGTACCAAAAATAAATTAGAATTATTACATAATATTTTTTTTTATTCTACAAATAATTTGAAATTTTAGTTACATGTATTTTTTTTAAATATTTACTTTACTATTAAAAATCCTGAAATTCTAGATACATTCCCGTAAGTAAAATTCAAAAGAGGAAAAAGAAGTGTGGAAGGGGGAGTAATAGAGCAGCATAATTAAGAGGCACGTGAGATTATCTTGGAATAATTGCAAAATTAGAGGCGTGGACCTATTTTTTTTTTTTTTTTTACAGAGGATTGAGAATTGCAGACACGTGCATTACCCATATCCACAATCAATGCATTCTTCTTGCTTTATGTGTTTAGACTTCCTATTTTTGTAATTTTCCTGTATACTCTGTTTTCCAAAGCCATCAATTACTGTAATCTCTGGTGATTTTACTCAAAATTTTGCACTCGTAAACTATTTTTAAACTTTGGACTCATCTCTCTATGCTCATGTCATCAGAAGTTTCCCCCTGTCTAACTCAGTTTTATTTTGAAAAATGTTTAGTAAATCTGGTTTTAAATTTTTAATAATTACGATTTTGTTCAACAAAAATCAAATTTAGTTTTAGTTTGATTTCCCAATGAATCTGATATAAACTCATTTGGATTTTTTTTTTTTTTTATATCACGGACGGTCGGGAAGGATTTAGTTGTGTAATTTTTTTTTTATAAATTGACATTGACAAATTTATCCAATTGTTAGTAAACAAATAATTTGAATTGCTATATTTTTATTAATTTATTTATATAAATTGTTCATTATTGCTAATTTCTTACATATAAATTATCGAATAATTCATTTTTAAGACAATGATTTAATAGGAAATTTTAACAGTATTATCTAATTGGATAAATATTCATTTTTTGTAAAGTACAATTATTATATTCTATCAATTAAAGTGATTAATTTTTTAATTTTCATAAAATAAAAGAACGAAATACGTAATTAAATAAAAGATGGAATTTAAAAAGGTAAATAAAAATCAAGTTTGAGTAATTAAGTAGTGATAGTAAGGTTAGTCCTAATCAAAGTTGTTGAAGAGAGCCATCATTAGTTTCATTCAATCCTTAAATAGAGTAAGTAATTAATTTGATCCTTTGCTTAATTCTAGTTTTGGTATTGCTTCTGCAAATGATATCATTATCAAGCACATAGGCAGCCTTATCATTTAGAATTATTTTCTATTACTTTTACCAATATGATAATATAATTCGGTTTATCAATAGATGGTCACTCGTTACGGGGTTAATGGTTGTTGACAGTTGGAGCGACATTTGCGAGCAACTATTAAGCAAAGGTGCCAGAGAAATTTTCTGATAGCAAAATAAAGATGGGATGGTTGGAACAAAATAAAGATGGGATGATTGGAACAAAATTTCAATTATCTTGACAACTCCGCGAGTGCCCTTGAAAGAGAACAATACGTCCGATCATACATCCTGAAGTTAATCAGGAGTATTCTAATGCCT
The DNA here is from genome assembly GCA_039519145.1 of Kokia cookei. Lineage (NCBI taxonomy): Eukaryota > Viridiplantae > Streptophyta > Magnoliopsida > Malvales > Malvaceae > Kokia > Kokia cookei. The sequence continues at coordinate 9,708,999 of CM076899.1, read as the reverse complement.
GATAAATCTCGAACTCTAGTACATTTAAAGTGGCTACTACAACTCGTCGACTTGAAAGAAGCGACGCAACTCAGTTGGGGATCAACTATGTTGGTCACGTTGTACCGAGAGATGTGTCAGGCAACGCAACCACAAAAAATTAAAATCAATGGTTGCATACTCCTACTGTCATGGGCATGATATTGACTATCATTTTTACGTCCTCGAGTCGACGCCTCTTATAATTTTCCATTTGTGACAAGGTAAAATTCATTTGATAATACAGTTAGCATAATATTTTTCTAATTATCATATTTTTGAAATAACATATTATTTAAATAGGTGGAACAGTCGCGGGAGTCATGTAAGACTAGCGGATGAGCTCAAACATGTTCAGCTATTGTTAGATCAATGATCATAAGTCAATGTTAGTTTTTAAATTTTTGAATTATATAATATTTACATAAGGATTCAAAATTTAATATTTTGTACTATAGTTTGAATGGATGCCATACGCCGATCCGAAAATCCAAGCATCCATCCCAATCGAATTTTTGGCCAATTGTAATATCTAGCACATCAAGGTGTCATTGTTAGTTTACGTGACGGTGGAGACGCACGAATCCGATCGAGTGATCTACCAATTCGGGTTTAGGCAAACTATTCTGTCGTCACCTGAAGACATTGAAGAATTGCATAAGGTCGACTTGCGGGGGAGAACCAATGAAGATTGACTTAAATTTCATTAGCAATATATCAACATTTGAGCGTATATGGATGATTTCATACTTATGCGCGAACCAATTCTCGCATCGGAATTGGTGATAACTCCAAATTACATGTCATGGTTTAGACATCACGACAAGTCATATCTATTGTCAGAGGAGCAAAAGACTAGGCAACATCGTATGAGGAGTCCAAGATGACCTTGCCAAAATCCTAGGCCAATAGTACATGCCTCAACGGAGTCATCACTAGCTCCAACCCAACACAAGGCACTGATGGTTGCACCACTTCCCGATCAATATCCTTCATATTATTCTAGTGCATTCACTAACCCTCGTTATTTTTACATAAGCATCATACTATGGACCATTGTTCCCTACATCAACACCTTCTGCAGGTATGTTTTTTGCACCACCTCCATCCCTAGCACCATTGTACATGCTAATGCCAACAAAAACATAAACGTATCTACCATCTTCGACTATTCCAAAATTTTATCTGTAATCGAGTTATGTGACACCATACACTTTTTGTCGCTAGTGTCGCAAACACCACTGACGTCATTATTCTACCGATGTGGCTCATCTTCGCAACCACCTATTTGTAGAATGGGAGACATACGATGGCAACCTAGGACGACAGTTCACACAAACACGGAGGAAAGAGATGAAGCTCAAGATGGAGCTTGAGGTGAAGATGAAGATGAAGATGAAGAAGATGAGGAGTCGAAACCTTAGCTTGTATGAAAAAATTTGTCTCGTAACCGACATCCATCGAGTTGTGGCACACATTTAGCCCGATGACGTCGATGGTTTTTTTTTTTTTTTTTTTTTAAGTTTTGTCATGTAAATCATCATTTACTTTGTTAACTTTTAAGTTGTATTGTATAAAAAAATTTCCACCCACAATGTATTTGATATCAATAATATATACTTATTAATTTAATTTAATTAACATATTATATATCTCACTATCAATCACATCATATATAATTTAATTTAAATTGATTTAGGAATCAAATATAAATATAACATTTATTTTTTTATCGAATTCATCGAGCATGAAATGAAAAAAAGAGTAATTTTATTTTATTTTTTTGTTTACTATATACATGATTTTTTTTTTAAAATATAATAAGTTAAATGCACTAAAATATTAAAATGAAAGTTTTTTAATACATAAAAAAATATTTATATTAAAAACACTGTCATAAATATGATAAATATTTTATTATATTAAAAAATAAATATAATAAATATGTTATTGTATTAAATATAATTTTTAAAATTTAATATTTTGGGTTGGATTATTTAGTTGGATAAGTTTTTTTTTTTAGATTTTGACCTTTTGGTTAATGAGTTTAATTGTTATTGGGTTAATTGTTTAATATAATTATAAATATAAGTATAAATATAAATATAAATATAAATAATTATTTAACATATATAATTAATTATTCAAATATATATATATATATAACATAATATATCTGGGTCGGATCAGATTGGGCTCAAACAAAAAAATCTTACATAAGACTCAATCCATATAAAAACAAGTCTTAAATTTTATTCAAACCCATTTTTCGAGCCTCGTATTTTTTTAAATCCTCTTATTTTTTGAACAGACTTTCGAACCTGAACGAATGGCTCGACCCATGAGCAGGTCTAGTTCTAAAACATTTGTCACCTATTTACATGTTGTGCATTGCCCGATTATGCGAACTAGTATACATACATGCATAAAAAAGGAGCACAAACATATATGAAAACTTTTTCATATATATGAAATGCAAGCATATATGGAAACTTTGAGTTCTGTGTTAATTTTTTGAATTCCAAAACATTTTTTTAATTATATAAAAAGTGGGTTCCAAAGAAGGAACAAAAATATATATGAAAACGTTAAGTTTTAGTTTAGTTTTTTTTTTTTAATATATTGGTGTGATTATAAGTAGTATCTGTTCATATTTTTTTAACCCTTTAATAACGCACACACACTTTGCACACACAGGCGTTCGTACTCGAGACCCTTAAAACTAACAACATTCTCTTTTGCACTGAAAACACTTGTTAGGTTCAAGTTTTAGCTTAGTTTTTTAAATTACAAAACACTTCTTTTTTAGTTATGTTTAAAATGGATCTCACTTTTTGAATTAATTTTTAATAATAAAATTATATTATTTATTAAATACAATAAAATAAATATTAATTTTTTGTATTATTCATGTTTATTTTACAATTCAAGTTCAGAGTTTGTAGTTACCTCTTTTAACAATGTCATCTCCAAAATTCGATATTTTTTATTGAGAGTACAACGTATCTTACCATTAATATTTTTTAAAACAAGAAAATATATTATTTTTTCTCATTTTAACTAAGAACAAAATAATGATGTAATCTTTGGTAAAATCAGAATTTGTTGCACCTTTATTTCATTTTCAATAATTTACAATATCAAAATAATAAAATATTTTTTATCAACAAATATTGAGTGAAATGGTAAGAAATATTGTGCTCATGATAGGGGACACATGTTCGAATATTGAAGACAATATTATTAGAAGAGATAACTACAAATTTCAAACATGAATCGTAAACGTACATAAATATTACAAAAATAATAATGAATATATTTTAAAAATTAAATTTAAATAAAATATTTTAAAATATTATTTAATTAAAATTAGGGTTGAACTGGATGGATGACAAAAACATCAATTCAAACATATTTAAAATCCTTTGTAATTTGTTTACATTTATTTTAATTAAATAAATCAAATTTAATTATTTAATATATATTCGCTTTTAATTCATTTTCAGTTTTATTTTAATTAAATTAAATCAATTAATAAATTTATGAATTTATGGAATAAATATAATATCACCCTTATTTATTTAAATTATGAACTTTTTATCTATTTCATGTTGCAATAATACTCTTGACTTTTTTTAATGAATATACAAATTTATATTTTATTTTTTAAATCATTTTAATTTTATATATCCAAACTAATGAAAGAAACAATTTATGTTATTATATATTTTTATAAAATTTTATTAAAAATAATTTAATATATTTTAATTAATTCATACGGTCAGTTTGCGTATCGCAGGAGTAAAAGAACAATTTTTATTTAGATAATGATGGAATAAAAAAGAAAATGATTAATTATAATGATTTTTTTATAATTATAACAGTTTCGTAAAATTATTTATAAAAGAAATAAAGGAAAGAAAAACATTCTACGTCTTAAGATTTTGTTTTATTTTCCTTTCACCGACTTTCCCCAAAATTGGGATAAATAAAAAATTTATTTTTTAAAGGAAATGTAAGAGACACTCAAATTGAAAAAGGGATAGTGAATTTTTTGGCCCTCCAACTTTATAAAAAATTTCATTTTAGCCTTCCATTTAATTCTTCACTTTTTTAGCCCTTGAACTTGCATTTTTTGTCAAATCACTCCAAAATAGGTGAAAATTTGACATTTGTTAACTTTGTTAATGTGGCATACACATGGATTGCCACGTAGATGGCAAATCATCATTTAATTATTTTTAATTTAAATTTTTTATGTTTTTTAATAAATTTAATGATTTTTAATTTTTAAAAATAGTTTTATATTTTTTTGAATTTTTAAATTTAAAAAATAAATTAAATGTTGATGTGACATTCACATGTATGCAATGTAACCAAAGTAAAAAAACGTTAATTTTTCTATTCATTTTGGGTTGATTTGATAAAAATTATAAGTTTAAGAGCTAAAAAAGATGAAAAATAAAATGAGGGCTAAAATGGTTTTATAATAAAATTGGAGAGCAAAAAAGTCATTATGCCTTTGAGAAAATCATATCTTTCCTTTGCCGACAATTGTCAAAATATTTTTTTAGTAGCAAAAAAATTTATTGAAAGTTAAAAAGCATATTGACTTGTTTGGCCCTCTATTTTATAAAAAAAAAATCATTTTGGTTTTTTATTTAATTTTTTATATATTTTATCGCTTAAACTTGTATTGTTTGTTAAATTATTCAAAATGGATGAAAAATTTAACATTTGTCAACTTTGTTAACGTGGCATACACGTGATTGCCACACGTCAACAAATAATTAATTTTCTTAATTTCAAAAATTAATTAATTGTTAACGTGGCACATGGATTGCCACATTAGCAAAGTTAACAGATGATTATTTTGTTATCTATTTTGGGATGATTTGACAAACAAAAAAAGTTCAAAAGCTAAAATAGAAGAAAAATTAAATGAAAGATTAAAATGTCACTTTTTAAAGATGGAAGATCAAACAAGTCATTATACCAGTGACCTAGTTTACCTAGGGATACATTTATTATAGGCATAATTTCAGTACATAATGTTGATTCATCATCCTCTAGACAACGACGATAAGTAGAAAAGATATTGAGTCATAATAATATATAGAGAGAGAAAATTCACTTATTTTACGAAGCATCCATGAAGTGAGCTTGAAAAGAATCATAAAGTTGTTCTTGTTAAGAGTAACTGTACGCCATACTGGGGCTCCAGGGAGATGAATAGCTTGGGGGCATGAACGTATATGGGCGACACTGCCAGAGAATATAGCCGGATAATCATAGCCAGAATGGTTTTCATCTCGATGGTGGCTAAAGTCTGTCCCACACAAAACCTAGGGCCCAAACCATATGGAATAAACGATGCCAAATGCTTCCGAGACTCTTTAAATCTGTAAGGATTAAATTTGTGAGCATCGTTTCCCCATATGTGGGTGTCGTGACGAACAGCAGCCAGTGCCAAATAAAGCTCTGTACCAGTGGGAATGTTGATCTTCCCTAACTTCACATCTTTGTATGCTTTCCTCATTAGCATCACTATTGGTGGGTAAAGCCGGAGTGTTTCATCTGTTATCATGCTTACCTGTAGTAATATTCATCATATATTACACCTATCCAACATTCATTAATGCAATGGTTAAATTGAAAAAGAATGGGTTTTTTATTGGGTAAATTCTACTAGTAGTCACCCAACTATTAGTGAATTTTTTTTGGTCATCGAACAATGAAAAGTTACAAAATTATCACCCAACTATTTAATTTTGTCTTTTTGGTCACTACCTTACTAACAATAGTAGTTTCTAAAATTAGCATGATAGCAACTTCAACTCTCAACATTTAGATATTGTGTTAATTTAGTCTTAATTCTAAAAAAATCTAGCCATCAATATTTAAACTTTATGTTTTTTTTTTTTTACAATTTTGCTTTTCTTTGTCACTCTTTCACCAACAAAAGCTAAAAAAAAAAATTTATAGCTAAATTTAATTGAAAATATAAAAAATGAAAACACCCAAAAAAATAAAATTTATCAGTTAAATATTTTTAGAATCAAAATTAAATTAACATAATTTATAAATGTTGTGAGTTAAAGTTGCTATTATGCCAATTTTAAAAGTTACCACATTAGTCCATTGGTGACCAAAAAAGACAAAATTGAATAGTTGAGTATTATTTTGCAATTTTCATTGTTGGGTGACCAAAAAAGAAGTTTATTAATAATTGGATGACTACTAATGGAATTTACCCCTTATTATGTTTTGTGCTTGGGTTTTTGTAAATACAAATATTATTTATTTTGTTCTTTTATGAAATTCTCTTAATTGCTATTCTTATTTTAATTCTTAATGCACTTGACCCGATAGTAATCGTTGGATCAATTCACACCTTGCCAACCAATTACAATTTACTATAATGGTCTAATCGAGAAAGTGAAATTTTGTATTAAGAGTTAGGGCTGAATTTTGAAAGGTTTAAGTCATCATATTGATTTATTACTTTTTAGAGGGACTAATTTAAAATTTTACCAATTTCATCATTTATTTGTTTTTTTCACTATTTTAAACCTTTGCGCGACATCTCTCATCCTAGTCGACCAACCAAGAACACCTTCAACAATATTAGATTTGCGATTACGAACCTTTATGATAAAATACCGTATATAGCTGTGAAATGCTGTAAATATTATGAGGGAATAATATCAAATTTAGTCCTTAATGTTTACATCTTTTGTTAATTTGGTTTTTATTTTTTTCTCGAAATTTGACCCTGAATATTTTAAAAAGAGCCCAATTTAATCATCAAACTTTTGAAAAAGAGTCAAAATGTTGTTTTTGTTTAATGAGAATACTAACTAAGATGTTAAACTTTTAAACATAACAGTTTGCACGAGAATTGATGTATACTTCATTTTTTTTTTGAATTTTTATGAAATTTTTATATTTAATTTTAATTTTGATTTTTTTATTTTTATAACTTTTGAATTATTTGTTAAGTATATAATATATAAGACAAATGATATTATGTTAGCTTGATGTGCATGTGAACTGCTATGCGAGTTGTGACGTCAACATTGTTAAAAATAATGTTTTAGTCATCATTTCTGATAAAAAAAAAACCTATTTGACTCTTTTTTAAAATGTTAGGGCCAAATTTAGCTAAAAAAGAATAATGACTAAATTGATAGAAACCGTAAACATTAAGGGCTAAATATATGATTATGGGTATTAAGAGAGGAGTTAACTTACAATCTTCAAGTCCTTCAAAATCTCTGCAACCGGAACCTTATTGCAACCCAGGACACGAATCACTTCTTCTCTTGCCTTCTCTTGCCATTCCGGATTCAAACCCAAAAGCAGAAGCGCCCACGATAATGCATTTGCCGCAGTTTCTTTTCCTGCAAAGTAAAATGTCTTGAATTCCCCTATTATTTCCTCCTCTCCCAACCTCTCTTCTTCATCCGAACCCATCAACACACTAAGGAAACTTGAAGATTCTTCTCTTCTTTCATTGTTTGCTCGGATCAGTGCCCGAATTGATTCATTAGTTTCCTTATCTAGTCTCCACATCTCTCTGTTGTTTTTAGTAGGCAAAAACCTGGTAGGGCTGATGTGTTAGATAGGGGTATATTTCAAAGGAAAAATGAAGAGGGTTATCACCACTACCTCGAGCCTGGGATATTTAGGGTTTCGACTGCGAGAGAGAAAAACTGCATTTGCTGTTCTTGTAAAAAAAAGATCCGTTTTCCTCGTTCAAAAAAGGTTCCGAATGGTGTTCCTGATATAATATCTGCTGAGAGGTGATGAAGTTGTTTAAACACTTCCATTTCGAATTCATCTCTCCCTGCTCTTCTTTCTCCCCATTTCTCCAGCATTTTACATGTCTCCGCCACTATATCTGGTAACCAACATGCCTGTCCAAAACACTTTCATTTTTACTACTACCACCGTGCATCATGTCATCTCCAAATAACTTTAGAAAGAGGGTAATCTTTTTATTTACTTATTCAGGTTGAATTCTGTTTGATTTTACCTTGACTCTTTCCATGCGAAAGGGATGGTTTAAGATCCTCCTGTGAGGTGCCCATTGTTGACCAACCAAAGCAACAAGTCCCTGTCCGAAGAGAATCTTGCCCTTAGGATCGAACCCAGTTTTATCAAATGAGACGCCTCCTGTGTTCGTGGTGACCTCCTTGATCATATCCGGGTCAGATATTGCTAGCCTGGGTTGTGAACCAGACCAATACAAAAACGGTTTCCCATACATGTTGGACCACTTGTGGTAGAACGGAGCCACCCGTGGGAGGACATCGTGGTCGCCGTCGTGAAGTGGAGATGGCTTCAACATTGCTTCTTCGAACAGACGGCGGATCTCAGGCATGTTTCCGAAGATGGGACCGGTTACTCCTTGCTTCTTGAAATGGTTTTGGATTCTGAAAGGGATCCATACGGTGTTGCATGCAAATTTGAAGAGAGGGATGCAAAGAAATTTTTGATAATGTTGTCTCAAAAGTTTGAACACGTGTTTTATCATTGGGAGTTCAATGTATCGTACAATTATATTGACACTTATTGATAAATCTATACTAATTATTGTTTAATTATTATTATGACCACAATCACAATACGAGTGAAAAGAACTTTTTTTGAAAACACGAGTGAAAAGAAATTATGTAATAAACATACTTATTAAAATTTTACATAAAAATAAAATGTGCCTATATATGTTTTAGAAAAAGGGATATATCTCAAAATTATACATGAACTTTGATTTAATGTGCAATTGTATACATGAACTTTAATTTGGTGCAATTACGCACGTGAAACTTTAATTTTGATTTAATCATATACATTTAAAGAAATAAATACATTGATTTATTTTTATATTGAATAAATATAATTATTTATGTATGCAATATATAAACATAAAATGATGTTATATCAATAATTTTATTAATAATTTACAAGAACTGGAATAAATCAAAATTTCATGTATAAAATTGCACAAAATCAAAGTTCATGTATATAATTGCACATTAAACCATAGTTGATATATAGTTTTGATATTTATCCCATTTGAAGGTTTGATATTTTATAGTTCGCTTAGATAAAAAATCATTGTATGTAATTTTTTATTGATTTATAATGGCTTAATATATCATTTGGTATTCAAGTTTTGACATTTTTTTTAATGTGGTACTTGTGTTGTTTTTTTGTCCAATCTAATATCTGTATTTGACAAAAGTTATATATTTTTGTATCCAAAAGTACATTTCGAACCTTTGGTTGTTTTTTGTTTTTGGTCAAAAGGACCTTTGGTTGTTTAATTCGTGTTTTTAAGTTGGTTTCATGAAATTAATTGCTAATGATTTTTCATGATTTTATTAATAAAATATATTTACTGTTAATTATAAATTTGTTTAACTTTGCGTTTAATTTATCAAATATAGTTCGATTGATATGATTTAATTTGAGTTATGGAGCATATTTGATGAAAGTTAATTGTTAATATTATTAGTTAATTATGTATTTTTATCAAATCAACTCCTAACCCCGAATTAAAAACTAAAAAGTTAACTTTGTTACCTTTAGGTATCAAAATATATGATTTTTTTTCAAATACAGGTATCAAATCGGACCAAAAAAAAAACATAAGTACCACATTAAAAAAAAGCGTCAAACTCATGTACCAAATTATGTATTAAACCATTTATAAAATGTTAAAATGTGCCATAAGTCTCTATACTCTTTGAAAATTTAGAATTTAGTCTATGTACTTTTATTTTTAGTAATATAATCCCTTTACTTTCCAAGTTTCAAAATTTAGGCCAGACTATTAATACGATTAAAATTATTTTGTTAAATTTAGGTTCATTACAATGTTATTTTCTAGTTCCATGGTAGTCAAGTGAGTATTTTTTTTTAATTTCAAAATATAATACCAACAAATTTTATCAAAAAATTAATAATAGTAATAATTGGACTTAAAATTTGAAAATTACATGAACTAAATTTCAAATTTGTGAAGAATATAAAGACTTCTTACATATCATAACATTTATAAAAATACTAAAAAGACAAAATATTCACATAATACTGTGGCTTATTTTGTAAAAATAATCATTTTTTAATAATTTCTCCACTTAATTAAAACCTGGTTGATGTATAAAAACAACTCAAAGAGTTATCATATATATTTATATTTTAAAGTAAGATATTGACACAAATAAGGGAAGTAATAGTTTCCTTTTTATACGTGGCGCATATTAATTGATGTCACATTAAATTTAAAATTAAAAATATTAACCTATAAATTTACATAATAGAAAAATTATGCAAATTAAATACAATGATAAAGTTATGCCATAATTTGTTACAACAATGTATTTTTATTTGTTAAAATTGCTTTATCATTAAAGTAAGTTTTTTTTTTTTAATATTAAGCCGTTAAAATAGCTGGTAGATATCTATCTATATTAGAAATTATTTTATGCACTTTTCTCATCATATCATTCATAGAAAAATTATTTTATGGGTTTTTCTCATCATATCATTCATGGTCACTTTCTAATTATTTAATGATATTTTAGTAATTTCTTTCATGTCGTTGATACATCCTTTTAATAATTTTTTTTACCTTGAATCTTGGACCCCAAATCCCAAACCTCGAATCTCGACTCAAACCTTGAACCTGGATCATTTTGAGTTCAAGGTTCAAGGATCAGGGTTCGGGTTTTGGGTATAGGGTTTAAGATTCAAGGTTTAAGTTTGGGGGTTTAGGATTCGAGTTTGAGGTTCTAGGTTTAGGATTCATATTCGAGGTTTTGGGTTTTGGGTTCAAAGTTCAAGGTTCAAGATTTAAAGTTCGGGATTCGAGATTTAAAGTTTAAGATTCAAGATTATAAGTAAAAAAATTACCAAAATTATGTATAAATAACATGAAAAAAAATTACTAAAATGTCATTAAATAATTGAGAAGGGTCCATAAAATAATTTCTCTATGAATGAAAAATATATGGAAAAGTAGCATAATTATCCATTAAGTAGGCTAATTACCAATATTAATTGGGTGTAGTATACCTACAAGGAATATATTACAAAGCTATTTGCTTATAACATAGGCGTCAATAGTATTGGTGTAAAATATTTAGCACAATAGAGTCCAACAAGTGGCTCTAATGGAAAAGAAAATGTTGTTTATTTTAGGAGTCTTAGGTTCGAGTGCCTGTGTGTGCAAGATATGTGTACTTTGTCAAAAAGTTAAAAAATTATGAACAGATATTACCATATAATCACACCAATATATTAAAAAAAATTTTGCACAATAGGTTGAACCGCATATAAAAATTAGTTATTATTATTACAAATAAAGGAGATAGTTTAGGTTTCATTGAACAAACTAAATTTGTACAATTAAATTAGTTTAGTTTATTTGTTGATCATTTAATTTAGTTTAAAAGTGGTTAATTAATCGAATTAATTACTTAATTTAAATTATTATTAATAAATAATAAATATTTATACTTTTTTTTTTAGTTGGTGTGACAAATTAATAATGCATCAATATGATTGGAAAAATTATTTTGATGTTTATTCATATTTAAAAGCAATTATATCATTTGAGGGTAATTTAATTTTTTATTAAAAAAAATACGCATATGGTGGTATTTGAACACATGTCAATTGTTGGGTTAGTAAAATTTAAATTTTATCACTCAATCAAAGTTTTATATTGATTTCATTTATTCGTTTCAATTTTGGGGTTAATAAAACCATATTTTTATGATTAATTATATATTATTTTAAATTCTTCTTTATATTCTAAATATATGGTTTCCACACGCATATATATGCGATAGAATTTTTATATTGATAATATTGTTGGTTGAGTTGGTGTTACAAGTCAAATCGATACTAACTCAAGATTAATGATAACACCATAATAAACAATTCTACTGCATTTAGTATTATTAATATGATGTATATACGTGCTTAAATTTTATTTTACTCACAATTTAATCTACTTTTTCTATTTTAATATCATGCATATTTCATATGTTATTATTAATTTGTTTCAAATCATTGTATGTTATTTTTAAACACATATTTATGTTTTGAGTACGTAGTTTCTACACGCATACACATGTGATAAAATTTCTAATTATTATTTAGTTTCGAACCATGCGCTTCATTATTTATTATATATTTTTTTTAAAAACACATTTATATTTTGAGTACATAGTTTTCAATAGAATTTTTAGTATTATTTATACTTGTTATAAAACCCCTAATCGAGTCGGTGTGATCTATACATTAAGAGTCAAGGGGTTGAGAAATATCCTATAAATCATAGTAAAATTATAATTATTTGGTACATTGACCGTGGAAAGTTTTAACTCCACAAACGGGTTGCAATTTTGCCATGTGTCTTTAACTTTTATTTAAAAAAGTTATAAAATAAATAAGACATATAAAAAAATCTCAATCCTCTTACGGAATAAAAACTTTCCACCAACAATGTATCAAATAATTATCTATAATAAAATATTAAAATATATTAAAAAAAAAAAAAAAAGAGACAATTGATAATTTTTTAATGTTGCTGTGAAATAAAAATAAAATTTGTCAAACCAAATACTAGAATTCAATTTTTAACCTTATTCTAATGGATTTAATTTTTAACATAGGGATTAAATATCAAATTTTATTCAGAGTAAGTGAGAGCATAATTTAAAGAAAGAAGCAAGTATCAACAAGTCCAGGAAGAAGATCTTTTCATGAGGGGCGTCATCTGTTTGTCTTCCTCCACTGAAATCATACCCAGATGAGATGGGTCTTCCAGCATCATTTTGGCTACCAAATACCCTGAAATTGACCATGTCTGAAACTTACGAGCTTGCTTCCCGATATATCGCCCCATCTTTCCATCATAGTACTCAGGCCAGTGGTCTTTCGACAACCGGCTTTCAGCAAGTTCTATGGCACGTCTCGCAATTTGTGGGCGCCCCGTCTTTATACAAGCGGCTGTGAGCAGCCATAGAAGCACTGCAAATACAAAGCTTCTGACCAAATCATAATGCAATTCAAAATATACCATAATTGTTTGTAACAAGAAACTTCATTACCAGGCCAGGATCCTCCATTGTGATAACTCCATCTGGTGTTCTTGGGGTCACATCCCGTTACGATTCTCCATTCATGGCTTTCAAGAGCTGGATAACATATCTTCAATGGCATTTCTCCCACCAATTCATCCCAACGCGACTCGATAAGATCCATTATGGCTGAAGCTTGCTGTGGAGTTGCCAAAGATGACAAAATCGCCACACAATTGCCTATACAGAACCAACGGAAATCCATTCTTGCAGGGCTGACATTGCCAATGAAGTAGCCACCTCGACTTGGCATAAAATCAAACACCCAGTTTGGAAGTGAATCAGGCATCACATTGAACTTGTTCACCGCTGTATGAGAGTATTCCTCTGTTTTATAGCGGTATATGTCATTTAGCTGCTTCATATCCAACCAAAAGTAATTCCTCATGTGAAAGCTTAAAGCATGGAGGCGTTTGACTATACGTTCTATGAATTCTTTCCCCTCTTGGTCTTGTTTTAATAAAAGCAATGCACATCTTAGGGCCATGAAGAACAGCGCTTGGATCTCGATTGGATAGCCATATACACCCTGGACAGAAATTAGGTCTTGAAAGTTGAAACCCATATAAATTAGATATAGAATGAGTGTAAGAAAAAGAAACCAACCATTCTGCGGTCAATCATGCAGCATCCATCGGCACAGAGAAGAGTTGGGAAAGTATCATAGGCTTCTGAAAGACACAAAGTGAGTATAAGCCGCATGCCCCTCTGGCATTCCGGCAGCTCGGCCAATGATGAGTCTCCCGTATGCCTTGTATATGCACGAAGCAATATAATCCACCAAAACCCAGAATCAACAGGCGCTACTCTCCCTATCGCACTCTCACCAAAGTCTGCCATTAAGATCTCCCTGTTCCTCACGGGGTTGTGGATCACTTTGAAACTTGCTGGCATTACGCCTTCTCCTAGCTTGAACTGGTCTATCATTTTCTCCCACGACTGTAAATGAAGAGTTTTCAGAAGAAAATTCTTCACTACCTCTTCCTCCCCATTCATCAAAAAAGCCAAAGCACTTGGAACAAAATCTCTAACAAAAACCTGCAAGACAGAGTTTGTTTTAGTTATGAACAAAATTCAGCTTAATTCCCTACAACAATGCTTCAATAAAATAAAAACCTGATCATAATTGAGTTCTTCAACAGAATGGTCCATTGCGGCAACAGTTCCAACAGGTTGTCTACGATAGTAAACGATGGAGCGCTTCAGATTCTCCCATGCCTCACCTACCATGGCGTGTGCCTCAAAGCTTGTATGTGATCTAGGGGACTTAAACCCTGACCTTCTACCGTGTGGAGACAGGCATTCAAAGTGGTTACCCAAAAGTTCATTGGAAGGCCTTTCTTCAAAGGATACATTTATGGCTCTGGGTCTTTCCATAATCCTGAGGAGGATATCGGAATCTTCAGCCTCGAATATGGTTCCGGCTGACTCCAGCGTTTTGACGTTCCCATTTGGAGAGCCATTGATGCGTAGTGGACACATTGTCAAAGTGAAGGATGAAAATGAAACAAAAAACAGCCCAATCAATGCAAAGGATGATTTAGAGTGAAGAACATATAAGCGGAGCTTAAACCTCGGAAGTGCAGGAAGTGGAAAGCACCTGCTACTGCCAGTTGACCTGCTGAACAACCACAAATATCTTGGAAGCTCAGATGGAAGCTTGGGTATTCCCCCTAAGAATCTTTCTTTTTCAATTTAAAACTCTCATATCTAAATGAAAGAAATCAAAGTTGACCAAACTGTTTTGCATGTGGAAAAATCGAGATACAAAGAAACACTGGACTTTGTTATAAACGAAAACATAACCTTGCCAGCATTTATCTGCTTGGCAGGTATGTTAATGGAGTCGTAGATACAGAGAATAGACCCATGAGTGACACGTGGCATCGGTTTTTATATTTTTAGGTTCGTTCATAATTATTTTCTGGTAAATGTGAAATAATAATTGTGTTTCAGTACATTAAACAAAATTTATGTAATAATTTAAAGACTCAATATAATTATCACGGAATCGAAGTTAAAGCTCACATTCAAGAATTCGATGGTTAACTGTAATATTTTCCGTTGGCATGTAAGATTTATTTATAAAATTGGCTACATTTTATTATAAACATGGACACGCAATTTTATCTCCATATAATACATATTTTCAGCTTTTATTAGCCACGATAGTTAATAGAGTGAAATTGTCATTTAATCTCAATATTTTTTTAGTTCATAACTTTTTTAAATTTGAAAATTTAATCCTATACTTTAATTTTGAGATATTGAATTTTTATATTCTTTTTATTTAAAAATCTTAATCTCTCTATCTATTTTTACGTTTAAATTTAACTGTGTTGAAGGTAAAAAAAAAATTCAATTTGGTTATTATGCTTTAAAAATACATAAAAGTTTTAAGAAGTAGTTTTTATATATTTAAAAAAAAAAAAAAACACTTCAAATTCAAAAAATAAAAAATAAATATTATTTTAAAAATACAAAAAATTTCCAAATTTTAATATTATCTAAACTGGATCGAACCAACTAGTTGGATCGAGAACCGACTGGGGTATCAATCTAACAAGAGATAAAAAATTGATTGACACGCAAATTGATTTGAACTGGTTGAATTGAGCTAAAAATTTTGAATGAAATAGTAGTTGAACCGATTTCAAACTAGCCTGACCAATTGGTTCTTAAAACGATTGATCTAACTAATTCAAAGCAAATAAAATATTATAAAGTTTAAAATTTGGTTCAACTGTCAATTCAATTGGTTTTTTAGCTCAGTTCAACCAGTTCGTATCGATTCGTGAGTCAATCAATTTTTTACTTCTCACCGAACCGATACTCAATTGTTTCTTAATCCAATCAGTCCTGTCCAATTTAGATAACATTGAATTTTTAAAATTTTTATATTTTTAAAATATTTTTTTGAAAATATTTTTTTTTAAAGAATATAATTTTTTTATTTTTTCTTTAAAAGAAGAAAAAATAATCTTAAATTTTTAAAATAAATTTACATACTTTTAAAGGGTAGGGATCAATTTGACAAAAAAATGTAAATGTTGAGGACTAAAAAAGTTTAAAAAAATTAAAAATCGGTTGACCTACAAACAAGTATGGACTAGTTGAACTAGGCTAAAAATAAGTTGAATTGGTAATTAAATTGATTTTTTTATTTTTAATAATTTATTTGTTTTGAATCGGACGAACTGATCATTCTTGGAATCAATTGGTTAGACCAATTCGAAACCGATTAAAATGTCAAGTTCAATTGATTATGGGTTAACGATCTTTTACCTCTCATCATATCGATATCCCAATCGATTTTCTATCTAACCGGTCGATCTGATTTAATTTAGATAAACATCAATTTTTAGATTTTTTATATTTTTATTTTTGAAATTTAAAGAATTTTTATTTTTCATAATTTTTTAAATTTAAATTATTAAAATTTACATTAAATAATAAATAAACTTGTAGATGTGTTATAATAATTTGTTAATAAATTAATATATATAATATTTAAAATGGGGATTATTAGTGGGTGTTCAACTTAAGAATGAAAAGTTTAAACTGATAAATTTTCTTTATTTGAGTCGGAAAGAGGCAAAAAGAAGCATCATCATCATGAGGAATACCAGACAGGAGAAAACCAGAAAAGTTATACAAACACTATCAACCACGTTGTAGTAATAGTATTATTACAATACAAGCTATCGTTGGAGTTTCATTTAGCACTCATAATCCTCCTCCACACCATCGACATCATCCTCGTACTCCCCTTCATCATCCACGGCCGCATCCTGGTATTGCTGATACTCTGCAACCAAGTCATTCATGTTGCTTTCTGCTTCTGTGAACTCCATCTCATCCATCCCTTCACCAGTGTACCAATGCAAAAACGCCTTGCGACGGAACATTGCTGTGAATTGTTCACTTACCCTCCTAAACATCTCCTGGATTGATGTTGAGTTCCCCATAAAAGTCGATGCCATCCTTAGGTTCTTTGGTGGAATATCACAAACACTGGACTTCACATTATTGGGAATCCACTCCACGAAGTAAGATGAATTCTTGTTCTGAACGTTGATCATCTGTTCATCAACCTCTTTGGTGCTCATCTTGCCTCGGAACATAGCTGAGGCTGTTAGGTAGCGACCATGGCGAGGGTCAGCAGCACACATTATGTTCTTGGCATCCCACATCTGCTGTGTCAACTCCGGAACAGTGAGCGAAATGTATTGCTGGGAACCACGGGATGTAAGTGGTGCAAACCCGACCATAAAGAAGTGAAGACGTGGGAATGGAATCAGGTTCACAGCCAACTTCCGGAGGTCTGAGTTCAGCTGTCCAGGGAACCTTAGGCAGCAAGTTACACCACTCATTGTTCCAGATATCAAGTGGTTCAGATCTCCAACTGCAAGATTAAAAGTTCAGAGTTAGCTTCACTGATTTAAATCGTTTCACCTTTATAGCAAGCCATTCATCAAGATGAATATTTTATCACTCACAGCTTGGAGTAGTGAGCTTCAATGTCCTAAAGCAAATATCATAAAGTGCCTCATTGTCAAGAACCATGCATTCATCAGCATTCTCAACCAATTGGTGCACAGAGAGGGTGGCATTATACGGCTCCACAACTGTGTCGGAGACTTTAGGTGAAGGGAAAACAGAGAATGTCATCATCATCCTATCAGGATATTCCTCTCTGATTTTCGATATCAGGAGAGTTCCCATGCCAGAGCCTGTGCCTCCTCCAAGCGAATGGCATACCTGAAAGCCTGTTCCAGAAGTAACATAAACAAGTGAGCTTCATCAGACAATTCAAAGGGAAATTTTTCATATTATTTAACCGATAATATGAACACAACTGACTTTTTAAACTAACCCTTATCTAAAAGCAACAGAATTTACCCGATAGATAAAAATATCAAGCTCCAAACTATACTTAACTTTTATTTGGGGGTGAAAAAGCACTTTTCCGCCGCAATTTTAACCCAAAAAATCAGATGTTATTCGGTGAAAAAACACTTTTAAAACCCTAAACTGAATAAACAACGGGTCCTTAATATGAATTAATTCAATAATCCACCGTTATCATGTTCTAATGTTAAAAGCAAAAAACCAAATCTTTCACAGCAGTCAAACCATTGTCAGATGATGACAACATTTGTCCTTTACAGATAGATCTAGATCTAGAAACATGGTTATCTCTTTATTTTTTAAACTTAGTACTCTTAAAAATTTTGCATAACACAAGATCTGATACTCATGCCAATGTTACAATTTACCATTTGATTGTTATTGTTTCTAGATTGATACAACAGTCACATGGTGTGTGCATTTATGCATGTTAGTTATGATTCTCCATGCTCATTTAGATATCTTTCATTTTTCTTGTTCTTCAAGATTCAGATGTAAAAATATTGGGCAAGCCATAATAATAATAATGCAAAGACTGCATTCATAGGAGGGTGAGTTGGTAAGGATCTCTAATGGGTGAGTTGGTAAGGATCCCTAATGCTCCACCAAATGCATTAAAAAGTTTATCAGGCTCCACCAAAGTTGTCGGTAGTATAAAAGACAATGAAATGTTGTTGGGCAATCAAAGTCCTAACGTGAAAAGAAAATAAAAAACTATAGATAAATAATTCTGCTTATATATGTATATTTATATATGTAACCAAAGGTAGATTAAGAACCATGGCCTCTTTTGCCTCCACACCAGACAAAAAGAAGCTTACTAAAAACACCGCAGTTAGCTTAACTAAATATTACTCCTAAGCTATTAGCCAACTAAAGAGAAGGTTGATAATGAAACAAATAAGCAGTCATTTCATGTAATTTTCAAAGTGAATTGTCTTTTATAATTTTGAAGATTTTGCTATTGTTTACAGATTGTTGGGATAGGTGAAATCGAGATGATTTCAGCTTGATATGGACATCGTCGTAAGGAAATCAAACGATAAACATCAAAAGCAGTTCTATATCATTATCGAAATAGTGCTATGGCAATAAAATAGATAAAAAGTTTCAAGCACAGAGGTAAAAAGGAAGAGTAATTATGATGGAACGGATCAAGTTAACCGCAACTAAAAGAATACTGCTAAAATCAAATCTAAACTTCTAAGAAACGAAACTTTGGAAAATAGATTTCGATTAGTATGAAAATGTAAAGTAGGGGAATAATGCGTATACCTTGCAAGCAATCACAATTCTCAGCCTCTTTCCGAACAACATCGAGAACAGCATCAATCAACTCGGCACCTTCAGTGTAATGACCCTTGGCCCAGTTGTTTCCAGCGCCAGATTGTCCAAAGACGAAATTATCAGGCCTAAAGATCTGGCCGTAGGGACCAGATCTGATACTATCCATAGTACCGGGTTCAAGATCCATAAGAACCGCACGAGGAACGTACCTTCCACCGGAGGACTCATTATAATACACATTGATCCGCTCCAGGTGGTTATCGGATGATTCACCATCAGCATTGTACCTTCCAGTAGGATCAACGCCGTGTTCCCCGCAGATCACTTCCCAAAACTTGGATCCAATTTGGTTCCCACATTGGCCCCCTTGAACGTGAAGGATTTCTCTCATCGTCGAAAAGGAAAGGGAATTAGAGAGGTTTTGTTAGGGTTGGCAGAGGAAAATGGAAGGAAATACAGTGAAATGGGTAGTATAAGGTTAAGGTGGAAATGGTAATAATATAAGAAGCGAGGATGACATTTGAATGTACGGACATCAACTAACCGCCCATCCAAATGAAGGATGCGTTGCGTTAGTTAGTGACGTTGGGCGCGTAATTGGGGCTTTTTTTTTTTTTACCTGTATATGTTTTTTGGCTTTATTAGTCAATTGCCCCTACATTATATCCTAATTTTCTTATTAATCTTTAAAGTTTTTTCCCCAAAATGGTCCTAAACTATCAATTCTGTCCCAATTTACCAAAATATGATATCAACCAATAAAAACGTGACATGTGGAACATTCTTTTTGAATCTTGTATAATTCTTTTAGTAAAATGAGACAAAATTAATAGTTTAAGGATCACTTTAGATATAAAAATCTTTAAGGACTAATATGAAAATTAAAGTATAGATCAGGAGTTAATTAACTAATAAGTGTTTTATTATCTTTTTTACAAGTTTTATGGAATTAAAGCGTGTATGTTAATAGTTTCCGCTCTGATTTATTTTTTGGCTTAAATAAAAGTTAGTCCCCAAACTATAGTAGTTTTTCCATTTAGGTACCTAAACTTTAATTCTGTTACTAATTTTGGTCCAAACCGTTAGTTCTGTTAAAAAACCTCACAACCAATCAAAGTGCGTCACTTGGAAAATTTTAATTGAATAAATGAAGTTAAATACTTTTCCGTATTCCATGTTTCATCTTATTCTTCCCTCTCTTTCTTAACAAAGGCGAGGAGCAACTGTGAGAGAAAGGCAAAGATTTTCGTATTTATTCATGATTTTGTAGGCCATGGCAAAAAGGGGAAAGCCAGTCATGTATGGTGTTCACACTCTCATGAAAAAATTTTAATTAAAATAAGATTAAAAATATTAAAAAAAGAAAGATTAAATTCCAAATTTATGAAAATTATAAGGACTTGGAGGATGTTTTAACCCGTCAAACAGTCTATTCTGTATATTTATGGCTAAAATATTTTTAAGAGTTAATTGCATCAAACATCCAAAAACTTTGGCCATCATTCTAAATTGGTAAGCTTCAAAATATTCTAATTACATATTTACACTATTGATGTTATATCAATCAGGTCCTTCAATTATTAAGACGGTTAATTTAACTGTTAAATGAAATGCCAAATTTATTGTGGCATAATTTAAAATAATTTTTTAAAGAAAAGTAAAATGTTATCACGTAAATTTTAAAAGAAAAAATACTAAAAATAAAATAAAATTGAAAAAAAGTGAGTGAGGGATAAAGCTTTTATAAAAACTTCAAAAACCTCAAAATCAATATTTTTACAATGTTTATTTTTCTTTAAGCTTTTCATTTAAAACTATGGCACATAAGATTTGGCAACTTATTTAATAGTTAACTTAATGATTTTAGTAATGAAATAACCTTTTTGATATAACATCGATAGTTTAGAGTTGTAATAAAAAAAAAATTTAAAGTTTGGGGATCAATTTAGAATGAAGGTTATAGTTTAGGAATGTATGATGCAATTAACTCTTTCTAAAAAGAATCTAAAATGAACAAACTATTAAACACAATTATTTTAAGATCAACTTATGGATTTTTTTAAACTTTTACAAACGGATTAAGGATGTGATAAATGGTATATTTATTTATATATTTATTTTTTAATCTTTTTACTATACCCTATAGAACTCATGTTATACCTTAACTCACTTATTAAGTCTAAAAAACTTCACAACGTGTGTATGGTATAATTTTTCCAGTTATTAATACAAAAAATAAATAAATTACTTCCTTTCTATCTTCAAATTTGGTATGTTTTTTTAGGCTTGAAGATAATAATAAAAAAAAGTCCTTTTAAAATAAATAAATAAATAATAATAATTAAGCTCTTGATTGAAAAGTACATGCAACTGAAGTATTGATAAAAAAAAAAAAGTTAGCGATTAATTAATGGTCAATTTAGTATTTCTTTTCAAAAAAAAATTTTTGAATTAAAAACACACTTCTGAGTTAAATTTTTTGTTTTTTCCATTTTTGTCCAGAAAACAATTTTGAAAAGTAGAAAAACGTATTATTTAGTGATATTTTTATCTTAAAAATATTTTTTATTCTAAAAATAATTCTCAAAAGTAATGCTAAATTATCCTTAAAAATTATAGTTTCTATGGAAGCCTTTAAGTGACAATGTAGCAATTGATGACATATTAGATAACACAATAAATTGATGATGTAATAGTTGACGTGATAATTAAAATAAAAAATAGATTAAGTGGATTGATGAGCAAAAAAAATTTCAAAATTCGATTTGAACTTAGTATTTGATTTTAGTTTAATTTTATTAAATTTAATTTAATTTCGATTTAGTGATTATTTAAATACATTCAATTTGGTTTTCGGTTAAAGTTAAAATATACAAACCAAGTTGGGTTCTATTTTTTATCATATTATGATCAATTTTTAGTAAATAAAATAAATATTTTATATATTAAATTAGTGAAAAAACTTAACATAAAATAAAATTTAAAAACGAATGACCCGAACCAATTACTATTTAATTTGGTTTTAGTTGAAATTTTTTAACAGGATAAAACCTGAACAACCAACGCAACTAGTGTGACTCAAACTCAAACCACACCTGAGACGATAAACATCCTTAACTATCAAATCATCACATATTTAAAGCTCAAAATAATATATAAAATTGAAAATTGTTATAAAAATTTAAAAAGTAATTAAATTTCAAGTAATTGAAAAAAAAAACCTTGAAATTTAAATACCTTTTCAGAATTTAATAAAAAATATTTTAATTTTTTTTTAAAAATATATTATTTTAGATTTTATATATATTCTGAAGTTTTTATATATTTACTTTCAATTTTCTAAATGTGTTAATATATTTAATAAAAAATATTATTTTTTACATAAAGCCGTCGACCATCAAAAAAATTTTACATCATTCAGAAATCGGAATAAATTAAGTACCAAATTGAAAAATGATTGATGCTTTAGGTACCAAATTGAGACTAAAAAATATTTAGTATAAAAGTAAGAAAAGGAGCAAAATTGTGAATTAAGCCTAAATTAAAAACTTACTTAGATATAGGTTAAAAGCTTTTTTTAATTATAAAAAAATAAAAGACTTATCTGAAAATAAAGTAGTCATATTTTTTTGCCTTTTATTTATTTATCACATTACAAAGTGAGAAAAGTAATGTCATTAACTATAAACCTTCAGCTGCCAGCAAATAATTTCGACCGGTTGCTCTTCGAGTGTCTGCTGCTGTTTATAAACATTAATTAACGTAAATACGTCCATAAATCCAAGTTGGTGTTGGACCCACCCAGCTCTGTTTCGACTATAATAAAAAGGGGTAAGTATTCATCAGCATTAAGAAGCCAAAGCTAGAGCTTTGCATTTCCTCCCTACAACTTAGACACCATTTTCGAAATTGTATTAAAAGAAAACTACCAAATGTTCCATTACGCATTTTTGAGACAACTTGGATGAATAAAACATAACCCATACCAAACTTCAGCATTCCCTTATCGTACTAGTGTTGAGGTTGAGACTCGTTACAGGACCGTTTGAAGTTCAGAGACTCATCGGCCAAGAAATCGCTGGAGAAATCGATACATGTTAGTAAAATAGACTGAGAAAATAATTGAGAATCTACTAAGACTGATGAAACTCACAATATCCGCTCCGCCATTTGTGATGTTTCCCATCTCGGACTCCATGGATATTCTGCTAGAAGAGGTGACTTTTTCGGTATTCCTTGTGGCGATATATGCTGCAATAGACAATCGATGTTCATGTTCTCCAACGAGTAGAGAAACTGATATTCAGCAGAATCATAAAAGCAAGTTGGTGCTCAAACTTATTCGGTAATATCTTCCACGTATCCTTTGAGATACATCCAAACACCTTTTCATCGATCTGTCTAAAAATGGGATCTAAATATTGTACCCAAGAACCTCAGTGCTTAATGTATTAGGAAAAGCTAATAGTATTACCTGAGAACTTTGGAGCATCAGAGCTGGCTGCTGCTTAGGAAACTGAGTTGAAATATGGAAGTGCACCTACAACAACAGTACCATCAAAAGTTGACTTTTAGCAGAGGCTGAGTTGAGTAAAAAAATATGGGTACTAAAAGTTAGATACAAAAACTTATTGCACTAAAATCAAATGCAATCATAGTCTCGAACTTAATCATATTTATTGAAACAGTCCTCTATTGGTCTAACCAGAAAATGGTAGAATCAGCAATTATCTAATGGTACCAGGAAAACAAAGGATCCAGAGGAAGCAAGAAATGTTGCCCTTCTGCAAAAGACCTGCCAAGGAAAGCAATGAGAAACTAACAATCAATGTTAAATAAACTAATGCTTTATATAAAAAGATAAATGGCAAGACTAGTGCATACCGGATCAGCTTCCAAAGGTCTTCCAAACAATGGCGCTAATGCCTCTATAAAGTGTCTTCTTATGTCAATTAATGAAACAGCTTCCAGGACCTAGAGAACAATTACAGATCACTCCTTCTCTTAGACCCTCAATACACAAACTCAAAGCAAACCTATATGACCAAAAAGGAGCCAACCTGTTTCTGAAGAGATTCTTCTAGATGAGGAAGATATTCAGCCATGCACCTTCAAATGAGAAGGTAAAAACCAACAGAGGTTTGTCAGCACAAGTTGTGTCTATCTTTTAAGATATGCAACCAATGCAGGATGATTTACAGAACTCACATTCCATCCAACCATGAAGGAAGTTTGACATCCTCGATTGTAAACAGAGCTCTCAGCTCAATAGTTGACATCAATTTCAGACGAGGTGCTGAAGGAGTAGATGCATACTTTTTCCCAACGGGATATATTACCTGCAATATTACAAACTTCATTCAAGGTGGGGAAGAAATGGAGGAAAGAATGGAAGAAAGAATTTTAACAAAAATAAAATTACATACAAGTTACTTTTTAAGAATTAGATTACACATAAATGAGAGGGAAAAGAAGGAAAGGTTAACCTGTAAGTATATCTTTTGCGGATGTCTCCAGGGGCACCCATGCACCATTTTGTTTATGTTCATATCCATTAGAGGCACAGCAAATTTGACCTCTTCTGGCTACGCTAAGATTCAAAGGCATATATACCATGGATTTAGTTAAAAACCAATTATGTTTTAAGCACACACAATCTACTTACAAAGACCATATTCCATAAAAGGAATACCTTTTCAGCACCTGAACTAATTTGCATTTCAATTCCCTGCAGCACAATGAAGGAATTGGAAAAGAGAAAGGAGTTAAGGCACTAACCAATTAGTTCAGTTTACAGATGCAAGCATCTCATAAATGAAAGAGCTTCAATATTGGCAAACAGTAAACTAAGTTTAAATACATGGGTAGACAAATTTGAATACATTCAGATTCAAATAATTACGGTTAAAAATTTTGTACATTGATTCAACGACTTCACAGAGTCTAAAGATGCTAAAAAGTTCAATATGCAACTATATTATGATGGCTAAATTTTTATCTATCAGTTCATACATTCGGAAATAGACATGCACAAAAAGCAGAAAGGAAATTAGGATACAGACATATATATTACGGCAAAATGTGTCATGACAATGGTCAACATTTAAGGACAGACTTTGTGTGATTAAACAAACAAACATTGAGAAAAATGGTAAAGGAAATATCTATAAAAGAATCACAATTCAAGTTAAGAAAACAACACAGCAGGATTTTCACATTCTCCATCAGAAACCAAACATAAATGCCGAGAGATTACCTCTCGTGAACAAATAGTGCTAATCTCAAATGTCAACCTATCATCATCCACTTCTCCAACACGTTTCTTCTGGTAGGCCATATACCGGTCCCTATTTAACAAGAAAATAACATGAACATTTTGGCAATTTTTCCCCCCACAACCATAAAAGATTTTGATTTCCATTGCAATAGCAACTGTCAATAAACATCAAGCCTAACCTCAATTCCTGAATTAAAGCTAGTAGCCTTGTCTGGTCTTTATAGTTCCAATCAGACAAAATGCTCTGAAACTTCAAGTCCCCCTCTCCTACGGTGTCAGTCATGTGTAATGGGTGAAAATCTTCATCTTCAGGTCCAAATATTATATCCGGTGGAGCCAATGGGAACTCCGCATTGTATATAATATCCCCTGGATCAATGTAAACAAATTATCCATAAAACATCATCTAAATAGAAAGCAGTTTTACTGATAAATCTTACATTTCGCAATTAAAGATCTTACAGACATTTAATATAGTCCAAGCAATATGGAATAAGCAATGTAAATCGATCTAGGCCCCCGGTGTAGGTTTTTCCACCAGACAGCACTTGCTCAACCTGCAAATCAAAATTACAAGAAAAATTGAAACTTCCGTTACTGTTAAAAACGGAACCCTAGTTCTTAATCGAACTAATGTCGTTTATTGAAATGGGCAATTTGAAGATATGGGGGGTATAGGGTTAGATAGAATTACCATGATTTTGTCGGGAAAGTGATTGATGAGATAATGGAGCTGGGCTGAAATGAATGGAGGGAAGCCATCGAGAGACATGCCTAGCTCCTTTAACAGGCTCAAAGAGATCACTTCCGATGCTTCTTGCTTTGATGAAGCTTAAAGCCGATGATTTTACGGCGACGGATTTTGAATTACGCGCCGGCAATCAACTGGTCGACCAATAAAGAAAAAAAGAAGGGAGTGACCAGTGAATCACCGTTTATGGTTGAGTACTTTTAAGTTGTAAGTTTAAGCGTATGATGACAACGGGTATCCTCTTATCAGCCACCCTGACCCAACTACGGTGAAGACCTGAAAGTTTGTATTTTGCTTGCTATTTAACTATACTGTTTTTAATAATTGTATTTAATTTTATATAAATGATATTTATGTTATAAATAATCCCCATTCATTATGAATATTATTTAATCTATGTAATAATGAAGCACTTTAAGTAAATTTTATTTATTTATGTTGTCAATTAATTATAAATAGAATCTTATCTAAGTGAAAATAGAATGAGAAAATTTTTTTTATCAATTTGATCTATTACTTAATTTAAATGTTCTTTTATTTAATTATTTTTTAATAATTTAAATTATACTTTCCTCAAAATAATACTTAAACTATACTCTATTTCTAAATTATCTAGCTATTAAAAAAAATTTCTTAATTAAACCACACTTAACAATTTTTAAATTAAAAATTCAAAAAAATAAATATCATCTCCTAAAAAAAACTTGTAAACTTATCCATTTTTTTTCCATCACCAAAAGATTCTTGTAATAGAAAATTCAATAACTTGTTGAAAAATTTATCTAAATTCAGTTTTTAATTAGAAAACCCAAATTTAGACAAACTTTTTTTTCTTTTTATAACACGACACATGTAACACCTTTAATTCGTTTATATAATCTAAAAAACTCCATAAATAGTGTACGAGATATTTTTTTTAATTAAATTAAAACTTTTCAATTTTTACTCTTTCTTTCCCGCGATTATTTCTTCTTTTCTTAATGCTTTTTCTTTTAATTGAGATTTTTTTTTTTTTTTTTTTTTGCAATCTTCTTATCACTTGTTTTACCAACTTCTTCTTTGTATTTGGATTTCATGTTTTATCTTATTTTTTTCATTATAAAAGTTTATTCAGCATTAACTATTTTATGTAAAGTATATAAAAAAACGGAAAGAGATAATTTTAAGAAAAATAATACATAAATTTTCAATTGAGTGAGAAAGGGATCAAAATCAAGATTTAAAAAGAAAAAGAAGCTCGCATTAATCTAAATTTTGTCGTTAAAAACTAGGTTTGGATGAGTTTTCAATGGGTTCTCAAGTTTCCATCATTGGAGTTCTTAAGTAATAACAAAATATATGAAAATGTTTATAATTCTTTTAAAAAAAAAGTTAAGAAAATTATTTTTAACTTTCTTTGAATTTTTTTAATTAAAATAGTTATATGTCACAAACTGATTGATTAAGAGAATTTTTTTAATGATTCAGATAATTTAAATAACGAGATATAATTTAAATATAGCTCATAATAAAAAAAAATAAGAACCAAATTAAAAAAATAAATACATTTTTAAGTATCATCTTGTTTCTTAAACCTTCCTACCTTACCTAAATATTCTCAATTTTTTACTTATTTCCCCCATTTACTTTGACACCTAAATTATTACTCCACATGGATTTCTTAGCCCGAATTTTAACATTAGTTACAAAAACCTTCAACATTTAAATAGTACCACGAACTCAATATGTGCTTACAATAATAGAATAAAATTAAAGTCAATGGCTGTAAGTGTACGAATTTTGTTTCAATTTTCAATGGAAAAGAGGATATTGTTTATCTTAGGAGTCTTGAGTTCAAGCGTCTGTTTGTGCAAAGTGTGTATACGTTGTCAAAAGTTAAGAAAGTATGAATAAATACTACTATGTAATCACACCAGTACATTAAAAAAAAGTGTACGACTTTCGTTTAAGTAATAATGTAACAACCTATTTTCAGTGGTGTCGAAAACAGTGATTTTGATATCACAAACTCGACAAGAAAATTTTTATAATGAGTGATTATATTAAATAAGTCAATATTAATTTTATATGAAATTTTGAATTGAGAAATTTTAATTATTGAATTAAAAGTTAGTATAAGTGATTTGGTTCAAAAGTCAAGTGGTTTTAGAAAATAAGGTATCGGAACCTCGTTTATGAAATTAACGGCCGTAAATATTTTTATTAAATATTTATAGAGTCTTATTATATGTGAATTGAAGTTTGGTTGGGTAATTTTGATGATTAATTACTTAATTAAGGAAAAAAGAGTAAATTGTAAAAGAGATAAAAGTTAATTGCTATAGATTAAAAAATAGTAAAGGGACCAAAATGTTAATTAAACCACGGTAAAAAAGTCCAAGCGGTGGTGACATGATAACCATCCACTAACTTTTGGGTTATTTTTCATTTAGTCCTAATTGGTTTAGGATTAAATTGAAAATAAGTTTTGTTTAATCAAAATTTAATATAATTGAAGGACCAATTATGAAATTAGACCCTCTTTAAATGACCTAATAATATAAATGATGTGAAACTCTTTAGATTTTGGTAAATTGCAATTAAATCCTAATAAAATGGGAATTTACTAATTAGTTTATTTTTAGTATGATCGGGAATGGTGATTTTGAGGTCACGACTTCGATATTTCAGACTGTAAATATTAATTATTTAATATTTATAAGGTTATTAGTATTATATTAAAATTTTGTTATGAAATTTAATCTTTTAGATAGTTAATTAAACGAAAAGGATTAAATCGTAAAAGGTGCAAAAATTGATTTTTTTTTCTAATTAAAAGTATTAGGTATAATTGGAGGTTTAGTTAAGGCACCTAATTGGTAATTAAACCATCTATAAGGTATGTGGACGGTTTTGACTTCTTATATGGCTAAATTTCACATAATTTAAAAGGGGCAAATAGGTAATTTTGCAAGTGAAGTAATTAATTAACACAAAAGTTAAATTTCATTATTTTTCTTTCCTTCTTCTTCTTCAACAAGCCGAATAGCCATTTTTGGGGAAGGAAAAAGCTTTGGTTAGTTAGGGTTCATCAAATAGGTAAGTAAACCTTCTTGCCCTTTTTAGTGATTTTTATGTTTTTTAACTCCGTATTGACTTGATCTAGCTAACCTGGATACTAATTTGTAAAACTGTTAAACATTTTGGTTTATTCCATTGATGGTTTTAGTGTGTTTTTAAAGTTTAGTGATAAAATATTAAACTTGGTTGTTAAATATGACTATTTTGTAAAGTAATTTTTAGTAATTTTCATGTCAAAAGACTAAAATATAAAAGTAGTAAAAGTACAAGGACTTATTGTTAAATAAAACAAATATGGGAAGTATTGGATTTCTATAATATTCGGCTGAACTTGTTTTTAAGGAAAATGGTTAATTTGCAAGTTTTGAGCTAAAGGACTAAATTGAATAAAAGTGAAAAGTTAAGGGTAATTTTGTAAAAATACGAAAAAGATTATTTGCATAAAATGATTAAAAATTTATGTTGATTTAAAAAATTGAATGAAATTATTGAAATAAATCAAGATCATGTCCCGATCATGAAAAAAGAAAAATTACAGATTTGCCCTTGGAGTTCACTTTAACTGCAATTTTGTCTGATAAGTTCGTAATGTTAAATTCTTATTAATAACTGCTTATAACTGTCTTTCTAATGATTGTTGGAAATGAGAAAGGACAATTGGAAACGTGAAAAATAGAAACGACGAGATGAGGATTTCTCAGTCTTGTGCCAAAGATAGAAACGGTCCGATGATTGAGATCCTGCATTTGTTACAAATTCTCTACAGCATCGTGAGTCACTGTAAGGTGAATAGAATCCAAGAATGGATTACAAGCCCTACGATGGTTGAGATTTATGCTTGTTTGCATATTCTCGTCAGCTTAGTGTAAGCAACATCGTAGGGAACAGATATACAGTATCGATGGCTAAGACTAGCATCGTATACTGGTAACAGGCATGACCTTTGGGTCAACAGGAAGTAAAATGAGCATCATGACCTTTGGGTCAACAGGGAGTAAAATGAGCATTATGACCTTTGGGTCAACAAGGAGTAAGCATGACCTTTGGGTCAACAGGGAGTAAATTGGATATCGATCACTAAAGTACAGTTCTAATTTAGCTCGACTAATTTACAGATTTGTTCAACACATGTTATTCGGTAAATTGATAAACCTTGTGAACTTATTAACTATGAAAGCTTACCCGTGAATTTGTTGTTATTTTGTAGATTCTATTTTGCTACTTGAAGATCGGATCACCTCAAAGAAATCACACTATCTCGAGAGCTCGTTTGGCAATATTTACATCACTTGGTTATATGGCATGTACTAAGATGATGTTTCATTTGAAATGCTTGATTTTGGTTCGTTGGTTCTTTGTTGAACTAAACTTTCATGCTCGCTTGATGTTGTAACTAAGCAAATGTGTTTGTAATGAATTGACATGTGAATTTAAGAGTCTTGTGTTGAATGATGGTAGATAAACTTGAAGAGTTGTGTAATTAATTGAATTCTGCATACTTGTTTCGGTAGAACCCCTGTATGTATCGGTAGAAGTACAGGGTAGGAGAAAGGTTACTCACTCACTTGAGTTGTATCAGTAGTTGCATAATAAGTATCAGTACTTCTGCCCATAGGAGTATCGGTAGTTTATGTACTTGCATCGGTAGAAGCTGCAAGGTAGGACATCTTAGCTCTCTGGAGTTTTTAGTACCAGTAGAAGCATGATTTGTTTCGGTAGAAGCTTCACTTGTATAAGTAGAAGTCTGCACTGTTTCATGAATTGTTTACTGATTTGACAACTAACGATACTTGTCCAACAAGTACCGGTAGAAGTATCCAAAAATCATAGAAATGACCTTTTTGCCCTTATAGAATTATGATTATAATTAATTGATGATTTATGACATGATATTAAAAGATGAATAGTGATAAATGAATAGAAAGACACTAGGACCCTAATCGACGACGGTTTTCGAGTTTTGGGTGTTATAGACATGAAAAATGGATGTCTTGATATGTGGTATGAATATTGATTCCTGATTGATTGAAATGTTGTAAATGAATCTGTAAGATTAAATGGAATTAGTATTTTGAGTTTTAAGTTGGTATATGTATAAATTGTGATTGATTTGTATGTAAAAAAAACTCGTAATGTTTTGTAAACCTTGAGACCTTAGACTGGAAATGGTTACGGTTTTTGGGTGTTACAAATAAAACATAAATTAGGATATGTCATGTCAAATCATCAAGAACAAAATTAAATGCGAAAGCATATTTGAATACATTGATTTCTTGAAATCTTTGATCTTGTGGTTTTGATCTTTGATCTTCCAAATTAGAGCACAAGTAATTTAGAGAATATTACTCTCTCTTTTCTAAAAATGGGATATTAGAAAAGTTACGTATATGTAATTTGGAGACCATAACCCTAATATATAACTTTTGCACATTAACACTAATTTCTAATCAGCCCATCATGAATTAGAAATTAGTTACTAGAGTATCTACACATATTTTGTTCATTCATTATTTAATAACTAAAGCATAATAAACCTTAAACAAATCAATTCACTTTTAATTTGGGTTAACCTTTTATGATAGTAAATAATAATATGTAATTACTCTTATTATATATATGATGTTCATATTTTCCAACAATCTCCAACTTGGACCACATATATATATCGATTACCTTATAATTACAAGTCATTATATAACTTTATGATCTCAAAACCTTACTACCACATCCAAAATGTATTCTGAACAATCTCGTCCATTAATTATGTTAACATAAAACCAAGACGACTTTCATTACATTTATCGTAACTAAATCTATCTTTGATCACATATATTAACACAATCAAATGACATAGATCAAGTATGGACGTGTAGCATGAAAATTACATGCAATATGATCCAAACATGTTTATTGTCAATTGATCCTCTTTAAACCTTAGTGAGAACAAACCTTATCAAAATTAGAGTGTGAATAAACCAAATAAACTTTATTTCTACAGAAAATAAACTTAATATCCATAAATTGAAATAACTGAAAATGTGTCATAACATAAAAGAATTAAAAGTACAAACTCCCACTAAAACCAAATATCCTCAAGTGACATTACACTCATATGAGTAGTGTGTTCATTAAAAAACCTTAGGTGTAGTCCCTTAGTAAGCGAGTCCGCAATCATGGAGTTTGTCCTAATATGCTTTATAGGCACCTAGTCACTCTTAATTTTTACTTTAACAACTAGGAACTAAAAGCTTATGTGCTTTGACTTTGATGTGCTCCTGATGTTATTAGAATAAAAGACTACCAATTATTGTCACAATTTACACCCTAGTGGCAAAATTTTGCATAACTTTTGACGATCAAAACTGAAATTTGTATACCTGATGATCTTTAACTTATTAGACCTCAGATATGTGAGCATGTAATCTTTTGTTCTCTGAAGATACCTTATAAACCTCTTGGTTGTTATCTGATGGTCCATACCAAAGTTGCTTAAATATCTGCCTAACATCCTAATATTTTACGCAATGTTCGGACGCGTACATACTTACGCATACATTAGACTCCTCACTCTTGGGACGTAGGGAGTCTTATGCATTTCCTTAATCTCAAAATCATTCTTCGTGTATTGGTCGAGACTTAATTTATTATTGACAAGCAGTATGTCATTAACATATAAAACCTTACTCACACTGAACTTGTGGTATATATAATTATCGACCAAATTCATCCCTAAACCGAATGAGATAATCATTTCGTAAAATTTGTAATACTATTGACGAGAAGTCTACTTAAACCCATAAATGGAGTTCTTTAATTTGCAAATCATTAACTTAGCATCATCAGACCCAAAGTTTTTTAGTTATCCCATATAAATGCATGATCAATGTTACCATTGAGAAACCATTAATTTAATATTCATCTAATGCAACTTAAGGTCAAAATATTCCATTAAAACTATCATAACCCTTTCTCTTTAATGACATTTGTTCTTGAGGTTGTTGAGTTTGTTCTTCTAGAACAATTACCTCATCTTGAATAGGGAGTTTGTTCAACATTGTTTTGTTAAGGTTCTGGATTCCTTTTTTCACCAATGCTAGATATGAGAACTTGAACATTGTCAAAAGTGATAGTAAAAACTAAGTTAGAATCCAATTCCTCCTCAAAACCAATGTATCTAACCTTATTTCTCCCTCCAAACTCAACATTCTCAAAAAATGTTACAGTTCCCATCTCAAAAATATTCCTAATTATGGGATTATAAAACTCATAGGCCCTAAATCGCTCAGAAAAACCAATAAAGTAGTTGCTCACTGTTTTGGAGTTCAACTCCTGTTCATGTGGCCTATAAGGCCTTACCTTAAATAAACATCCAAATGTGAAAGTGTTTTAGACTAGGCTTTTAACATGTCCAAAGCTCATAAGGTGTTTTTGCAGTTGCTTTAGTTGGTGTTCTATTCAAAATGTAAGTTGTCTTCAAAGGCACTGACCAAATGAGCACTTTCAGACTTATCATGTTTCAACATTCCTTTCTCTTGCACACAATGAGAAATGAGCTATCTTAGAGTCCATTTCTCCTTTTAACAATTTTAACTAATTTTAAATTGGTTAATCAGTGCAAGAAGCGATACCAAAACCATAAGAACAATCAATTCAGATCTTAAGTGCCTAGTCTAGGAATGCTTCTCAAAATTATTTTTGAAAAAAAATAACACTTTTTAGGAGAAGCTAAAATTTTCAATTTTTTTAAAAAAAATGCTTTGGGGCCAATTTTTAGCTTGAGAGAAACACTTTTTCTCTCAAAAAACAGCTTATCGTGGAACGTTTTTTTTCTAAAAGTACTTATTAATGGCAATACTAAACACACCCTTAACCCTTCATCGTGCCACAAAGTGGATTTTGTACTCTATAAATGATTTTTGCCTAATTTTTTTGTTAAAAATAATATTAATATCATCAACATATTTTTCTTGATTAATTATTCTAGTTAAAATTTTGGAAAAAAATATAAATTTGAACAATAAAAAAGTTATAAAATTAATTTTAAAAAATACTGAAATTTTTTATTTAATCAATTTTAAAATATGTTAATATTTAAATTTGAATATTAAAAATAAGTAGTTAAATTATTTTAAAAATACTAAAAACCCCATATTTAATTTCAGTATATTTTAAAATTTAAATACTGAAATTCTAAATTTGATTCAATAGATTTTGAGATATTTTAAAATTAAAATGTAACCAATTCATTCTCCACTTATGGGCTTGTTTCCTATAGTAAACCCATTACATTTTTTTGTTAAGCCCAATCCCCAAGCAACTTAACAAGTTAACCCTAGAATCAACCATCTCTCTATATATGTGGTAGATAGGTGAGTCAGTCACCCACGAGACCGCCTCTGGCGATTTGTCGATTTCCTTTTTGTTCTTTTAATACTGCATTTAGGTTACTTTTTCATTTCTGCGAAAGCGATTCTGATTTGGTTTTATTGGTTTAGGTTGAAAAAAAAAGAGTTGAGAAATCAGATGATGAGATTGGATTAAAATTTCTCACGACGGTCGTCTGAGAGACACCTTAAAAGTGTCTGGCTGATGCATCAATCCAATGTTTCTGATGGTTTCAGGTTTCCTTTCCACCCTTTTTCCTTTTCAAAACGAGGATTTATGTTGCTTTAACATCACGAAATCTGTAGTGAAAAGAAAGAATTACTCATTTTTATGAGACTGCAATTTTCTCTTCCTTTTTTTTGTTCATTTAATTGGCACGATGATGATATTTTCAACATGAAGATTGAGATATTATTTATCTTTGAAATTCTAAAAATTTAAAGTCCTTTTCATTCTGAGTGCCTTTCACTAAACAGTATTTACAAATCTAGATTTGTTCTATGTTTCTAATACAAGCTATTTGTAAATTTTTTTTATATTTTTTCATTTAAATGTAAGAAAATATGAATCATAATTAGTCTACAAGATTATTGAGGAAGCAAATAAAAGTAGTAAATGTATCGATTCGTTGAAGATTATCAGTTTTAATTACTGACTGTAAACGAAATCACATACTTAAAAGTTAAAAGTGACTGTATTACCAAATATAGCTGTTTTAATAAAATTATGAAAATAGGTTGAATTTCTGAAAATTTACAGGAATGGACTGATTTTGCTGGAAACATTTCCAGGGAAAATTCAAAAAAACGTTTTACTTCCACTTTGTCACATTAATATTAAAAGTGACGGCTCGAATTTTACTTTCCTTATTTTCCTCTAAATAGGTATTAATAGTGTATTCACATGATTTTATTTATGAAATACATTTGTATTAATGTATAAAAATTTATAGTACTCTGAATAAATAAAAAATAATATTATAAATTAATATTCTAAATAAAATTATAAAAAATTTCAACACATCATTTTTTTAATTTAAAATAAATCATAATAAAAAATTAAGCACAATTTAAATACCACTATTAATATGTAAAATTTTCTTTAAAACAAGTAAAACATAAAAGGAAAATATTTATTATATTATCTATAAAGATAATAAAAATTATAAATTTTTATAAAAAAGTTTATAAAATATAGTGTAGTGTTCTAATTTTATGATCTTAGTTAAAAAAGAAAGCAATTTTATATTGTCTAGATACAAGATGCAAATTATATACACATGTTTTAAAGTTCATATTGTTTAGGAAAACAATCGAAATGAGATTTTGTGTTTATATAAATGTTTGTTTTGTAAGTTTTATTTTCACGTTAATAAGTGATATAAAAAAAAATTAGTAATACTATTTTTAGTATTGATGTGGTAAAAATGCTTTTAATTAGAAGTGTTTTATAAGTTAGAGGGAAAAATGTTTCTAGTTGAATGTACGAATTTCCCTTAAAAATGATGTTAACTCAACGTGTTTTTATAAAATTGGATCATTTTGATAAATATTAGCTAAAATAGCTTATTTTTGTAATTATTTTTAAAAATAAGCCATTTTAATTAATAAACCATTTCAATTGGGCATAGATCGGATTCGATCAGATTCAAATCAAATTTTTTTTTTAAAAACAAAATAATTAAACAAGGATTACATCAAATTCATTTGATCAATTGCTCTCTTAATTTTATCTTGAATGAGAATTTCTAAGGCAACTTGAGTAGACTCAGTCATAAACTTAGAGACACATCCTACCTTTTGAGTTCAATTTAACCAAACAGTTTGTAACACGATTACCTTCTCTAGGAATATGTGATTCAAATAAATTTTAAGTATATATTAAAATATTTTATGTGTACTCAAGGTTGATTTGGTTAGAAAAATTAATTTAAAATTTTATCTAAATTCACTCATATTTATAAATAGTTAATCCAAATCTGTTGTTTCTCCATATTAATTTCTTAAAAAATTTTAAAATATATTTATGTTATTTTAATTTAATATTTAATATTTAATATTTTTATATATTTTTATTCATTAAAATTTTAAACATATATTTATGTTATATATAATATAACATAAATAAAAATCATTCCAAAGCCGTGTTTGGGCCTTGGTGCCTTGACTTCTTTATGATGTTTTTAGGCTTGATGGGACATTGTCCATCACAATCTAGGGGTTTTTTTTCTATAAATAATTCGAAAAAAAATTATTTATACAAATGATTCAAATTGAATAATATTCATTTAAATGATTTAAAATGTTGGAAAAAATCATTCCATAGTCGACACTTCCTAGATTTTCACCTTAATCATTGGTGTCACCCATAAAAAATAAAAATTTTGGGTGTTTACCACTCCATGGTCGACATCTTAATATTTTTTTTAACTCGATATTATATTGGTATACGAAAATATCAAATTTTAAAAAAAAAATTTGGGTTTTTGACATCTCATGGCCAACACCACTTTTTTAATATTAAAAAATATGAATAAAAAATTATTTTTTTTGGAGGTCTACCAAAGCATGATTGACACTCTTTTCTCAGGTCCCAAAAATATTTTTTGGTTGTTTGTCAAGTCATGGCTCGATACTAAAAAAATACAAATAAAAAATATTTTTTTAGGTGCTTATTTGGCCTACAGATTTCTCAGATTTAAAAATATTTTTTGGTTGTTTGCTATCCAATGATTTACACCACCTTTTTCAAATTTAAAAATATTTTTTCCGGGTGTTTACCACCTAATGACTTACACCACTTTTCTCAAATATAAAAATATTTTTTTATGTTTGCCACCCAATAGCTTTTTTCAGATTTAAAAATATTTTTTTAGGTGTTTCGCACCCAATGACTGACACTACTTTTTTTAGATTTAAACATATTTTTTTTGGATGCTGGGACACCGAAGGCTAGATCGAGCAACTATGTAACGCCTTAAAAAGGTGCACGGCCTCGCCGACCTCGGAAGAAGCCGAACCGTTACACGCGAGCACCGGGGACATCACTAGAATCAAGACAATTTTGATAGGTTTTTCATTAAATTTTTAACTTTAATTTGTAATTATTATTTTTTCAATATATTTTTAATTTTTTGATAAAAATTATTTGTCAACATTTCATAACAAAAATATTTATATAATTTGAATATATATTAATACACGAAAATACAAATATTATTGAATACTAATACACAACAAATTAAATTTACAGATATAAAAAATTACAAATAATTGATAATATTAATACTCAAAACGTGGTGTCGACAATTGCTTGCCAAACACTCAAATTTTTTTTTTAAATATAGGAAATGTGATGTAGACTATTGGAAACACCCAAAAAAATATTTTTAAATTTGAAAAAAGTGATGTAGGTCATTGGGTGGCAAATACCCAAAAAAGATATTTTTTATTTGTATTTTTTTGGGTGTCGACTATAACTTGGCAGACACCCAAAAAATAATTTTTTATTTGTATTTTTTGGATGTCGGTTATAGCTTGACAAACATAAAAATATATATTTTTAATATAAAAAAGATGGTGTCGATCAGGGATGTCAAGGACCCAAAATTTTTTTTGAAAAAAAATGGTATTTTTGTGTACCAATATAATATCAGGTTGAAAAAAATACAAGAGTGTTGGCCATAGAGTGACACACAAAATTTTTTTTTTTATGGTTGACACAAATTATTGGAGTGAAAATCTAAGGGATGTCAACTACAAAGTGACCTTTTCCAATTTTTACTGTTCATTATAGATTATTTAAGTGAATATTATTCAATTTGGGTTATTTGTGTAAGTAATTTTTTTTCAGGTTATTTATATATAAAAAAAACCCCAACCTATGAGTGCCTCTATTATCTAATGAGTTTTTTTTTTAGGTTTAATTCACAAATTGGTATCTATTTTTTAAATTTTAGTACTTAAATTTTATTTTATCACAAGTGATATTTAAATTGATTTTTTTTCAAGTCGGTACCTCCTTTAGTTCTCTCGTTAAGCATATTTAAAAAGAAAAGGCTTAATATATAAATTAGTACATCAATTATATGCCATTTTTTCTCATTTGGTATCTAAGCTTTTTTTTTTTTTTTTTATCACAAGAGGCATCTAAATTATTATTTTTTTCTTTAAGTTGGAAGTTCAACTGTTAGTTAAATCGTTAAATCTATTTAAAAAATATAATAAAATCTATTTAAAATATAATGAAGTAAAATTTTCTCTGTGGCAAAAATGAAGAAGAAAAGAAAACAAAAGTATTATTTTTTATTTTTATAATTTTCTTTCTTTCTTCTTTCTCTTATTTTGGTCTACTTCTACGAGTACGAGTATTTTGGATTTCATTATTTTTTATTAAGATTTTTAGAATAGGACATGTGATCGAATTAGTAATGCCACAAATTTCCGATTTGATTAGTTTTTTTGATTTGATCAAATAAATCATTAAAAATTCATAAAAATAAAAAAAAATTTAGTTCGGTTTAGCATGTCTATATTGGTTTAACCCCTATCTTCAAACAAGTACCTTAATTGGTTATTGGTCGAATCAATTTAATTGGACAATCCAATCTAATTCTTAAAACGCTTATTTTAATTGACCAAAAAAATGTTTTTTTTTTATTCCATCAAGTCAAGTCAATAAACCGTGAAGTTCGACAACATAACTAATTGCCAACATCTAAACTTATGAAAAGAAAATTTCGAGCAAAAGACATACTATAAAATAAAAGAAAGAAATAAAAAGATTATTTTTTTTAAGATTTATAGAATGTGATAGGAAATCATTAATTGAATTTTTTAATAAATATAACATTTCGATATAAAATGTACAATGGGAAGTTGCAGTGACTAAGGTTTTCTACTTTAGAAAATGAGTTGGGCCTTAATAGTTTTGGTTTGATTTTCCTGGACTTTTGAGCCCATTTGCTTTTGCCTTTGATGGCCATTGAAACTTTATCCAAACGAAAACCTACCCAGGATACACTTGTTGTATTGGTAATTCCAATGTACTAACTGAAGTTTAATTTCTCAAATGCGTATTAATTTAATATATTATTTTTAAAAATTATTTATATTTGACGAAAGATCATCTATATATAAAAATTATAAATTAATTTAATTTTTATATGTTTTTAAATAGTTAATATAAATGAGAAATGGGAAGCCTTAAAAGGAAGAAAGAAGGGGAGAGTCATGTCACGTGAATGTTTCCGCACCCACACAACTCCCTTCAAATTACGAAACATTCGAGTTTAATGCTTAGAGACAATTCGGCCGCTCCAAACCGTCCCTTTCCTCAAATATCGACACGTGTTGCCGATGTTAAACACAGTTACTCAACTTCACGTGCTCCTCACATGCCACGCATCCCCTCATTTCACATTATCCAGCATTATTATTAGGAAATTGAAGGAGACATTTTTGATTCTGTACATTTGATGTTTGTATGAAATGGGTATTAAAATTGATAAAATAAAGGAGAATGCCGTCCCTTAATTAACCAAATCTAATCTAATGCAACGATGCAGAAAATGTCAAATCAAGCGTAGATATAGATAAGGCTTAGAGACTACATGTCTTTCACCTTATCCATCCCATCATCATTTTCATGCTTGGAATAAAATGAAAACCCCGGTGTTTTCGTTCTTCTTATCCACTCTAATAAATCGTGGGTGGAGCCCTTCTCCATGGCACGATTATTGACGATTATTGGTACTCCATGTGACAGACATAAAGCTAGAATCACTAGTCGTTTAGGCTTAGCCACACCACTTGGGAACTAAATTTGTCCAATCCCATCCCATATTTTCCAATACAAGCTGCTGATTTGTGATTCAATTCATTTCATTATTCTTGGCCCTCTCTGATAAGTCTTGAAAATTTTCAACCCTTCATGTTTATCGGTGCGCTTGATGATAAATATTAAAGTGGATTTATTCCCATTTTTTAACAACATTTTACTTCCTTATCCCTTAACGATGACAATGAAAACATCCTGTAATTTTTGTTGTTGAAATGCAATACCCCCAAGGAAAACTGGATGCAATTTCATCTTTTAGGATAAGTGAATTCGGTCCATCCGAGAGTAAAGAGGTTGAAGGAACACAAAACTAGATCAAACTTCCAACAGTTTCACCCTTATCCCTAACTAAATCAGTTGAAACATTCGGTCCTGTCTTCTTCTAAATTTAAAATTTAGTCAATATATTTTTAGATATTTAGTTCTTACACTCTCCTTGATTAAAAAATCTTGGTTTCTCCGTTCATTTTTTCACTAGAATCATTAGCGTGACTGTTTAAAAAAAAGTAAAATAATTTTTTAGCCCTTAACATTTATAATTTTTTATCAAATTAGTTCTTACTCTTTAAAAATACATAAAACAATTGCCAAAAAAGTTTTATATATACTCTAAATTTGTATGTTAGATCAAAGAGAAAATTGATCGTTTTATTAAAAATTTAATATATTTTTATTGTTAAAAATCGGTCTCTATACGTCAACGTGAGGGACACGTGACATGCCACATGATATTGTTTGGTTATT
This sequence comes from Kokia cookei, assembly GCA_039519145.1. Taxonomy (NCBI): domain Eukaryota; kingdom Viridiplantae; phylum Streptophyta; class Magnoliopsida; order Malvales; family Malvaceae; genus Kokia; species Kokia cookei. The sequence goes on along the minus strand of CM076899.1, from coordinate 9,667,568 downwards.
TCGTCAATTATTTCAATTTTTAATAGTACAAATGGTTGAAACTTTTAACATAAATGACCAATTTTCTCCTTGATCTAATATACAATGACTAATTTACTCATATTTAAAGTAAATGAGATAAAATACAATCTAACTCCTAATATAATGAATTTCTTCTACTTTTAGTCCCTTTCAAGTCTGAAAATGAATAAATCGATCTCTCTAAACAAAAACTATAAAAAATTTGAATAATTTTTAAAATTTAAAATATTTATAAAAAAATCTAAAGAATATACGAAGAAAGTTCAAATTGAAAAAAATAAAATAATAATTGTGGTATCTAAATAAGTTAATTAGTGATTTAAGTTTATAATACTAAAGTATTTTTTTTTTATTTTGCTTTGAAATTTTTAAATATATAAGATTTCAAATTTATGCACTCTAATGATTTTAATTTGACATGTTTAATTTTTTAATTTAATTCGAATGATTTCATTTGATTCGATTTGACTGAAATTTTATTTTACTCGATTCAATTCGAAATTTTTTAAAATTAAATTAAAATAATAAAATAAAATCTATTAATTAAATTTTTTTTATTCGATTTGACTCGATGAATTTAAATGCTAATCCCTATTTACCACTTTTCTCTTCAAAAATCTTGATGGTATTGTAGCATGAACTCATATAGTGAAGACCACGCGGTTCCCCTACGGCTTAAGGTATGTGTGTATTTCATTTTAAAATTTCATCCAACATCTGTCCCCGCACGGACAGCCAACTGTCTGGGCCTTTACTGCTCCTTTTGCTTTGTCTGACGCGTTGGCTTCCCAAACACGGTTGTCGGTACCAGCCATATAGATCCATATGTATCGTTAACTGACTCACTTATGCTATGTTTCATTGTCATCAAAATTTTTTTTGGTATTTTTTAAACTTGTTTGAAATTTTTTTTTTAAAATAATTACATCGAAACTGAAACTATAATTAATTAGTTAATGATTTTCAAAATTATATCTGCGTACAATATAACTTTATGGGTGTAAATGAAACGTATTTTCCACATTATAATATATTTAAAAAATATCTATGAACTTAAAATGATACATTGAAATACGTTTACTCGTTATATGGTATTTATTATTGGAAAGCTATAGTTTGACTTTAAGAATGAAATAACTTTGAGAAAAATTAGGCTCCCTTTGATTTTTAAAATATTTTTTTATATTTCATATTTTATTTTTAGAATTGAAAAAATGTTTGATAAATAAAAATAAAAGATTGATTTAAATAATGAAAGGTAACTCTTTTTTTGTATTAGAAATATGAGAAGTAGATTAATTTTTTTTTTTTTTTTTTGCATTTATATGAATTGAAATTAAGATGTCAGATTATTAAAAAAAGTTAAAAGATGTCAGATTTAATATTTGAAAAACTACTAAAAATATTTTTATTTTATGTGAACTTGATCCATGACTAATTTATTATTTTCCCTAAAAATAATTGAAAATATGTTTTTTTTTTTATTTTTCACACATTTATTTTCAGAAAATAAAAAAACTCAATTTTATTTTGAACAAGTCTTAAATTTAAATTAAAAAATGGAGTCTTAAATTTGAACTTTCCTTATCTTTTTATTTAATCACGAAATTTTAGAATATATTTTAAACTCTTGCCAAATATAATAGAGTTCGACTGTCACACCTTTCTAGGTAAAAAAAGTCTCTAACTGAAGGTGAAAGCTGCTTTTGGATCTATCCACATCTTGTCACTGAGGCTGAAGGGTCCCATGGAATAAAGTAACCATCAACCTTGTTGATTTTAGCTATTCGACTTTTTCTTTTTCCTTTTTATAGATAACATAAATATATTTTTACTTAATATTCAATATAAATTAATTTTGGTATTTTTGCCTATCATGTTAAATATTTTTAGTAACTTCTTTGATTTTATATAATTTTATTAACTTTTAAATATTATCTAACATCAATCCAATTTTAATTTAATATCATTTACTATAAAATGAACTTATTTTAATATTATGTCTTTAGTTCTAATTTCATACTATACAAATTAATTTGGTTGCGATCACTATTTTTAATTTTGTTGAAGCGGATCGCGTAATTAAAATTAAGTATTTATATAAAATCATATTTAAAAAAAAAAAAAAAAAAAAAAAGGAAGCAAAATCGAACTGTATGTATTTGTCGGCTTCATTCATTTGTTTTTGTGAATCGCAGATGCAAAATTTGAACTTTACTCTAACTGAAGTCTAGAGTGGAACTTGAGAATAGTGAAACTGAAGAAGGAAAAAGATCTTCACATATATAAGATGATGATAGCGTAAATTAATGGCTAATTTTCCGGAAAAATATATGAATGGTCTTACTCGGTGTTCCATGTTGTATTAAATATACACAACATCCATTTTAAACAAATCCAAAGCCTTCAATTTTCTTGTTAATATAAATCAAACATTGATTTTTCATACATGCTCATGTAATTTTATTTAAGTTTTCAGAATAAAAAATAAGAACAAATATCTGACGTAGTAACCAGTAAGCGGTGATAAAAAGTTGTGGTGGGTTCGAAGTTCCAGAAGCAGTACAGAAAGTGAGTTAGTGCCAGCTCGACAGTGCAACCTGCGGGTGTCAGAAACGCCGACGGTTCGCTGAGTCAGCACGGATTCTATGTGTATGGATAAGTTATCAGTAGATTTTTTGTTAACCCAACCGATCTAACTCCGGTTGAGTTAACTCTATAAATACCCTTTAACCATGTCCCTGTTGTCCCAAGTTCTCGTTTCTTCAACCGCAAATCCTACAGTCAACGATGATGGCTTCCACATCTTCTGCATTGCCTTCCTTAACCTCTTCCTCTCCACATTTCATGGGCCAAAAGGTTTCCATCAAACAACCGAGCTCCATGCCCACACGTGTTCATTTCCGGCAACTTCTTGTCTCCGCCGCTTGTGCGTCGACGGCTGAGAGACCGGTTTCCCACATTGCTTGCCCACCGTCACTGTACGAGGTATTGGGGATTCAGATGGTCGCCACGAGTAAGGAAATCAAGGCTGCTTACCGGAGACTGGCGCGCGTTCTACACCCTGATGTCTCGGCCAATGGTCGAAACGACACCGCTGCCAACGAGTTCATCAAAGTACATGAAGCTTACTCTACGCTATCGGATCCTGAGAAACGGGCGGATTATGATCGAACGTTGTTGTTCAGGCCAAGGCAGTCCTTTTCTGTTTCCGTCGAATCGATGGCCGGTTCAATGTCTTCTGGGTTTTCTGGTTATTCGAAGCGAACATGGGAAACCGATCAATGTTGGTGATACTTGAGATAAACTTTGAAATTCATAGATGGATTTTGGTTTATTTTCATTCTTTTTGGCTTCTGTAAATATAAATATATGTGGACTAAAAAGAGCTGTTTTTCTTATAGCCTGGGTTTATAAAGATTAGATTTTTGTGTTATGCTTTTAGTGCTCTGTTTCTTATACTGCAAAATCCCAATCCGCATCGCAAATCTGCGAATTGTAGTTGAAATTCAAGCTTAAATTGCATAAGAATCATTGAACAGAAAAGAAGAAGAAGCGTAGATTCAAAAACAAGCAGTTCAAATTTCAGGCCGTTCTATAACAAAGCGGTTTGATGCCTAACAACGACATGATGAAAAGATGGCACCTTTGGCTACCAAAGATGGTAAACTTATACAATGGGCAGATTTGAGATGAACATTTGCAAAATAAGTAGTTAAATTATTTTAAAAATGCTGAAAAAGAACCATATTTAACATCGATATATTTTAAAATTTAAATACTGAAATTCTAAAATTTGATTTTGAGATATTTTAAAATTAAAATGTAACCAATTCATTCTCCACTTGTGGGCTTGTTTCCTACAGAAAACCCATTACATTTGTTTGTTACGCCCAAACCCCCAAGCAACTTCACGAGTTAACCCAAGAATCAACCATCCTTTTTCTTTTTCGAAACTAGGATTTGTGTTGCTCTAACATCTCGGAATTTGTAGTAAAAAGAAAGAGTAACTCATTTTTATGAGACTGCAATTTTCCCTTCTTCTTTTGTTCATTTAATTGGCACGATGAGGTTATTTTCAACATGAAGATTGAGATATTATTTATCTTTGAAGTTCCAAACATTGAAAGTCCTGAGTGCCTTTCACTAAATATTATTTACAAATCTAGATTCGTTCTATTTGTAAATTTTTTTTTTTGTATCTTTTCTTTTAAATGTAAGAAAATATGAATCATTGTTATACACGATTCTGAGGAAGCAAATAAAAGTAGTAAATGTATCGATTTGTTGAAGATTATCAGTTTGAAATACTGACCGTAAACAGTTTAATTTCTCGCCGCATTAGTTCCCGAAGTAAAAGAAAATTGTTATCTCAATTAATTATTGATTTTAATTTAACAAAACTGTAGTTTGTATAAGATATTCATATATATATATATATATATATATATAAAGTTATTTAAGTAAGTTATATTAGAATTCACATTCTAAATGATTTTTAAAATTAGCTGAGTTGTTTTATTTTATATTTTTTTAATATTTTTAAAAAATTAGTTGGGTTGGGGCAAACTCGAGTACTGAATACTTAAGTTTGAGCTCGACTAATATTTTAAACATCCTTAATGTTATTTGTAAAATATATTTTTATTTAAACTCTCTCAAATTTCATAAGTCGACAAACCCATAAATAGTTGTACTACAAACACATTGATTTTTATTTATTTATTGTATAAATGAGGTAAGTAGAGAAAATCCAAAATCTCAGTGTGGGTGAGTAAGAAGGCTTCCTTCATCATTCTCTTGCTTTTGCTTTTGGTCATCGCATAGCATGCTTTGATTTTAGAAGTTGAATTATCAGCTCAACTCGTTAATTCTGACCTCAAAACAGGTTGTATGGTTCAAATTTGAAGATGGAGCCAATTCCTCTTGTAATGTTTCTTTTTCAATCCGTTCGGTCTTAGATTTGATGCCCGAGTCCAACTGCTAACACCATCCAATAAACAAAATATCCATTTCCCCTAGTTCGGGCCTACAACGAATTATCTGTAAGACAAGATAAACGAGGAGGCGTGTCGCAACTTTAAGTATTTACCAATACCATATACCATCATTGTCTTCCTCCAGGCGGCCTGGCAACTATTACAGGAGCATGGCACGGTTGATACGGTCTCTAAGGCAATGGCCGCCATTGCAGCAGCAGCAGAACCACTGCTGCTCTCGGATACTAACAGTATCAACTAAAACTCCTTCCCATTGTTTCTCTTTCGCCACTTCAACTTCCTCCCGTCGGAATGCTCGTCTCCGCCCACGCGGAACCAGATTATCCAATGCCCCATCTACATCTGATCTCAGAGAAAGCGAAATTAGTGACGACTCGGAATCCGATGTAAAGAAGAGCCGCAACCAGAAGAAGCGCGAGGCTCGTCGCGCCGTCCGTTGGGGCATGGACCTCGCTTCCTTCTCAACTCCTCAAATCAAACTTATCCTCAGGTACAGTGCAACCTACAAACCTATATTTATTAAAAAACAACATTTTTAAACTTTTCAAATCAAATGGTATGATACTGAAAGCTAACATCTTTGTTTATTTTAATTTCTTCTGCCGCTTGGATGTTTAGCGCGTCTTCTCTCGAACAAGATGTTTTCGATGCTTTAATGCTAGTTAAGGTACTCAAGGAAGTGCAAGTTTTATAATTCTGAAGCTTCTTAGTTGTTCGTTGGAAAATATGTTATTGTAGACAAGGTGTTTGTGTTTTGGTTGCAGAGACTAGGGCCTGATGTTCGAGAGGGAAAGCGAAGGCAGTTCAATTATATTGGTAAGAAAAGTATATTGGAAGCCAATTGATTCGCGTTCCTTTATGGATTGTGGTGAATGCTTTAGATTATATTTCGTGTTAGGGAAACTGCTGAGAGAAGTAGAGCCTGAATTGATGGAAGCTTTGATCCAGGCTACAAAAGTAGGTGACCAGAAAACATTGCAGGTTTTAGCTGGTTCTGAGACACAAATCATTGAAGAACAAGACGAAGAAGAAGATGACGACCAATTTGAATATAGTGTAATTCAAGTTCTAATTTGAAGACTTATTGTAGGCTTAACTCTCTTAGTATTTGTGCTTTTCTTTAACATGCTGCAGTCACAGGAGTACGTTAACACTGCAAATAGATGGTTTGATGGGTTGATCAGCAAGGATATTGAAATTACTAATGAAGTATTTTCAGTTAGCAGTGTCGATTTTGATCGTCAGGTAAGCAAACCAAGTAAACCGTTTCTCATTTGTTGCCAAATATATTTGAATCAAGAATGTGCTAAACCTGAATTTTAAAGCAATGTGAGAACCTTGCTTTTATCAATATGTACAATTGGAGGCTCGAGCCTAGTTAGGCAAGCAAATTCATCTAAATTCATCAAGAATGTGCTCCACTGCCCTACATGAACAACTTATATGTTGCATTGCTCAAAAAGTCGAATTGTTGTACGTTTTTTATTTGCTTTTATGTTATTTAGGTTAAGTAACAGATTTTATTTATCGAAGGAGGTGTTAAACTGCTACTGCTACGCAGTCCTCTAGATACACAACTTAAGAGCATCTCAACTGACTTAAACGTAGAGGGATTTAAACCCCAGGCAATCGAAAGATGATTGAATATGTTACGGTGCTCATTAGACCAGCATGCAAGCCATAAGCATACTGCATCATTGATAGTTGATGTAGCCAAGTACCATTGCCACTCTTGCCAGTTCTGAGCCTAATTGGATACATATTCCGAGCTATCCTACCACTTCCCTTGTTGCCAATTCTGAGTCAAATCTGATAGGAAATTTCAAGCTATCCAAGGAATGATTGAAATAAGAGTCTTTCCTTTGAGCATAGCAACGGCTGAGTGCAGCTTGTCATCCCAAGCTGCTGCTGGTCTATTTGTCCTGCGAAGTTGCTTGATATCTTGCCGTATTGATTTTTAATCGAGTTGTGTTGCCTTGACAGGAATTGCGTAAACTTGTTCGAAGAGTGCAAACGAGTCAAGAACAAAGCCAAAATGTTAGTGAAGAAGATAAGGAAAAAATAGAAGCAGCAGAAAGGAGTGCCAGGAAGTCCCTCACCCGTTTTCTTCGTATCCTCGCCAAGCAATTGGCTACAGAAGAGAGTTTTGATTAATATGATCTGTAATATCATTATTTTGTACCATAATTAAGTTCATTTTCTTATTGCATACGATTAAAGTCTTGGAAATTGCAAAATCATAGAGGCCATCAGGCATGTTTTGCTGACCCACCAACCAATACGGTGAAAAGAACTCTTTTGCATTATTGATGTCAGTAATTGTTTTTTTGGGTGTCCATCTCTTGCAGTGTTGAAAAGAACACTTCTTTAATTTGTTGTAGAGCCTTCCATTTCTAAACCACTTTTTTTGTATTTGTTCACAAAATTTTACGTCTAAATATCAAGTGGGAGGAAATAAAATTAAAATCTCAACCAAACACAGCAACCTATCTCAAAATCCGGTAGAGTAGACACAGTAGCAACTATTCTAATTTGGTCCACAATCATCTATATATATCACCATTGAAAAATCTCACCATTTCTGAACAAGAAGAAGAGTTGAAATTTGGCCATCCCCCCAACTTCCTCATCTTCATGGCTCATATTACGCTTGTTTCTACCGTTTGTGCTCTTCTTCTATCACACTCCTTTATATCAGGTAATTTCATTGCGGAAACACTGAATTATGTTTATCAGTTTTTTTAGTTAACTATCAGATTTTGGTTTCACTAATTTCTTTTACTGGTTTTCATTATGCTGTGAACAGGAGTGCAAGGAACAAGGTTTACCATAGTAAACAAATGCAATTACGTGGTATGGCCTGGAATTCTCTCAAACGCAGGCGTTTCCACCATTTCCACCACAGGCTTCACTCTCCGAAGAGGTGAATCCAAAACCATTAACGCCCCGGCATCATGGGGAGGTCGTTTTTGGGGAAGGACCCATTGCTCCCAAGATTCCGCCGGTAAATTCTCTTGTTTGACGGGCGATTGTGGTTCCGGGAAGCTAGAATGTTCAGGGAACGGCGCTGCTCCGCCTGCCACTTTGGCTGAATTTACCTTGGACGGTGCCGGGGATCTTGATTTTTTCGATGTGAGTTTGGTTGACGGTTACAACGTCCCAATGTTGGTGGTTCCCCACGGCGGCACAGGGCAAAACTGTACCTACACCGGCTGCGTGGTGGATCTAAATGACTCGTGTCCTTCAGAGCTGAAGGTGATGAAGAGAGAGGGCGGAGATGGGGTGGCCTGCAAGAGCGCTTGCGAGGCCTTCCGCCAGCCTCAGTACTGTTGCAGCGGCGCGTATGGGACACCGGACACTTGCAAGGCGTCATTGTACTCGGAGGTGTTTAAGAGAGCTTGCCCACGCGCCTACAGCTATGCGTATGATGATAAAAGCAGCACATTTACATGTGCCAAAGCTGATTACACCATTACTTTCTGTCCTGCGCCGAACACCAGGTAAATTCTTTTAACCTCTCCAAAAATTAAAACTTGTGTCAAAGCCTGTGGCTCAGGGAAAACCAATAACTTGCCACCATCTTTTAAGTTATGTCGGCTTTTGGCGCATTTTCTCATACAGATAGCAACGCCCCATTTTTCTGATACATCAATCCAATGGGCCAAGGACAGGCATCCGGTTCTGATACAAAGCCAGTAGATTGAGACAAATGCTTTGTTTTGTCCAACTCCACAGCTGACATTCATCAATGAAGCTGATAACCATTATAAATTATTATTATTATTGTAGTTTTTATTTTTTTGGAAAACACTTATAAAATAAATTACATGATAAATGTGAAATATAAAATTTCTTAATTTTGTCTTTTCTGATAAAAGCTAAAATTTTTTATGGGAGAATTTCGATCAATTACAATTTTTTTTTTTTTGTCAAGAGTCAATTTAATTATGAAATCAACATTTCTATTCTCTTCTATGAGGGTGTAGCTCAGTCTTCAACTTCTCTCTTGTTATAGAATGAGATGGATTTTTTTAATTATTGTAGTTTTAAATGATTCGTGTCCAACGTCAACGGAAAGATGTTAGATTTTTTGCTGTTACGTTACGTTGCATTAATTTTGGGTGGGGTTTTTAACGGTTAGTTTTTTGGTAATTGCAGCCAGAAATCATCAGAAGAAGGGCAGAACACGGAAAAACCATCATCAACTGCAACGACAGCTTCACCTCTGATCAACGACACAATGGTATACGAAGGTGCATTGGACGAAAGTGCAGCATCACCCTCCATTTCCACCCACGTGTTCGGATCGCAGGCAATTGCTGTAACCTTCACCATCACCATCGCAATCTCCATTTCTTGTTCATGCCTAGCTTTATTTCTCTAGGATAGGGACCATTACATATATTTACAATACAAGTAATATTTTGTAGCCTTTTCTTTTTTATATAGGTGTCTAAATATATATATATATATATATATAGGAGGGGTGGAATTCATTTCATTGTAGGTTTTCACCTTCCGGGAATCTATTAATTACATTATGTATACTTCCAGAGAAAAAAAAATTATTAGTTTTATTAGCAGTTTTTTTTCTTGATATTTAATGCAATGTAGTGAGCAATGTTTCAGTCTAGTTGGGAACAAGGGGTACTTATCGTTTCCGTTTTAAACTGGTTCTCAATCAAAATCTCATTCTCTTTTTATCCCTTCAACCAATATCATCTTATACTTCTATGTTATTTTTTTTTTTTACTTTTTATTTCCTTTTATGTTTAAGTTTCGTGGTTTTCTTTTTGTTTTTTTGCGAGTAAAAAGAAATCAACAATACATCATCTCAATAGTTCAGCGAAGTCAGAATCCATGTCTTGACTAAAAGAACCAAGTAGTTCCGGGGGAGGTTTGCCGAAGGTCTATAAATTTTGCTTTCATGAGAGGCCTAATTTGGCCAAACTGTCTGCTACTAGGTTCTTCTCTCTAGGTACATGTCGGATGTGCCAATGACCTTCACTTTGGAGGATCCGTCGTGTTCTTCTAAGGATAGTGGTGCCCAAGTCATCTTCCTTTGTTTTGGTCAATAGCTTAATGATACAGTCGAAACTAATTAAAATATGACTAAGGCAAATGAACTTATCAATTAATAGTATAGTTACGGTAAGCACAGATATCGTTTCCACAATGATCAAAAGTACTAGTAATAACTGTCCTATTATTTAACCGGTCGAATAAAGTGATTGTTCTAAACTAATTGAACTATATTAGTAAAAATTGCGTCAAAGATTGAAGCGAGAAATAATAAGTGTTTTTATACCAAGAAACAAATAATACCCATGATAATGCAAGGATATTGATCTCGAGGTAAAACATATTTCAGATCAATCCACAATAGCTTCTGCTTACTCTTACCAGGACTACCATATACAAAAATAATATAAATAGGAGAAGGAAGGTTCATACCAGAAGCTCGAAGTAGGATAAATTGAGGATGATTATACAAAATAAAAATACTTACTAAATCTTTCCACCAAACCCATATACCACCTAAAAATCCTGTAACTTCCACACGGTGAGAGAAGTTAAAACCCAATTTTGCAATAGTAAAATTAGCATTTTTACTACTAATTCTTGGTTCCAAAAGACACACAATATTAGGCTTATATTCAGCATTATATTCATGGAATACCCGAATAAACTTACCACTTGCACAACCTTGACAATTTCAAGAGAAAAATGTTAAATTTGTCATCATAAAATATCAAGAAAATTTTTATTATTTATTTTTTAAAATAATAATAATAATAATAAAGAACCAATAAACCAGTAATTGGAAAATACCAGACAAGTTTATTTTTGCTTAGGAGGTCCGTGATCGACCTTCTGTCCTTCCTTATTAGAGACTAAATAGACTCCAGCAATGATAGGATTCGGTGAAGCTATGGCTTTAGCCAAATGTGCCATTGAATCCTTAAGCAAAACTTTATTTCCACTCCCTGATTTGAACTTATTCCCATTTCCATGTGCTATTTTAATAGTTTTGGGGATTCAGGAACCACCTACAAAATTTTTAAGGCTGTTAGAATTTTTTTTAACTCCATCTTTTTTCGGTCCGTCACCAGCCTCCCCTGTAGTCTGCCCTTCAGCCGTCGAAACTTGGTCCAAATGGAAAGCAATAGCAGAGTGTTTCTTCGGGTTTAAGCTTCTTGGTGTTTTTGAAATTGTCACATCAACTGCTCGAGACGGGGGAACTTGGGGAGCAAACTGATTCTCCAATCCTGTAGTTTCAAGCTCTTTCCCAACCTGCATCGACATTCCTACCGAATTCCCATGTTTGATCGAGTAGTCCGGTTCATGTACGCCTGCAGCACCCAAAGCCTGAAGCAGAATTTCAATTTCCATACCCAAACCCAAATCAGTATCCATATCCTGCCCATTATCCATATTCATTTTTCCAAGTTGATTTGCTTTCATTGGGCCATTACCTAAACCGCTTAATTTAGGGGAAGCAGCTAAAGGACTAGAGCCGCCAATCATGGGTCCAACTAAGGTAGGAGTAATTCTTTTTTTTTATTCAAATTGGGCTGTACATTAAGAGCCTGCTGGGTCTTGGAGATTTTAAAGGAATTTTCAGCATTTGAATTACTTGCATATCCGAAATTTAATGCCCTTACAGGATTTTTTGGAATCCCGATCTCCTTGACTTTCCTGTGTCGAACTTCCAACTCATTTTCCAAAATTACTTTCTCTCGATCAAACACTTGTTTCATTGTTGAAAGTACCTCAAATCTAGACCCATCCTTGAAATCAGCCAATTTTTTATTTTTGGATTGAGCTACATCCCTTTTTTGGCGTGGTTTCCTTCTTTCAACCAACATCCAGGGACCAAAGGAATCACTCTTTGCCTCATTGCCGTCTGCCCCCAAAGTATCCGTTATTGGCGAAGAATCCTTTGGAGGGTGAACTTTCGCAATCACAATTTCAGTAAATCCAGGGTGACACCCTTCTTTGACATGCTCGTATTTTTCACAGGTAAAACAGACGGTGGAGAGAAACTCATACTTAACTCTTTGTTTCTTCCCATTAATAAAAACTTGTGAAATTAGAGGAGCCTCTAGATTAACATAGATAGCTAGGCGAGCGAACCTCCCTCTGCCTTTGTTATCCTTCTTGAGATCAAGTTGGCCACCTTGCCAATTAGGCCTCCTATTTCTTTCAATAATTTTCGTCTGTAGAAGTAGCTTAGTAAGCTTGAGAGTCGAATCCAAGCCATTACAATACTTGAAAAATTTTGAGCGGGATTGACCGATAACGTCCACGGCTGGACTGTCAAATATTGACAAAAAATGACCCATGATCCCTCAGATAGAACCTTTTCACAGTCAAATCTATTTTGAAAACTGGCCAAAAAATAACCGTTTTCAATGTCCATCAGATGAAAGGAAGATGAAGGTTTCCACAGGCTGTAGATTTTACTTTGAAGAATCGAGAACCCTATGTTTCTTCCCAATAGCTTAATGACAACGATATTTGCCATGTCTTGGGCTAAGATTTGGCAAATCCTATCGGAAAAGTCTATGGAAGGGTAACCATTAGAGACATATGTCTGAATATCTCCCTCTAAGACCTCGATATCATCTTCATCCTCAGAATCTTTGGTCGACATACTCGGAGACCCAACAAGTTTGTCTTTCCAAGAGACTTCTAGTTTTGCCAAAGCCTCCAGTGGTGTCCCATCATCCGACGGGATCCCGTCATCCCTAAATCGAACTTTTTTTAGAATCAATTCTTTCATGGCAACGTCATCCGACCTCGGCTCTCGTAGAGAGGATTTTCACTGAGAGAATTTTCCATATCTTAACTATTATAATTATTTGTCTTTAGAACTTTTTGTGGTTCCCCTTTTTAATAATGTCTTTTTCAATATTCAAATTTTGTTTTCTTATTAAGAGTGTAATGTGTTTTATCACGGCACTCAACATTTAATAATTTTATTTACAAATAAAATATAATCATTTAATTAACTTATTAAACTTAATTAATAAATCAAATTTTATATTTACATATAATATATGTTTGTAATTGAAATATAATTATACATATATATGAAAAATATTTAAAAAATACAAATAATATCAATATGTTTGTAATTAGGGTAAACTATTAAAATAATTACTTTTGTTTGTCTTAGGTTATAATTTAGTCACTTATGTTTAAAATGTTACGTTTTAATCACTTACGTTATTGTTTTATAATATTTTAGTTATTGAACCGTTAATTGCCGTTAATGATGTAAAGATAAGTTGATGTGACACATTAACTCATCATTTTAAATGAAAATTTTAGGTTAATTTATACAATTGCTTTCTATATTTTTTCATTGTGAGCAATTTAGTTTTTTTTTTAATGTTTTGTTAACTTTCTTTTTTCCTTTTTTTTTCATTCTCTTTTGCTTCTCTCTCTATTTTTCTTCCTACTCCATTTCCTTTAATGACAATTAACAATTTAATGACTAAAATATTATAACGTGATAACATAAATAATTAAAATATAATAATATTTCAAATCTAAATAATTAAAATATAATAAAAAATAAACAAAAATAATTATTTTTATAGTTTACCTTATTATTCACTATTTCTTTTACCTGTTATTCAAGTAATTATTGAGGCATCATAATTGATTTATAAAAAAGTATAGTTATGTATAACAAAAGAAGGAGAATGGGTAATAGAGTGGTTAATGTGATTGGGGTAGCTCCGACTCCACTGGATCTGATGTTCCAACCAACAAATTTGATTATTAGTAAACCTATTTTTCTTTATCCACATGCAACTTTTTTGAAGATAGGATTAACTGTTTTATCTTCTGCTAATTCACAAGGGGATAATCAATTTTTTTTGAAGATAAGATCAACATGCAATATGTGATGTTAGGGTTGCTAGGGCGAGCCAGAAAAATTTTTTAGAGGTCTAAATTAAATTATAATTTTTATAATAATAAAAATATAATTTCACTATTTGAATAGTCTATATTTTTATATTTTTAAAAGATTAAATCAAAATTTTATCAATTTTTAGGAGTTAAAGTATAATTTTACCTTTACTAATTTAAAATTTTAAAAGACCTAAATAAAAAAAAATTTCATTTTTAGAGGGGCCTATCAACCCTCTAAATACGTCACTGGTTGCTAGTTTGATCCGTAGTTGACATCTTTTCTTCTTCTAAGTTTCATGGTTATTTTGAAAAATTAAATTGTTAAATATTAATAAGTGGTGGATTTAATAATAAACACATTATATTTCTGATGAGAGAATATAAGTTCGAATATTGGAGACAACGTTGTAGAGAAAGACAACCACAAATCTGAACATAGATTCAACCTAAAGAATATTAAAAGAAGCTTAATTCATGATTTGACCTCTAAAATATATCGATTTCCCTACTTTGATACCTAAACTTTTGTTTGTCCCAATTTAGAATCTGGAGTATCAATTTCCCCTATTTTTTTTTATCCATTTTGTAATGGTAGTTAAAAACATTCTGTTAGGCAACTTTAACTAATGAAAAAGTGGCACGTGACACATTTGGACTAATTAAAAAATGTTAAGTGACAATTATGTTTATTTAAAATAAAAACATTAAATTTAAATTTAAAAATAAAATTATAACATTAAATATTTAAATATTAAAAATATTCTTGATTTTGATCGAGCAACGTGACGATATTTGAACTCGTCACATGTTATTTTTCAAAAATTTTAAAATATATATTATATTAATTAAAAATATAAAAATATCATATAAAATATATAATTAAAAAAAGTTTAAAAACAACTTTTCTATAAAATTTTAAAATATATATTATAAATTTTAAAAATTCAAAATAATATATAAAAATTAATATATTCAATTTTCATTGGTTTGTAGACATTTATAAAATGGTTTCAAGATTCCACTAATAGAAAAGAGTACGAATTGTTAATATTGATGATAACCACATTAGAAAATATCTCCTTTTTTAATATTATATTTTTATATTTTAATTTAAATTTAATAATTTTGTTATAAATAAATTCAATTGTAACGTAGCATATTTTTATTGACTAAAACATATAACGCGGCATTTTCATTAATCAAAATTGTTTAACATAATTTTTTAACCGCTGTTACAAAATAGATCAAAGATAAAAAAAAAAAATACTTTATATAATAAATTAAAAAAAGAAGAAGAAGAAGGAAGAATCAAATCGTAAATTAAAAAAAAAAATGTGAAACCAATGTTTAGAAGAATTTTGGTGGAATGGATAACAGATAAGGGCCCATATGTGGAAGACAGCAAACTGTCAATAACTAACTTCGTGGTTTGGCACGGGTAGTTGAGACTTGCTATTGGCTCATCCTTTGTCCTCTTGGGTTGTGTGACAATAACCCTCCTCTCTTCCACTGCCTCCTTCGGTGGAGCAACACCATGTTTGCCTCTATCTCTAGTTGGAACATTATTAGATCTACCCCTTCCTTTCACCATGGTTTTCATAGGAAAAGTGTTAGAGCGTGGGATAAAAATAAATTTACGAGAAATTAAAAGAAGGCTTCAAGATGTATTGTAATGTCATTTTTTTTTAAAGATTTTATTCGTCCCAATCTATATATGGTGTGCAAAAGAGTTATTAGTAAATAAACTACGAGGATACAATGAAGCTCAATGACTGTCTACATCTTTCATTGACGGAAATAATCCACTGAGCACTAAGCGGAGCATAACAAGGATATCAATTTCTATAAAAAATTTCTACGGTAATTATCTATAGAACAATCTAAAAACATAAAATATGGTGAGAGATTAAAAAGAAACTTTTTTTCTATGTTTCTAAGCGTGTCTAACAAATGAAATCCCTTTCCCATTTTATAAGAAATCTCATGTCTCTTCGTAGAAACATAACTATTACCCAAACGAATAGTCATATCTTTAACCACAAACATAATTATTCAATATGTATCAACTTAAATAATTATAATCTTTTGTTATTAATTAAGTGATATAATTTTTGATGACCAGAGATATAATCGACCACTACGAATAGTGACAACTTTTACATAATTATCAGGTGACAATATTTTTGGATCACTTATAACTTTTCAATTATAATTAGTGAAACATTATAAATATTTTAAAAATGTTCCACCAAAAAACACTAAATATATTGAAGCAATGGCTAAAAGAGCAATATAGCACCAAAAATCGAAACAGGAAAGCCTCATGACATGAGATCACCACACAAATTGAGCAAGAAACCTGTAATCCGAAAAAACCCTCAAAAGCAAGAACACAACTGCAAAATAAGAAGCAAAAAGAAATTTTTGAAAAATTATTTTCAATAGAAGAACAAACAAAGAATATTTAGAGGTTCTTTTGACGCGCACTGTTTCATTATCTGCTGCAACAACCAATAGCAGTCCAACACATGTCACTACAAACTGGTGATTATCATTATCCCTGTTATTTAGGCACGATCTCCAGAATATATTTGTTGCAAACATTCTAAAAGCTTTTATGGTGACTTCATTTTCCGTAACAAGCTGCACCTGCATCATCAACCATCCATTGTTACACCTTTCGCGAAAACTGCAAGAGTGGTTTGTCTTAGGACAGACCATTTTATGACCTACCCCTCGATTTAAAAAGGGGGAATACCGTTACAGCCCATCTGGTCTAGGACACGTGGCAACACAATGAGCTACCTTAAAGACGTCCCTTCGCTTGTCACCTATCGGCTAGTCATTAGAAGATTGACAACCCGAAAGACTTGATTCTAGCCAACTTGTAACACCCCTGCATACCCGACTCGAATATCGGGTCAAAACACTGAGATGTTATATTTATTATTAGAGTAATTTTAGGGATTTCACGTCAATTAATCATTATAAAACTCAAATTATATCAAAACAGTTGCAATAACTTATGTATATGTCATATTTTACAACCAAAATATCAAATCCGTACCCTTTTCAAGCTTGGGTGATGAGATGAGATGAGATGCATTGAAATCTCAACTTGAATCTAGAGTTTGAATTTGATCTTCCACCTATGTGTTTAAAACACGCGTTAAGCTCGTAAAAGCTTAGTAAGTATCTAAGAATCCAGATTTCATTTTTACCGTTATATCTATATACTAAAAACATTATTACTATTACGATTCCTAAACATATCTTAATAATCAACATATTATTTTATAATTATATGATTCATGATTACCATAATTCACTACTTTTAACTTTTCATGGATTGACAGGAACAAAAATTTCCCCAGCTCACTGTGTAACAAGAAATTTTCATTAGAATTTGATTACCATAATTTTTTTTTTATCATTATATTTTATTATTCAACAGAGGCTCAACATAGATTTAATAGAACACATAAGATATATAGAAACAATACAGTAATGCACCAAAGTGCAATAACAAAATAGGACAACACCGAAGTGCGTATCCAAAATAGGATAACATCGAAGTTTGTATTCAAAATAGAGAGTGCACTAAATTTTTCTTAATGGCATGTCATTTATATTCTATTAGTTATCATCTCATATAGTTGAGCAATTATATTAGAATCAATTTCATTTCCTTATTTCAAAACATAATTTAAATACTTTGGACTTATTTCAATTTAATCCAAATTGTAACAATTTAAAAACAGAATTTTCAACTTTCTTTGATACGTACAACATATCTCACTATTTAATAAAAATTCCATAATTCACTACTAAAACTTACCATATTTCTTACATGTCACTTTTTCATATTTTATAATTTAGTCTTTTTTCTTTTTCATAAATCTTTCATTTCACTAAAATAATTCACATAATAATAAAATTTAATAATTATTTCTATCAGTCACTATTCTTTGTAATTCAATCTCACTCTCACTTTTCATACATATACTATTTCATCACGTTTTCTTACACATTTTATTTATCCATATTATATTTCACAATTTAATTACAATTTTACACTTTTCAATTTAATACTTATATTTTCAAAACTTAAAGAACAATTTTAATTTGAATTAAAATAATCATGAAAATTTTGCATTCTCGACTACCTTCTTTATTTATCAAATATTTCTTTGTAAACTTTCATAACTTTACAATTTAGTCCCTTTTTGTCATAAAAGTTCAATATTCACTAATTAATCATATTAAATCAATTTTATTTCTTGTTAGACTTTAATCACATAGTTTCTCTCAATATCTTCCTTCACGTATCAATTTCTATGTAATTCACTTCTATTATTTCATCTCTCAATTTTGACAAATTAGTCATTGTCATCATAAAAATTCCATATTTTCCTACAATTTCACTTTTACAATACTTTATGCATATTTCATCATCTCATACCACATTCATTAAACTTTTATCATATTTTTCTTATTCACATATTAAATTATTTCACACTTTATTTTACTAATTTATCATAAAACTTCACCAAGTCTACATTTAAATCACTTGATTTTCTCTCTTTTTTGTCACTTGAACCACTTCCTCTATCTTTTTCTTCAACATGTCTAAAACATAACTTTTCATGAGAAGTCTTTATTCTAACATCATTTCTATATTTTTCTATCAAAATTAAACTTGAAAACATGATAAAACCTTGATATTCATACCTTGTTCTCTAGATATCAAACCTTAGTTTGATTTTCTCTCTCCTCCAACATGAACATGAAATCTTCCTTCTTGAAATCTAAGTTCACTAAATTGTTGGAGGCTTGATTCTACTAAAAATTTTGGTGTAATTTCAATGATTTCTCTCTAAATTTCAAGAAAAATGACCAAATTGTAAAGAAAACAAAACTTGTTTTCTCCATGGAAGTGGTGTTAGGATAAAAGAAGGAGAGAATTTAATTTTCTTTCCATCTTTTCTTAATCTTTAATTAAATAAAATAATATTAAATATCTTATAATAAAATAATAATAAAATAATCAACCAATCATGTTTAAAAGTTTTTCTTCCTTAATTATTACAACCAAATAATTATCTAATTTGGGTAATAACCATTCTACCCTTCAGGTTTCTTCAAAATTCCGAATAACTACTTACTTTTGATAAAATTACGATTTAGTCCATCATATTTCTTCACTTATTCAATTTGATCCCTCCATACCAATTTCACGTAACAAGAAATTGGGTTTTTTTCACTGTTTGTCCTTAAATTTTCTCAATTATATGCTTCAACCCCTCAAATTTTGAATAATTGTACTTAAACCTCAAAACTTTTTATATCTTTACGATTTATTCCTTGCTTTAATTTAGTATACCAAAATATACTTCTCAATTCAACTTTCTTTGATACTCCTTAAAAATTTTATCACTTTCATTTTCTTATTTTACTTTATCGAAAAATCAATTGTACACAATCTTGATTTATTACTACTTTTAAAATATAACAATTTTAGAGGTGTTACACAACCCTCCGTCTTCCTGGAAAGACTCTAGCAAACCATCCTTGCAAGGTAGTCACCCACTTTCTATGGAAGATCTTCACCCGACACTCGTTCTTCTGTTCAAAATGTGACTCTTTGGACCACTAAATCTCACGTAGGCTTAACCGCTCTACACCATGGTTCAAAATAAAGATAGAATGTGTTCCATTACAAACATCCTCTCCTATGCCCTAAATGATAGCCTGATGGTAGGTTCACCACGTCAACGCCATTGAGCATGAAACCTCCCCTATAAATACTCCCTGATACGATGAAGAAGAGATCGACCCTAAAACACTCAAACCTCCTTACTGTTCTCTCCACACTCTTTAGCAACCTTAGCCTTCTTGCTTTCTCACTTCCTCTGTCTCTTTGTCCAAGCAGAGTGAACCGACGTCCCTCAACACCACAATACCCTTCTCCATGTGTCCTTCTTATTGATCTCACCCATCAACAATATATATGATAACATCAACAACTATTAATCCAATTGGTAGTTTACACAATGGATAATAGGTCGAAGGGCACTCACATGTTGTGACTTGAAAGAATGTGTATTGGGGGAAGCCAAAAGTTTTATTTCAGAGCACCCAAATTGAAATATAGTATTTTTATTTATTATCAAAATTCAAGTTTACCATTTTTCGGAATATTAGGTAATAGATAGTGCTTTGAAGGGTTTAGGGTTTGTTACCCGTTGGACCGCTCTTGCTTGTTATGATATCAAGACTAACTTCTTTGCAGACAGGCTGACATCCAAATGATTATCCATGCAAAGATCATTAAACTCTGCTATTGTGAGGTATTGTTTGGTTTGAAACTATGAAATCCAAATCCATCGCATGATCGCTCCCCAGGAATGTTGAGTTTCTAACAGGTTTGCATTATCGTGAGCCATGCACATGCAAAATGATGGTTAACCAATTCAAACAAGCAATCCTACTTTTGAACCAGTCTTGAGCTCTGCTTAAGTTTATGATAAGTGCGTTAGGTGATGATAAAGTTGAATTGACACCATTGTGGATGGCTTAAAGTTGTGGGTTACGTCAATGTTTGGCTTTTTGAGTTGAGGGAACTGTTTTAGATAATTTCATCCAGAAAAAGGCATGTAGCGCCCGACAAAATTGCTTTTTAGCTTTCCCCTGGTAATGGACACATGAAAAATAAGTTCATTAGCTGCATAAAGCTTCCAACATCAACCTTTACACCTAATGGTTACGTTCTAACTAGAGAACAATCAAAATCTATCTATAATAAATAAATTTCCAAAGGAAAGCAACACAAATGCATGGTGAACCGCTAGTACTGGTAGGCTAGTTGTAATTTCCTGATTAAATAATATCCTTCGTCCCCAAGTTGCCAACTTTTTAAACCTTTTCTACGTTCATTGCATGTAGAACAACTTTTTGTCCGCAACTCCAAAGCTGATTCAAATTCAAATCGTTAGGAAACTTAATTTACCATTAAATTTATTTTGTTTTTAAAAAAATTACTGAAATGATTTAAATAGAATATGAATAATCTAACCTACATGGCACGGAAGTCTGGATTTTCTCTTACTTGACAAAGAGAGTATAAACCTTCCCACATGCACAACGTAGGCATTTTCTCTTTAGTAGAACATTGACATGTGCTATGAGACATAGCCATGCATATCCCAAAAGTTGCTTTTTTATCTTTTGTTTTTTAAATTTTTTTATATTGTAGTCCAGTCAGACATCATTCAGGATTGTTTATCTTTAGGGTACTTCATTCACGTAATGTAAACTTATATTTTTAATAAGATTATTAGATTGTAAAATTACTTAACATATTGTCCAATATATTAAATGATTTTATTTGGTTTATTTGATTAAAATATAAAATATAATATTTTATTGTATGATTAATGGAATGTAAAATTATTTAAAAATATATTTTAAAAATTGTGCTTATATTTTTAACATATTATGATTATTAAAATACAAAATTATTGATTTAAAATAATTAATCTTAAAATTTAAGCGGAAAATATCATTTTTACATTACTGTGGAGAATGTATTTTATCGAACACTCCCGAAGTGAATGACTATAGTTCACGAGGCTGCACCCGCATTTGTTGCTCATTTGAGCTTTTTTTGGCATAACAATGTGGGTCTTAATTTGAAGATTACATCAAACATGTTTCTTTTTCTTTTTCTTTTTCCATTTGATAAGATTGAACGTGAGATATTATCACTTTAGTTAAATAATTCGACAATTTTGTCATATAAAATGCATTTAAATCTGGAGTTTAAGAGTTGACTTTTGAGATTGAAGTGCTGGAATATAAGGACTAAAATCAGAATGAAAGGATTTAGTGAAGATCACTCGATCATTCAGACGCTAGCTTCCAACAATGGAGCCAGTGGGTTGACATACATAAGCAGACTTTATAAAAAGGCAGTGGCAATGAAGATAAGGTCCCATAGCCAATCCAACTTGGACTATGAATTTCAGAGGGGAGTGGACACATATGGAATTACTGTAAATAAATAAATTGCTTAATTGAGGGCAGTAGTGTAGCGAAGTGAGTAAACAGTGGTGGCATAAAATCGAATGACAAAGCCCGCCGACCACCGTGGTGATAGGATAGGGAAAAGGAGCCATTTTCTCGATCCATGCAACGCTGCAGTTTCGATAACAAGATACCTACTACAATCTTTCAAAATTGACGAGTAAATATACCAGAAATCCATCCTCGTTTTTTCCCCTTTCTTTTCACTGCTAATTAATGCAAGTGCGATTCCAGTCATCATATAAGTTGAGTTTCAGTTCTGAGTTCTTGCCTTTAAATCTTAACAAGGTCTGGCCTGGATATAACCATCAACAAGAGAAGGTAAAGAAAAAGATTGCTTTTTTTTTTTTCGCATTGGTAGCCCACAGGATATAAGCATTTTTGCAAAAGCGAAAGGAACAAGAAGGCACTTCCCGATATGTATTAGACTTGATCGATCAAGTAGACGACATCATTTCCGTACAATTAAACAAGTCAAATCTTCTCTCTCAATTCTTTTTACTCTCATTTAAAAGAAATAACAAAATACTATCAACTTTATCACAATAAAATAAAAATATGAAAAATAAAATTTTACTTGATTAATAAATTGGTATGAGTTCAAATTTTAGTTTATATTTTAAAAATTATAATATTATTGAAGAGATAATCACCAACTCCGGAGAAATAATTTTCATAAACAGCAAAAGGATTAGAAAATATACCATTTCCTTAAAAAAAACATACCTTAATTCTAAAAACAACAAGTGGTTCTAAAAATTGAATTTATAATTACTTTCATGAAATATATTTATATTATGTTTAATACATATGGACAGTATAAATTTTTTTAAAAATAAATCTAAATATATTTATTTTTAATAATATATAAAATTAGTTTGCATACCTGTGCAATATACGTTTCAATTGTATATATATTAATTAAAATGCGTTTAATTATTTTTATAAATTTATTTAATTTTTTATAATGTTTCATTAATAACTTTATTACAAAATTAAACCATGTTATGTGTCAGCATATAATAGATGACATGGGTTTTGGAACTGGTTTAGAACTAATTGTTACTAAATTGATTCCAAAATTCTATTTTATTACACAATAGGATTATTTCTTTCTTACCTGATGAATTTGATAAAAAATATTATATTTATATTTGATTTCTAAATTAATTTAAAATAAGTCTTTTATATGACGCGATTAATAATGAGGTATATAATATAATAATTAAATTAAATAAAATATTATATAATATAATTAAATTAAGTTGATAATAAGTCTCATAAATTAAAAATTAAAAAAATATTTTAAAACTCAAAAAATTATCTTAAACTTAATTTTTCCATATATAATATATTATATGATTATAAATTATATCTACCAAATGAGTTTGATTCTTTTAACACATACATGTGTAGGGCCTTGTTTTCAACTTTTTGACTTGTACAGTCAAATGACGTGGTCTGTATACAACATTAGATTTCTTTTTTGTTCCAACTTCCATATAGTATTTATATTTATATATAGAGAGTATGGTTGGTATGTGCAGATCAGCCGACATCAAGTTTCTTTCCTATCTTCAAATTCACCTTCTTCCATTTCCGTTCCTGTCTCCTCTCACAGAAAAAAAAAAAAAAAACATAAATTCCATTTTAGTGCAGATGGATATTCTGTTCTTTTCCATTTGTTTATTAAGTCTGATCTCCATCTTCCATGGTAAGATTTTTTTACTATTCTTCCAACCTTCAACGTTGAGTTATGTTCATGAGTTATAGCATTACTATTGATGGAGCCTGCATTTCCGTATAAATTACAGGGATTTCAGGGACTACATTTACACTTGTAAATAAATGTGATTACACAGTTTGGCCTGGTATCCTTGGCAACACCCAGTTAGAAATCACAGGTTTCGAGCTACCATCTGGGGGATCACGGTCCTTACAGGCACCGCCCAGTTGGTCAGGTCGGTTCTGGGGGAGAACTGGTTGCGCATCGGACCAAACCACAGGCCAACTCATTTGCCAAACTGGTGACTGTGGTTCCCAAATTGAATGCAATGGCAGAGGCGCCACTCCCCCTGCCACCTTAGCTGAGTTCACGATAGGGTCAGGCACCCAGGATTTTTACGATGTCAGTTTAGTTGACGGCTACAACTTACCAGTGATCGTCGAGCCAAGCGGTGGGTTGGGCATGTGCTTCTCAACAGGGTGCATCAATGACTTCAACCGGCAGTGCCCGACGCAGTTAAGGGTCGGTTCCGGTGAGGCTTGTAAGAGTGCATGCGAGGCTTTTGGGACGCCCGAGTATTGCTGCAGTGGCCCCTACGCCACACCCGACACCTGTAAACCATCTGTTTATTCGGAGATGTTCAAAGCGGTTTGCCCAAAAGCGTATAGCTACGCGTATGATGATGCTACCAGTACGTTTACATGTGCGGGAGCTGATTATACGATCACATTCTGCCCTTCATCAACAAGGTAAGCAGTAAGCACTAATAATAATAAAGCTAGAAATATTTAATTAATTTATTTTTTATTTTTTAAAAAATTTACGTGACGTCTTTTCTGATTGATATATTAGAATCCATGAAAAAGGGGTGTTGAAAAGCTTCATTTGATTGTTCTTGCTCTAATTATCTTTCTACACAGTAAAAAATCGGAGAGCAATACAATCCCAACAACAGCGACGACAACAGGATCTATTACAGGGTCAGGACAGGTTTCAAGTGAAGACAAAGGTTCATGGTTACCATATTTACTTACGGGGGATTCTTCCAAGTCTCTTTCTGATGCTGTTTCTCACACCACATTGTTGGCCATTTTCATGGTCTTCCTCTCTTAGAGTTTCACGTCTTCAGCATCATGGGGAATAGAGTAGTGCTGGTAAAGTCCAGATTGTAAAGGAATTTGTAAAGACGTAAAATTAGAATATATATACCATCCATAACCACATTTATTGCTTTATAGAAAAGGATTGATTCCTATAAAATAAAGATCGGTCCTTACATAAATGGACCATTTTTCCACCATTAGTTTTTCATTTCTATCCCTCTAACTACTATTTTTTATACATATAAATTAATAATATTATTATGAGGTTTTTTTTTTTTGAAATTTGCCTGAATTTGAATTTTTTATGGTTTTAAAATTGAGTTTGTAATAAAAAAAAATCACCTTGTTATGATTGATAGGTAAAAGAAATTAAATCACCTAACAACATTTTAAAGTCGTCGTTAATATTATAATATTTAGCAATAATTTATTTTATTGTTACGTGTATATAACGACAAACCTAGTCGTCCATTTTTCTTGTAGTGTCGATACATATATAATTAAAAATAGATGTGCGTAGACTGTGAATTGTAAAGTTGGATAAAGTGGTTTTAATGGTAAAAGTGGTGAGGATAAGAGAGAGAAAAACAAATGCATTGACCTTAATTGTAAAGATGTGGATAAATATGAGCATTGCTTTCGCAACACTGGAGATTTTTTAGGTAAATTACTCAACCCTTTGGAAAAACTCTTAGCTCCTTCCTAATCATCTCTTTAATCTTGGTTCAAGTGAATGACACCAAGTGCTTTAAGATTAGGGAAAGAAACTAAGATCCCAAGAGCCTTCAAGGATGGGATCTTGAAACCCTAAATTTTGTGATGTTTCGGAGTGATCCCCACACTAAAGTTTGTGATGTTGACTGTCGTAGATCCATCATAGGTTGAAGGTTGAGATAGAAAGGCAAAGATTCTCAGATTTTTAAGGCACTTGGTAAAGAGCCTGAAAATGTAACCTTTAAGATTCCTTATTCAGTTGGCAAAATTGGGGAGGGGAGGGGAGGGGACCCTAATCATCTCTTTAAAATATGGATTTGAATTTTAACATTTGAGATCCAAGCTCTCGGATTGATCTGATTTTTTTTTTCTATGTGCATAATATATTATTTTATCTATACTAATTTTTAGTATCACTCGTATCACACATTACATATTTTTTAAATTCATTAAATAATATATTTTTTATTAAATTAAATGAAGATTTATCAAATTTGTAACAGAAGTCGATTAATTTTGGAAATTAATTCAAAGCATAAAATTACATTTTAAAAGTAAGAGTGTTCATCGTTTCAAGTGTGACTTGAGTTCAAGTTACGTTTGTTATTCGAACTTTACCTTGCTATTGTAATTCATCATAAAAAAAATAATACAAAAATGATAGTAAAATGTTAGATAATTGATAAAATAAATAAAACATAAAATTAATTTATAAACGCCACAACGTGAGTCCAGTCTAGCCAGTTGCGGTCCAACCCACGATGTTGCACCCTAAACGCCATTTTGTTAAGTTGCAACACCTCTGTCCGTGTCATGTGGAACCAGTTGTTGTTTTAACTCGAGATACGAGGCTATTTTTATCTTTTCAATTTGAAGCAAACATTTAAGGAGAGACGGGAGATAATCACTCCTAGTTTTATTTTAGCTTGTGTTTTTCTTTTCTTATGGCTTGCTAAACTTTTCGTAATCTTTTTCTTTTTTCTTTTTAGTATTAGCATACCTTTTGGTTTAATTCTAAGGTTTGTTAAATATTTGACCGATATTTGATAGCTTAGAGCAATTCTTTTGTCAATTAGAGATTTAATCGTTTGATTGATTTCTAATATTTGTGACGACTGTGTGATTATTTGTGTAATATAGGCATGTGATATAATTTAAATAAACTTTGATTGTGTATTTGTTGGTTAGAATTGGATCTCTTTCGTTCTTAATGTTATTGATAGATTAAATGTTTAAGTGGTCATTAAAGGGTTTTTTATCAACAAGGGAAGTAATTAATGACGACTGTTTTGATTATAAGAAGAGATTAAGTTGTTAAATGATCGATGATAATTATAACCAATTTATTAAAGAATATTGAAATTTATCTTTGGATCAATGATCAAACTCTTGAATCAAATGGAAATTTTTCCACAATCTAGGGTTTGCTTACTGAAACTGCTCCACTGCTCATTCT
This sequence comes from Kokia cookei, assembly GCA_039519145.1. Lineage (NCBI taxonomy): Eukaryota > Viridiplantae > Streptophyta > Magnoliopsida > Malvales > Malvaceae > Kokia > Kokia cookei. The sequence goes on along the minus strand of CM076899.1, from coordinate 9,640,535 downwards.
CAAAAATGGGTCTTTGATGGGGGTTTTGCTCGGAGGTTCAGATTAAGATTTTTGGTTGGGAAGAACAGGACCCATGGTTTTGGGAGTCAAAATCAAGGGGCTTGAAGGGTGGGTGGGTTAGTAGACGGAAAGGGATGGCGAGGGAGAGGGTCGGAGTAAGGGGGAGGGATGGTGGGGAAGAGGGAGAGGGATTGGAGAGCTGTGGTAGGGGAGGGAGGCGAGAGGAGAAGGGAAGAGAAGGATGGAAAATGGCAGTTCCGTTATGTCTGTAATAAAAAATGGTTAGTGGTGACTGATTTATTATTTTTTTTAAAATTTAGTGATTGAGTTAGAAGTTAAGTGATTATTTTATTATTGAGATCAAAATTGAGTGACTGTTAATGCATTTTATCCGCAATATTTTATACAAAATAAAAAGCTAAAAAATATGTAAGTAATACCAAATAAAAAGTAAAATATATTGTTACATTTATCAACTTGATGGTATAAAAATTGGTGGAATCAGAACCAGTCTTTTAATTACATAAAATTATAAGAAAATGGATAATTAAGTAATCTAATATCTAACGAATAAAATCTGCCTCTTATAACATCTCTTTAGCTAAGAAGCCGATTGATATTCCAATTAGTTATCAAATTGAGTCAAATTTGAATACTTAAATATTCGTTCAACTTTTCTATTCAAAGTTTTATTTTTAATATGTTGGATGTATAAGAAAATGATAAAAAAATCAAATATAAAGATAAATTATAAAATTAATCATTCAAGTATTAGCGTGTTTTTGCTTTGGTATTTTAATTATAAAATTTTTTAATTTAGTTATTAACGCTTTAGATAATTTCTATTTTAGTTACTAACATTTTAGATCGTCTCTAGTTGGTCACACACTATTAAATGGTTAATGAAAATGATGATGTTACTTTTTTCTAATTGGTAAAATAACACATTTAATCTTCAATACTTACACAATCTATCAATTTGATCCTCAAACACATATAATTAGATATAAATGATATATTATGAAAAGATACAAAATATAATATTATATGAGTAAATAATATTATATCTTTTTATATTTAATTATCATTATAAGACTCAAATATGCATTTAGTCCTTAAACTTGACACCTCCTAAATTGATACTTATGATTTTTTTTGTTCCAAATTGATTCTCGAATTTCATTCCGTCAAGGGTTTTGGTATTTTTTTTTTATAACAGTGTTAAATATAGGACACATGGCACTCACGTTCTGGCATTCAGCACTAATGATGTTATAATCTATTTTTTTATAAAAATATTTAAAATTTTATAAGAAAAAAATATATAAAAATGTATATTTTTTAAAATATAAAAGAAGTTATAAATGATAAAAACATATGCATTTAAAATTTTAAAAAATTACAAAAATAAAAAAAATTAAATTTCAAGTTAGGAAAATTGAAAACTTAGAAAATTTACATCTTTTTCTAAATAAATTACAAACAAATTAGATGAAGATAAAAAGAACGCAGAAGATGATGATTTGAAAAATGCTTACAAGAAGCTTTTTCTTTTTCTTTTTTTCCTTTTTTTTGTTGTTAACATTTAGGTTTCTTAGTAAAAATTGAGTATTTTTTTTTTTTTTGCTGAGAATGCTGTTAGAACGATCACGAATGAATATTATGAAAATTAAAAATTTGTTGAGTTTTGAGGGTTTTGAGTTTTTGGGTTTATCAAAATCATAAATTTACATACAAGTTTATCAAGATTAATTATGTATTTAAATATAATTACATTTACATTTAATTATGTGTGTGTAAGGATCAAATTGATAGAATTCGTGAATGTGAATGGTTAAATTTATTGAATTATTTAGAAATAAGATTAAATTGATAGAATATGTAAATATTGATGATTGAATGTGTTATATTATACCAATTAGAGAAAGACCATATCATCACTTCCGTTAACCATTTAGTGGAAAGTTACCAAAATAGAAGCAATCTAAAACGTAAGTAATCAAAATAGAAATGATCTAAAACGTTAAGTGTTTAAATTGAAAATTTTCATAGTTGAGTGATCAAAACGAAAAATACGGTAATAGTTGAGTGACTAATTCTATAATTTACCAACTCAAGCGAATTATTAGGTTGGTTCTAACAGTAGTAATAGGTGGACGTGGATTGAGGACAGTCATTGGGTTTTCAAACCAACCTAACAGATTCTGCTTTGATCATTAAAAACAAGTGGGATTATTATGAGAAAATCTGAAAGCATTGCGATGCATTAGAAGAGGAAAAAGAAGGCAAACAACTTAATAATATAATTAGATGCTAAAGACAAAATTCCTGCTGACTGCTTACATCAACTCTACCATCAAATGTTTTTCTTTTATCAAAGTTTCAGACTAAATTCTTCCGATTCCCTCGAGACCGAACCTCAAAAACCCATATTACCTAAGGCTTCACCCATTTTATAACTCATCCTTGAGATCAGAAGACTTTGCATCTGCACCAGCCTTACCTGCTTTTGTCTCGGCCTTTGTCTCAGTTTCTTCCACATCATCTTCCTCTTCAATTGTTGCATCAGGACTGATTTTTAGGCTAGACTTAACTGAGCCGTAGATGCGTGAGGCGAAATCCTTGGGGTCGGATAAAATGAACCCACTCTCCATTAGAGCTGTCTGGTAAATAAGCTGAGCCGTTTCCTTCACACCCTCATCCTGAAGATCCAAGAAATGTTTTTATCAAAAAAGAAACTAGCAGAACAGATATCGACTCTAACAAGTTAGTTAATAAGTCCATGCAGGAAGCAGACACCATCTCATAGAGTGAGCATCACTTAACGACACATGCCATTAACTCTAATAATTTTATAGTGATAAGCTGAATCTGTATAATGAATAAAACAAAATTTCCCAAATGAATATTATGAACGCCTAGGGAACATGGATATTTGGGTTTACAAATGTGCATACCTCGGGGTCCTTAACAACTCTCTCACGAAGCTCTTTGATGATTGGGTGCCTTGGGTTGATCTCAAGGATCCTCTTGCCACGCATGTATGCTTGCCTGCTAGCATCATTTAGGGTTTGAGCTTGCATGAGTCTCTCCATGTTAGCACTCCATCCAAACTTCGAAGTGACGACCACACAAGGAGTGTTATCCAAACGGCTGCTTATTTTCACATCATCAACATCCCCAGTCTTAAGTGTACCCTTCCACCATTTGGTTAGTTCCTTAAATGAATCCTTGAGTTCCTTACTCTTAGAGTCTTTCCCAATTTTTAGGCCATCCTTGGATACATTTTGGAACTGCTTTCCTTCATAATCCATCAGGTATTGCATCAGGTATTCGTCAACAGGATCCGTGAAGAAAATGACCTGCAAATAACAAAGGCCATTAGACACAAAATAAAACAATTTACAAACATAGATCATAAGGAATAAAATAAGCAAAAGGAAAGATATGAAAAAGATGGTTTGAGGTAAAGTATATGTCTGAAGTTAACAGCTAACGTTTTTGCATTACCTCGTAATTTTTCTTCTTAAGCCTCTCCAAGAATGGAGATTTTTCCAATTGTTCCTTGCTAATTCCTGTAATGTAGAAGATATCTTTCTGCCCTGATTTCATTCGTGAGATGTATTGATCCAGTGAAGTCAATTTACCATCTGACTTGGTGCTGCATTGCAATTCGTACACTATTAATGATAGTAGTGGCAGAAAAGGAAAATTCTTCCCAGGAAATGAAAGACCGCCTCAAAAACTAATACCTCTCAAACCGAAGGAGTTTAGCCAAGCGATTTCTGTTGGTTGCATCCTCAATGATACCTAGTTTAATGGACTTTCCATATTCATTCCAGAACTTCGTATATTGACCCTTTTTCTCATCTTCATTGCCAGATTTTTCAACATCTGCATTCACATCAATATTCAGTTTCAATCATTAACCAATAAATAACTTGGGATAATAGACTTACCCTTCTCATCTTTGCCTCTGAACTCATCAGGATCCTCGTCAGCAATTCTGCGAATCATATCAAGGGCTTTCCTCACGAGTTTCTTCTTGATTGTTTTCAGACTGCTATGAGCTTGTAGCATCTCTCGAGACACATTGAGTGGTAGAGTATCGGAATCAACAAGACCCTGACCAATAGGTTATCCATTAAAAAATCAATCAGATAACAAATGACTCATAAACCTCTTTAGTGCTGATTTAAGTAAACTAAAATAACATATCTTCATTTACCATCAAAAAACTTAGAAACTTTGGCAAGAGCTCATCAAATTCGTCAGAGATAAAAACTCGTCTAACGTACAACTTCAAGTTGAATTTATTGGAGTTATAGTAACTCTGATACAAATTATGAGGAGCCTTAGGAGGCACAAACAAAACAGCCTTGAACTCAACATCACCTTCAGCAGTGAAGTGGCTCCAGGCCATGGGCTTCTCATCATTAAAGTCCTGCAGTGCAACACAAAATACATAACAATAAAGGTTAGTAACTTCTCCAAAGGGCTTTCGGTAGTCTGGAACTAGGAAATTTATGTCAAATTACCTTTGTCAGAGAGTGATAGAATTTTACGTATTCTTCATCTGTTACATCCTTTGGGCTACGCAACCATATCGCCTTAACATCGTTCAGACGTTCCCATTCATAAGTAGTTTCCTTCACTGTCTTTGTCTTTGGTTTCTTTTCAGTGTCTTCATCCTCGCTTTTGTCAGCTTCATCTTCTCCTTCCTCAGAAGAAGTTTTATCAGCTGCTTGTAGCAATAAAAGAGAATGAAACCAAAAATTTTGATCAGAACATGCACAGTCTTCTAGTATTATGGAAAATAGCATCAGTAAGTCTTGATTAAACATTAACATGCTTCCTTTATTGAAACATACAGCTTTCCTCGTCATCACTATCTTCATCTGCAGGTACCTCAACATCAACCTCTTTACTTGCCCAGATATAGATGGGGAAATTGATGAATTCAGAATATTTCTTCACCAATTCCTATAGATTACAACCACATCATACTCTGTTATATTTTCAAAAGCCAAAGCGAAAATAAATACAACATATCACGAGTCCATGAAGATAACAATACGAAGGATGATGACATGAAGGATCACATAAATCCCAAATGAAATCAGTATACCTACAGTAAAGGTAATGTAAACAAACAAGACTTGAGCTTTACTAACCTTCAATTTGCTCTCCTCCAAGTACTCCTGAGCTTCATCCCTAAGATGCAGTCTAATCTCAGTTCCACGCCCTAGTGGTTCATTCCAAGTGTCCTCTGAAATAGCAAATGCCCCATCAGCCTTCGATTCCCATACATACCTGAAAAACAAAAAGCATTCAACAAACCATTATTTAACAGTGAGTCAAACATTTCAATAAAAACTAAATTAAGGTTAGCAGACTCACTGTTTGTCATCATTGTGTTTACTAATGACTTCGACATAGTCAGCTACCAGATATACAGAGTAAAACCCAACTCCAAACTGCCCAATCAGATTAAGGTCTCCAGTGCTCTGCATTTTCTCAACAAATGCTGCATAGAGAAAATAAAATCAATCAATTCAATATGCATAAATAATCTTAATTATAATTACACAATATCACTTGAAGAAAAAAAATCCAAGATTCATTTACCCGAAGTTCCAGATTTTGCAATTGTTCCCAAATTCTTAATTAAATCTTCTTTTGTCATTCCTATACCTCTGTCGCGAAGCGAAAGAATTTTCTTCTCTTTATCCAACATAATCTGCAAATAATTTTTAAGGCTTAGAAAACACAGGTTTACATGCATCGATGCAGAAACCGGATTTCTACATTTACATGGTCATATAATAACATTTTTGTCTAGTTATTCTATTCCTAGAATTTCATGCATTTATATTTCTATAAAATAAAGTTTTAATGTGCAGAACTAACCTGGATCTCCAGCTTGGAAGTTTCACCTTCGCCCAAAACCTCTTTGTCTGTGAGTGAAAGAAACCTAATCTTGTCCAACGCCTAAATTTCAAAACAAGTTTCCATTTAAAATTTGAGTTCAGAAACAATATCTAAAAACAATGAAGGAAGAATATCAAAAAACTTACATCAGAAGCATTGGAGATCAACTCTCGGAGGAAAATGTCCTTATTGCTATAAAGAGAATTGATAATAATATCCATAAGCCGAGACACCTCAGCTTGGAACTCAAATTTCTCCGCATTGTTGCGGAGCGATCTCGAAGAGATCGATTCCGATTCCCTAAAAACAAAAGAAGAAAAATGGATTCAAAATATAACAAACAAATCAAAGATTAATGAGGACTACATTCTTTTAAACAAAATTATACCAACCTTTTAACAACATCAGAATCAGTTTGTAAACCGTGAGGCACAGCGCCGATATTATCCTCAACTTTTGGAGGATCCACGGCTCCTTCCTCCGCATTTGCTTGTACTTTCCTACCTGAAACAAAGTAGATCCAAATTCAGCATTCAAACGCTAAAGGAAAAAAGAAAAAATTGCCTAAACTTACCTTGGTCTGAGAGGAGACTGAGAAGGCAAAGAAGAATAAGAGTGGAAGAGATCGTCCACTTCCCCATTGGTTGCTCTTTTAAGCTTTCACCTAGTGGAATTGTTAGATAGACAAGTTTTTTATGTATCGGAATGTTGAATTGGTTTGGGAGTGGTCTTAAATAGCTGAGGTTTTAGCAATTCAAATGATTGTTGGTTAAGAGTTTCGATCTTTTCGTAGGTAGGGAGTGAGGCGTTAGGATTTTTTTTCCCTAATTGCCAGCGTGGCGATATGACGGTTAAAGATTTTACTTTTGTCACAAGTGGCAATTTTTTATTATCAACGCTGAATTTCTTCGGCTTGGAGTTATGGTTGGCCCCACATGAGAAGACGTCAACTCCTTCGCTTACTTGGCCGAAGTGGATGATCGAACGGTTTTGCTTTCAGTAACGTGGCACATTATGCTTTCGTTTTGGTCCCTATCTTGGTTAGAATGTGTTTGGATTTTTACATAGTTCTACGGGAATGTTTAGGATGTGTTTAGATTTTTACAATCCGGGGAAAAAACTATTAACATTTATCGTTAGCGGTGAAAGATAAATTTTATTAATGTAATAAAGACTTCAGTATTAGATGAATATTATGATTCATTTAATACATGTTGAAAATTAATTTTGTCACAACTTAAGTACGATGTATTTGAATGATTGTATGCACTTATATGATAAGAAAAATAGTGTTGGATGGTCTAAAGCAGCATGTAAAAATTGACAAAAGAACTAAGTATCTATCAAATTAGAGAGGATGACGACAAAATCAACACTTAAATCACTCGCAAAACGAAGATATATGCATAAGTAAGACCAGGAGCGGAGATAAAATTTTTTTAGAGGGATCAAAATTAAATTGTAATTTTTAATAGTCCATATCTTTATAATTTTTAAAACCTTAAATCAAATTTTTATTATTTTTAGGGGGCTAAAGTGTAATTTTACTTTTATTAATTTTAGGGGGGGTCGGGGCCTTGTCAACCTTCTAGATACGTCGTTGAGCAAGACTAAAAAATGTGTTACAAGAGCAAACAAAAACTTCTAAAAGTAAATACAGACATTATCATGTGTCTATCATAATTTGTGAAGAAAATAAAAATACTTACAAAATATATTTTTAAATTGAAAAGAGATGAGACATATAAAGTGAATGAAAAAAAAGAAAGAGAAAATCGGTGAGAGAGAAAAAAAGACGGGAAGTAACCAGTTGCTAAGAAAAAAAAAAAAAACAAGCGGCTTGAAAAAAAAGAAAGAAATTTTTAAAGTTTTTATCCAAAATTATTTTTTCCATGTTTGACTTTTAAATGGATAGTTTCAAAATCATCTCTTTTTTAAAGAATCTTAGAATATAGGATAATCTTCATTTTATAATAAATTTATAGTTTTTATAATATAGGACAATTTTCCCTTTTAAACCGAAGAAAATATCATATTCTATTGAAATGAAAAATAATATTTGTGCTTTATGTTTGTGTTGATAAATATTGAAGTTTTTAATATGTAAAATTAAATTCAAAATATTTATGTGATTTGTGTAATTGCAGTGTTATGTTGAATTTGATTTCTTAATATTAGATCATCAATGCAAAAAATGTGATTTTAAAGTCACTTATCTTTATTCTTAGATAATGTATTTAGATTCATATTTAATTTAAATTTTATTTTTAAGGTTTTAATATTTTTTTAATTTGTTTTGAATTATTCTTTCAATTTCAAAATAATGTTTATTCAAAAATTTTTTTCACACACGTTATGTTACATCCCTCACACTAATATATTAAAAAAAAATTCAAATTAAGCATAAATCATCCAATTATAGTTAATTCAATTCATAATCACCAAATACGACCTTTCTCTAGCCTTATATGAGCTTACGTATGCTCTAGAATCAATCCAGAATTGAACAATGACTAACTTTGTAACATTTTCAAAATTTCAAATCAAGCATATCATAAATAAATCCTTAAAATATTTAATCATGTCATAAACACTCAGATATTATGATATACAATTAAATTTGACTCTTAATCGAGCTTACAAAAGTTTTTTTATTGACCTCAACATAAAATAGGATCAAACTGTAAAGTTTTGAAAATTCAGGATCGACGTCATGACATCACCTTCTCCACATCGAGATGTCTCCAATTCAGTGTGCCACGTTAAGACGTCAAGCCACCTAACATCGAGATGCCACAAGCTGTTGGCCGACGTTGCGACAGGAGAGTATAATCGTCGAGATGAGAACCTTGTTTTTGGTTCAAAAAGGGTCTTCTGGTACCTATTTCAATCCACGCAATTCAAGTACTCTTTTGGTGCATTATTGCACAAATTTTCCCTACACAAAACATCCCAAATATGTACCAAACATGTCTAAACACAACATTCAATAAATTCGTAATCAATTCAACCAACATGCCTCAATTGGCACCAAATCATTTCAATTCAACTTAGACACTTTCTAGCCAATTAACCATCATTCATTCATGTTTTTAAACCATTCAAATCAACATTAAGTATTACATTTCTTTGCTCATTCATACCATTTGCACATTTAATGAACCACTCAAACACTATGCATATGGACCTAAAACATGACCAAATCATACCTTAATACAAGTGTAAACATTAACATCTCATAATCTATATATATACTAATCCAAATTCAAACCAAGCATATTGTAACGCCCTTGACCCGATCCGATTCGTCGGATCCAGATCTTGGGTGTTACCACTATGAACTCTTACTTAAGCAAATCATACAAACTTTTAAAACATAAGCGTCTTATCAAGTAATATTGCCCAACCAACTAATCGTCTAGGCATTCAATGAATACTTACAACCTTTGAACAAAACTTTTCACTTGATGAGGACTTACAAGTATATATATTACACTTATTTTGCCCTTAAGCAATATCGTCGACTTCGCTTATTTGGCCAACACATTTTATTTACATTACAAGGCTTATAAATGGATTGCCTAGCCTAATCACAATATTCTTGTCAAACTTGAACACACTACCTCACTCCCTTTGTATGCATAATAGCCCATTATGTCATATCTTCGGTGTAGCCTTGGCGTCATCCCTCTTGGCGTAACCTTAAATTAGCTTACTTGGAGGGCCCAATGGACATAAAAATATGGGGCAAGTGATGCATAAGCTTCCTGTGATGCTAAAGCACGACATGAACCCAAGATTGCACAAAATGCATGTCGTGTCGTGCCATAGCTTGTGTATGGCGTGACATAAAACTGATGTGGAGCCCAATCATTCCAAGGCCATTTTCGTCTGCACAATAAAACTTATATGAAGACCTAGGAAATGCTATAAACCTAATTCGGGCTGCTAACACCTTTATAAATAAAATCTTAGGGGTTTTATGTTACTAAGTCGTCTCAATCCAAGATTTCTCTTATTTTCTTAAAATGCTATTTTCTTTTCTCTTGGAATCGATTTCAATCCAAGATTTCTTTTATAATATCAAAGTTATTTAGTTATTTTCCTTTGCAAGTGACGATTCGTGTTATCCCAATCGAGAGATTTTTCGCTGTGCGCTTCAATCGACATCAACAAGATTATTTATTTATCTATTTTCTTTTTAAGATTTAATCATGTTTATTGACATGATTATTTCAATTGAGATTAAGATGATGAATAAAATCATGGGTAGCTAATTTCCTTAGGGGAGATTAACGAGTGGATGGAGAAGTGACTAATGGAGGATTGAGGGTTTGTCAATTGGATTAGTTGATATAAATTACGCATTCTTAAACCTTAGACTTGACAACCTTAGGAAGTAATCAAAGGTTATGAGGTCGAGAGATAAGTTTTCCAAGTAAATCGTAATTTATCTTGGTTGAGAAAGTGAAGTAGGGATATAAACGAGTATCAATCAATTAATTAATCAGTTAGAGGTTGAGAGGTAATAATTAGTTAGTTAATACCTAATCCACCTTAAAACTCGAACTCAAAGTTAATTACAACATCTAAAAAAAGTTGATCTTCCTTATTGGTTTAATTTATTTAGTCATTTGTGTTTTAATTGTTGTTGTTTATTTTAATATTTAGTTTTTTTATAGTCATCCCTTTTTATGATTTATCGTAATATAGAATTTAATCACTACTATTAGACTTATTATTGTAAAGAGGTTTTTAATAGATTTAATTCATCCTCCCTTAGGTATAATTCTCAGAAAACTTCCCTGTGTTCCATTGTAACACATTACAATATTACAATTTGACATGTATACTTGCGGACATCGTTGCCTTTAACTTCTTATATTTTTGGTGTACTATTTTCCAGTCAAACGTTTGCATGTTTAGTGGCTGTCAATATACATGTCAAGTTACCCGTTCGGGCTAATCCCACTTAGTGCATAAGTCCATCATCACCCACTATCACTTATTATGTAATGATTTATTTATCATTTTGGACCTTTGACTAATTATAATTTAAGTCCCTTAGTCTTTGGCCAATTAAAAACTTATAACAATAAGACTTTTACAATTTAGTCCATGTACCTTAATTAAACAATTAATAGACAAAAATGAAGGACTAAACTTTGATATTCTATTATATCAACTCCGTAAATATTCATATTTAATATTTACGAACCTAGTTTACGAAAATGGAGTTCTGAAACTGCCTTTTCCAACACCACTGAAAGATCGAGCTATTACACATGCAACAGGACACATGTCCCACAAAATCACGAAAAAGCCTGCTCCATCATTGGTGTCGTTTTTCAAGGCACAACTGTAACACTTTATCATTAATGCAACTATTCCAAAACCATTGATACATCTCTCCTTTCTAAGAAGCATTGTCAACACGCACAAACTAGGTAACTTTTCACCTGTCGCTCCATCTGCCACTTTATCTGCTTGAGTACTGTCTATGGAGAAAGCTGGTAGAAAGGTCTCGAAGTAGGCCACTTTGTAACCTACCTCTCAATCGGAGGGGAAATTGTTATACCCCTACCTTAGCAGTGACATGTGGCAGGACATGGTACGGTTTGGTAAGGACCTCTTACTGGATGTGACTCATAAATAACCCTTCAATTGGCACCCTTAGGGTGAACCTCTGTTTGGGACCCTTCATGAACTCTTTGTGGATCCCCTTAAGCCATCTAAAAAACCTTCTAATACGGACCCTCCGTCGGGACCATTAAAGCATAACAACTTCAACAAGGAAAATGTCAAAATAGGACCACACAGTACTACGCATGACGACAACAGACCTATAACGACCTTGCCACCAAGCCAACCACACAGGCAGACCTACCATCCATATTGTCGATTACATGGAACTACTAGACAAGGGGTACCCCTATATACACCCCAGAGGGGCAAAAGGTCCTTCTCCTTGAGAAATACCTAAGTAATGCCCAACTATTTCATTATTCCTTCCTTCTCCTCTTCTCCTCTTATTCTCCTTTTTCAATCTATGACTCTCCACCTATCACAAGTAAACCAACCTTTCAATCACTACCACCTTCTCTTCTTTTATTATTATTTTTTGTTAAAATCTTGTATCAACTATTTATATATAATATTAATCATAGCCATTAACATTGACCAACATTTTCGAGTATAAAATTATTCAAACTTTTTTATCAGAATGGTCGGTGCATGAAAGTCTAAATTCATAATCTCACATCACCGCCCTATAATATATAATTATCAAATAACGAGACACATTCCCTTTTTGCATGTACTATTGTTTTTGTGCATGTGAAAGGGCGATGCGTCAAACTTCAAACAGAAGCATAAAAAATCAACATTTCGTCTTTGTGTATTTAGATATTTAAAATATTTTATTTTATATATTTTACTGTTAATTATTTGTCATTTAAATTCATGATTATTGTTAATTATTTTAATTATTTTTCATTCTTCTTGCACTATAAGAATAAAAGTTTAAAAACTGTTAATTGTCAAGCACTAAGCTAATAGCCATAACTTAGTTCAAGCAAGCCTTCGGAACAATGATATATTTATTCATGGTAGTTTCTCCTCGAAGAGGGTTCTCCCCTTTTATCCCCATCTTTATTTATTTATTATGATTCTTATTTTCATTGGGTTTTTTTTTTTTTGTTTTGTTAATTTTCAAATACATATATTGATTTAAATACCAAAAAGCATTTGAATACGTTAACTTGAACATCTACGTAGCTCGCCTTTTTTTGATTTAAATAATTAATATATGATCGAAATGTGACAAATATCCATAATTTTTTGAAATGTTTATTAATTTTAGTATAATTAATTAATTTTTTAATTTAACATAATATTTTTTATTTTAGGTTTTTAAATTTTTTCTTCTTTAATATCTATTCATTAAACATAGCTCAAATCATAATTTTTGAACACAAATTTCTTTTGATACTGATGATATTTTTGTTTGCGAAGATCACACCATGCTAAGCTCGCTATCCCTCTTGAGTCGTTCTTCTTGGCCCAATAAAAGTAAATTTTAAGCATATTATTTAGTGAAATAGAGAGATCTTCAAATAAATATCATAATTTATGCCATTAAATTCTATGTCATCTATATGTGTCGGTCATAGTTAGCTATTTTTGTCCCTTAATAAAAAAAACTAACACCATTAGTGTTTTAGGATAATTTGTATAATATTTGACAAGTTTAACTATCAAATAGGACAAAAAACACTTAAACACCAAATTAAATAAAAAATATTTAAATATTAAATTAGAAAAAAAAAAGTCCAATTAAATACTAAATTAAAAAAAAGTGTGACGCTAGAGTGGAAAAAGTTAGGTTAAACTAGACCGACAGTTAATCAACTTTGATCCAATAACAAAATAACTATTAAACTTCCAACTCAGTCACTAAACTTTTGAAAAATAACAAATCAATCATTTTTCATTACAGACGTAATGGAGCAATTTGGTCGATGCAAGCAAGGGCTTTTGGAGCAACGATGTAATGAAGATGAGAGCAATAATAGCAAGACAAAGCAACTATAAGATTAAGAACATGTTAGCCGATTGCTGAAGTGAATTGAGAAGGTTAGGTACCAAGATGGGAAAAAGGTATGGCTTAGATATCGATTTGTGAGTTAAGCTTTAAATATTTTAGGTTTAATCCATGATTTGGCCTCTCAAGTATATTCATTTTCTCACTTTGATACCTAAATTTTTTTGGTCCCATGGTATCCAAAATATCAATTTGCTCTATTTTTGGTCCATTTTGTAATGACCATTAACAAAATCCGTTAGGTAACTTTGGCCAATGAAAAAGCGCCACATAACATGTTGATTAATGAAAAAATGCCACGTGGCAATTAAAATAAAAAAATAAATTTAAATTTAAAAATAGAAAACTATAATATTAAAATATAAAAAATACATTTTTAAAAAAAAAAACAAAGTACAGGGACAAATTAGACATTTAGAAACTTTAGGTACCATATGGAACATTTTGCTAAATTATAGGAGGTAAATATGTCATTATCCCTTAAATTAATTGTCATATGTCTTTTTTTTTTTTTTTTATATTTTACTATACCCTTAGGAAACTTGTCAACCCATTAACTTTGTGGAGTCTAAAAACTTCACTATAATATATCATATATTATTCCTTCATTCAAATATGTAAGGTATAATTTGTATTAAATAATAAAATATAATAATTAACTTTTATTTTTGCATATTTTTACACGTGTGTATATATATATATCATTGTCAGCATGGCGTAAAAATATTAATTAATTAAAAATTAAGTTTTTAACATAGTTAAAAAATAAATTAGTCATTACTTGTGTTCATGATTATATGTAAAATTTAAAATATATTAAATTATTTTTTTTATAAATTTTATGAATATATGATAAATAGTTTTAAACATATTACTTCATAATTAAAAATATTAAAATCAATAAATGATATTATTAGGTGAAATGTAAACTGATAGTGTAGTTTAAAAATAATCAATATCTGTTCAATATATAAAATATATTTTTAAAATTTTAATTAGATAGTGTATTTTTTAAATAAGTGAAGGGATAACCGTCAAAATTCAAAATGAAATTTTTCTATGTATATGTTTAACTTTAAGATAAAACTTTTTAATTTCAAATTTGATATATAATTTTTTAATTTCAAATGAAAATTTTAATATATTGAAAATATTTAAAACTTGAGTTTCCAATCGATCAGATGAACACATTTGTACACATCGTGCAAATCCTTATAGTGTTGCAGAGGTTTCTTGTTCGAAGGTTGAGTTTAATTAGTTGTTGGCTCGGGAGGCGGTGTATTGGAAGCAATGCTCGAATGTGTTTTGATTGGGTTACGATGATGCAAACACTAAACAATTTCATGCACAGGTGTCGAAGCATGAGTGGGTAAATCTTATTCAGTTGCATGTTGATGATAATGGTTTTCAGTATACCGATGACACAAGTATGTGTGCTATTGTTTCAAACTACTTTCATAATCCTTTTTCAGCTTGAGCCCGTCCTTTGATGTGTTCTTTGAGCCGAAAACTTGTGTCGTTGAGGCGAATAATGAGTTCTTAGTGGCATCTTTCAATCCAGTTAAATTTGAACGAGCTAATTTCGAGATGAACCCGGATAAAGCATCTAAGCTAGACGGTATGAATCCAACTTTTTCTTAGAAGTGTTGGTTTCTTATTGGAACCAATGTAGTTTCTCAATGTTGCAAGTGGCTCAAGACAAACAAGTTTTGGTTTCTATTAACAACTTGATTTCGAAAAAAGATAAACCTTCCTCTAAGAGAGATTTACGACTTATCGTGTTATGTAATATTATGTAACATTTTCTTGGATTCGTGTTGACGATGATTTTTATATTCACTTGTCTTTATTGCCCAGTTGTGAGGGTATGAAGCTTAATGATTTCTTCGGTGACAGATGGTTGTTCTTGGGACATTAGCCTTGTTAAGGTGTTGTTATCTCCGATTAATGGTGTGCACGATGTATAGTGAATTTGATGGGTTCAGGGTTCAAGGGGCCATAATATATACAGAAAGGAGAAAGTTATAAAAATCTTAAACTTTGGGAGGCCTACTTATATTTTGGGAGGTCTATAGTGTAAATTTATAAATGACTAAATTGAAAAAAAAAATTAAACTTTGGGAGAGCCATAGCGCCTCTGAGCCTCAACGTAGCTCCGCCATTGATTGAAGCTTGCAGGAAATCAGAGTAAGGTTAGCAGAGGAAAAATGATGGTAGGGGAGATGGAGTGGTCGAAGTAGGGGAAGGGACGATAGAGGAAAGGGAAAAAGTCGAAGTAAGGGGGATGGTGGGGAAGATAGGGAGATGGTAAGAAAGTGGAGACAAGTGGGGGGGGGGGGAGGGAAAAGGTGACTGATATATTATTTTTCTAAAATTTAGTGATTGTTTTATTACTTCAATCAAAATTATTGTGAGTGTATTTATTCAAAAAATTACATTAAACCTAAAAATTCTTTCTAAAAACAGAATAATTGTGGTCCCACCAAGTGAGACTACGTGTATGGCTAAGATCCTTTACCCAGTCCGCTCAAACCAGACATCCCCGAGGAAGTGATGAGGGCTACCTCAAATTATTGGATCCAACGGTCAACATCGATTTGGCGGCTGCCGCCCAGGCAACGGTGTTTGGAATCGTTAGTCGGTAAATTAGGAAAATAGAAAAAGAAAAATGGAAACAGTAGAGTACATAATAAAAAAGTAGAAACATGTGTAGGGTAAGTAAACCAATAATGTAACTTAAACACCGTAAAATTAAATAAAAAAATATTATTACAGAAATTGTCAAGTGCAAAGGTTATGGGCTTCTATAAAATAAGGCACAGAGTTGAACAAATTGAGGGCTATGCTATGGATGAATTTTCCATGTCTCCTTACAACCAATTAAACAACACTCCAAAGAGAAACATTGGAGTTAATTTTGTTTCAAAACAAAGTGAATACTTAGCTTCAACATGCACCATCCATGGCGGAGGCCTTTTGTTTCCTCCACCATCGTCTCTCACCCCCTCTCATCCTCCTTCACCTTCCATTCTCAACCCAATATTATTATATCAAAATCACCACCAGCTGCCGCCACGGCAGCAACCACCTCTCCTCCCACTTCCAACGCCTACTAAACCTCTCCACGTGTCTCTCCCTTGCCGAACTCGAAGCGTTTCTTTTTCATCATGTAGAAACAAAAACAACAAAATCAGAGACCAATCCTTAACACCAAAAAGCTCAAAATCAAAACAACTCATCATCAGTGCAGGCAAAGTAGAAGATCGGCCGAAGAAAGATAATCATTTGAAGCCAAAACAGGCAACAGAAACACAAGCCATAAGTAAATCATCCTTTGACATGGCAATGGCACCAGCTAACCCTTTAGGATCCGATCCGAATGATCTCCCTATTGCCTTACCATCATCACACATAGCAGGAGGTGACCATGCCAAAAAAGATTTGGACGAATTTTCAGGTTCTATCTTTCCTCTGTCTCCACCACCTAGCAGCTTGCCTTTGCCTAATTTTTCGCTAAAATCCAAGCTTAGTTGCAACCCTGAAGCCGCTGGAATCGACTGTGGAGCCACCGACAATCTCCGACGGCTCCTACGTCTCCCTTGAATAAAGGAAAAGTAATTTTTCTTCGTTTTGGGAATGGAAACCATTAAGAGCTGATGCGAGGAAGGCTACAAAGGTGAAAAAGAGCAGCCTTGCATGGAAGTATCTGGTGCATATGAGAGGCTTGAGTGACAAATGAAGTGGAGGACGAAGGTTTTGCATGAAAACATTTATTAGTATGTTGTAACTTGCAATCCAAGGGAACTAAAATCTGCAAAATGGAAAAGGAAATGTTGAATATCTCTACAGCATAATTATGATAAATATTGATTACGCAAGTAAGCAAACGGCTCTCTCAACCCTAATTTTTTTTGTCGTATCTTTAAAAGCTTTTTTATTACGTTGGAGGCAGGGATAAGCATATTTTACCTCTACAGGAACGATAAAATTTTTGAAACTTAAATTAGAATAGTACTCGATTGAGTCTTAATTCGATTAATATGAATATTGGTATTATTATAAGAGAATTTGGACTCGAGTATATCGAAGTGTATTATTTTATTATTTATGGATTGAGAGGAGTTATTGGTAATTCTAGATATTGTGTCAAAAAATACGGATATGATGAAAATATATAATAAAATTATTCAAAAAATCAATTAACTCTTTTCATTAACGAAAACAGTCAATTGATTGATTTGATCGTACTATATTGACATGATTGACGAAACCACCAAAAGCTTCCATGCAGTGGCAAAGCCACGTTAAGACCTAGGGAGTCATGGCCCTCCCAAGTTTAAATTTTTTTTTTTTTTAAATTTAATCCTTTGTAAATTTATACTATAACCCTCCAAAAAATATAAGTAGCTCCCGAGGTTTAAGATTTTTGCAATTTTCCCCTTTGTATATATATTATAACCCTTTTAAAATGGTAAAATTTTAATTTAGACCTTTATAATTTATAAAATTTTAAATTAATAAGGTAAAATTACACTTTGGTCCCCTCAAAAATGGTAAAAATTTATTTTAACACTTTAAGAATAATAAAGATATAGATTATTAAAATGGTGAAATTATATTTTTACTATCGTAAAAATATACAATTTAGTTATGGCCCCTCAAAAAAAAATTTCTGGCTCCGCCATTGCTTCCATGTGATTGTTGAATTAAAGCATTTTCCAATTATTCTTGTTGGAACCTTACTCCTGAGATAATGATATACTATATATGATTTGCCCAATTCTCTAAGCAACTCAATTTTTTCTCAGATTAAAAGAGTATCACCTTATGCTGATGTTTCTGAAATTCTTTCTGTTTTATGAAACGTTGTCATGTTTTACACTTTTGCTGCCGCAGATCTCCGAGATGATCAGCAATTCTTTGTAGACCACCCTAATGCAACCCAACCTCCAAAGAAGAAGTCACATGGTGGCTGATCAATATTATGATCAGTGGAAGATTCAAGTCTAGCGAAGATAGCTCGACTTGCCAGCTTCTTGCTCCTCCTATCTGTATCATTGAGTTGGTGACATGTGATTGAAAGCTATTTATTCTTGTTTTCTAGCAAGTGCAGCATAAAACCTTTGAATTAGACTATCTATTTTGGGGTTCTAATATTGTTTTATTTGTATTTTAATCACTTCAACATTATTACCAGGTTTCATGCTACTAATGTAAAGAATCCTACTTTGATGATTTACTCCACTGATATGAGATGTTGAAAGGTGGATAGCGTGTGCATAAGCTATGGAAGAACAAAAATATGGTTGCAATTGTCAGCATGATAGTGAGGAAAAAAAAACAGAAGGAACGTGAAAATTCCAAGGGTAAATTCTACTCAAGGTCATTAAACTCTTAGTAGATTTATGTTTTGATCACTCAACTTTAAAAAGTTATAAATGATTATTGAACTACTCGAACGTTTTCATTTAAGTTATTGAATTATTTAAAAGTTTTTTTATTTTTAAAAAAAAGTTTGACCAGCGAACTTCAAGCGACGATCAATGCAGTGAATCAATACTCATCGACAAGTAGAACACACTTTAGATTCAACTCAATCTGACTTTCAATGTCAGAGATTGAAGAAAAAAGCAAGAATGAGAGCTTTTGATTAGTGCCAATGATGCAAGCAGAGGTCATATAGTAGTGATTTTAATAGTCTAGTGACTTAAATGAAAACTTTTAAATAATTCAGAAAAATTAATTAACTAAAATGTAAAGTTACTAATAATTTAATGGCCTTGAGTGCAATTTACCCATATTCTAATTTTTTGATGTAAGTGGACACCCGTTCAAACCAATATTCGAGGTCATTGGATTTGGTAATGGATCGAATCCCTCTTCTCTTTTTCAAGTTTAATTATTTTGCAAAATCGAAATTGTAATCATTACTCTCTTGACATTCCCATTGCGATTTGTGAATGATGAAACTTTTTGGTAGGTTTTCTTTTACTAGAGATCAAAGGCTGCATTCATTTAAGTTTTTCTACCTATTGTTACAGTTTAAAAAAATAAATCTCAAAATTATATATAAATTGTAATTTAATGTGTAATTATATATATAATTTTTAATTATGTAATTTTATACATAAAATCTTGATTTAATTCAATTCTTGCTTATATATTGATATCACATCATTTTATGTTTATTCATTGCATACATTAATAATTATATTTATCCAATATAAAAATAAATTGATATATTTATTTTTTACAAAATATATATAATTAAATCAAAATTAGAGTTTCCAATATACATTTGAACCACAATTAAAATTTCATGTGTATAATTACACTAAATTAAAATTCATGTATACAATTACACATTGAATTAAAATTCATGTATAATTTTAAATTTTAACCCTTAAAAAAATAATTTTGAAAAATATTTTTGACAAGTAGAATGAGAAAATGAAGTTCGTTGATTTTAAGTATTCTATATTATTGTCTAAAATTACAATAGAAAGTTAGAAAAATCTATATTACACATGTTATTGAAAAGTAAATTTATTTTAATATTATTATGATACATGAAATATAAATTTGAAAAATTATTTGTATAATTAATGATAAATAAATATAACAAAAATTTAAATATAATTACAAATTATATTTAAATAATTTAATATAATAATAAATGATAGTTAAATGATTTAATACAATGATATATAAAATATAAAATAATTTAATTATATTTAAAATAGTTAACATAAGAATATTTTGATAATTTCTCATTAAAATAATAAGAAAAATAATTTAATTATATTTTAAAAAGGTAAAACTTAGATAAGTGCTTAAAATAATGGGAAAAAAGGTGTTGAAACTTTTAAAAGCTTGTATTAACAAATTATTTCTTTTAGACTTTATTCAGATTTGAAATAAAAATAAATAAATAGAATAGAAAAATTTTGGCCTGTTTCCAGCACCTTAAATCAGGTAAACCAAGCAACAGCCAGACATAAACAGAACAAACGTCACAAGCAAATATGAAATCCAAATCTAGAATAAACGCCTATTTACATATATCTCTAGCTGCCATGCATTAATTCTTTGCATGACTCAACAATTTACAGTTTAATGGATTCGAATTTCTCACCCACAACACCGCCTTTTTGTTTTTGGAACTGAATGTAACGCAAGGTGCTGGCAAGGAAAGCTTCCTCCACACTATCAGGGTTTGTGGAATCACTTTGCGTCTCAGTATTAATTAATTCTATCAGGCCTTCGATTGCGGAACTGGTGATTTGCTTATTTCCTTTTTCAAAGAAATAGATGTACCTGATCCAAGTCACCAAAACTACATGTTTATAATGCAACAGAATAGGTTGTGTAGCATACGAGTTATGGTTTGATTTGGTACAGAGCACTGACTTGTTCAATATCTCAACAAAGAGACTGACCGGCCCACCGCTACCTCGTGCAACATTTGCCATTTGCTGAGCAGCATTCGCAATTCTCAATGCTCGCTTTAGGCAAAGGAGGACCCTGCAACCTCTCCCGCAAAATTTTTCAGTTTCTTATTGTTAGAATGAATTTAATGTTTACATGAAACAAAATATCTAAATCAAAGGACAAGTTTTGAGGCCAGACCTCTCCCCGTCCTTTATGCCATCCTGATCATCAACCCAAAATAGATGGGAACACGCATAAACAGCTTTGCACTGATCAGCCTTCTTCAATAGCCGAGCTGAATACTGACCAAAGTAACACATATTTAAGTTTTGTACAAACTGTTCGATGAAGTACAATGAATCAGAGAAGAGGAAGCAATATTACTCCTGTGGCTTTGTGTGTTAAAGTATCTCTGTTCTCAACACCAAATACATTCATCCTCTGGAGAGTGCCAATTATCAGATGAATTGCAGTCACTTGGGCTTTAGAGTCCTATGATCAATAAACATTCATGAAACTCTACACAAATTAGAAAGGCATAACAGACTTCAACAATAGCTGATCTGAGTAGTACAATTACCGCAATTTCTTCTTCATATAATACAAACGCTTGTGTGAAAAATTCATACGCAACATGCTCAATATCACAGCCATTAGCTGCCTAATAGTCAGGAAACAGAACAAGGACAAAATACAGGTCAGAAAGTTCAACATAAAATTCAAGCCTCTCTTCATCAAAAAGGAATATAACCAAAGGTAAGCCTGCAATACTGTTCACTACACATATATTGTTAATATCATAATGATAATATGCCATTCATTAAACTTAAAAGTCATAATGATGGGAGATTTATGACGACAGCACCCCCTTCGCATCATCTAAAACAAAATTATTGATCCCTAATGCCTGGAATCAACATAAAAATTTATTTGAACATTGGTAACAGCCCCAAGAATGTCACAGATAAAGCTGTTTATTCTTGTAAGCACCTGTTCCATCAGAAATCTTGCACTCTTGTGAGAAACATTATTTATCTCTCAGTATGGCTTTTCCCAACTATCAATTAGAAAAATGGCATCTCTTTAAGTTCAATAAAACTTGTTATCATATAAAATAATTTTTGGGGTTCAAATGACCATTTAACCAATGACTGTTATGCAGAGTTGGTTTAAGTCAAGACTCAAGATTACCTCAGCACATTGCAGGTACAACCTTAATGCAAGTTCAGGGGATGGAACAGCTGAAAGGGACTCAATGATCTGAAAGAAGGGCTATTAGAGTGTCTTTTGCATAAAGTGATATATGTGTGTGCGTACAAGTCCAAGTAAAAAAGAAACCTGAGTCAAGAGCTGAAAAATTTTATTTGGTGTCATTGATGCTTCTTCTCCAACAATATCCCCCTCCTGACCTTGCAATTGCCTAAGCAACTGAACACAAGCACTACAATGAGTCTGAATCGTACATGCTACCAATAACCTGTGTTTATTCATCTTTTTTATTCAAGCAACTTGTTTCAAAGAATCTGAGTTTGATTGCTATGTATGTATAAAACAAACCAGGTAGTTCTTAAGGAAAGGGGATAAGGGGATAAGGAGAAAGCATCTAATAAGAAAATAATGTTTATGCCTCAAAATCCAAGTGCCTGCATGTATGATCTTGTTGATTTTTGATAAGGGTCAAAAGTAACATGTGTTAATCTTATTCTTAATACATTTTTGGATGATTAATCGATTTAAAATAATGAATTTTATGTTCATAATCCTTTAAATTCATGTTTCTATACTTAGGAAAGCATTTAGAAGCGAAAGGAACGAAAAACAAGCAAAAACCGTACAAAAAGAGCAGATTTTAAGAGCCACACGAGCTGGACACATGACCATGGACTAAATCGAAGTTAAAAAGGAAAATTTGGGGCAAAAATGTGAATGTGGAAGAGTTAGAAAGAGATTTATTGGACATAAGACTTTATTTAAATTTAAACTTTATTTTTTAGGATTAATAATTAAGATTTATTTATATTTATCTTTTAGGCTTTATAATTTAGAGTTTAATTTGGATCCAATTAGGAAATTATTGTTTAGATTTAATTCAAATTATCTTTTTAGAATTTAATTTGGATCCAATTAGAGTTTTTTCATGTATTATAAATAGGGGATAGAGTGATATGAGAGGAGACTTTCAATTTTTTGTAAAATCCTCCATTTCCCAAACCCTAGCTGTCAGAGATTATTGAATGAAACAACTGAAGAAACACCATAGAAGCCGTCTTTAAAGCAGATCTCCACAAAGATTGAAGACCTCTTTCTAAATTCTTTTGATTTTATTATGAGTTTTTCCTCATCTTGTGGTTATATTGTTTTTGAGATGTTTCCATTTATTAGCTTGAACTAAATTCCTAAATACCTACGGGAGATGAACCTTAGGATGAATTCTGTCATTTAATTTCTAATTTTACGCAATAAAAACTTAGATTTTGCTCTCAATTATGTGTGCTTAATTCTTGATTTAGTATTCTTGAGATATTAATTCTTGTTTGATGTGCTTAAATCAGAGGAGGAATAGACCCTATTTAAGAGTAGATCTAGCATAACTGAGCGGAGTTGCATGCAATCCTAGAAATAGGACGACATAAATCTACCGGATTAGAGTCAAATCTAATAGGGAAATCCATAGATCGAATTAATGCGACAATAGGGGTTTTAATTAGAAAGAAATTTCAATTAATCAACCTAGAGTCAGTTGCTTTTATGCTTGAATAGAGGTATTAGCATAATTCAGGAAATTCTACGGAATAAAATACTAAGTGAATATAATGGCAGATGAAATCTAGGTGGAGTCTTTCCTAGGTATTGTTTGCTTCTTGGTATAAAAACACTTATTATTTCTCGCTTTAATCTTTGACACAATTTTTATTAATTTAGTTAAATTAGTTTAGAATAATCACTTTATTCGACCGGTTAAATAATAGGAAGACAGTTATTACTAGTACTTTTGGTCCTCGTGGGAACGATATCTATACTTACCGTAACTATACTATTAATTGATAGGTGCACTTGCCTTAGTCATATTTTTAGTTAGTTTCAACTGCATCAATTTTTACTAATAAGCATTTAATATGTCACTGCTGTAGACAGAAATATGATGAGATGAAAGTACATAACAATATGAAAAAAGGAAAACATACCCTAAGTGCTGAAAAAACAAGTGAAGAAACTGTAAAGGGTAGGCGTTTTGGTCCCCCGACCATGGTATGCTTCCTCACAATACATATAATCTGAAGGGAAGTTAATCATAATATAAGATTAAAGGGGAAATGTTTTGGATCAATCATTAACAACATAACTAAAAGAAAACATTGCAATTAAACAAGAAATTATCTTAATATGGTACAGCAACAACATTTTATGGTAATTGAAAAGGCATTAAATCTTAACCACAAGCAAAAGATGGTAAAGTTCCCTTTCATATTTTTTAAATACTATCCTACTTTTCTTTCATAAAGAACACTATCCCACTTATATATTATAGTGGGAGATCTTGTCTTGGTAATGATCAGGGAAATTAGCATAAAAAGAAACAGTGGAAAAACTTACCTTCAACATTTCCTCTGGTTCATCATTATAAAGCATGTGTATGAGTCGAGCAACTGAATTTTGTTCCTCCTTGAAATCCTCCTCATCAAGCTATTGGAAGATACATAAAACATGAAGAACACAAGAACATGATAAGGAAACTATGCACCAGGAGAAATAAATATTTAATTTGGATTATCAAGAAATGGAGTAATGAGAAGTACTCATATAACTCAAATCTATCAAAATTTTAATAGAATAACAGACAAATTCTAATCACAATATGCACCTCATCCACATCAGCACCATCAATGTCCTTAATGAGTCCTTTTATTAATTCGAACAAAACCTCAACCTACAAAAAGCAATATTAGTTTCTTCAACAAAATAAGTTGAAACATAGAGAAGACTGCAGAGGCATACCTTGTCTGCAGTTGAAATGCAAGAGTTGTTCTTCATAATGCTTTGAATGATAACCATTGCCATAAGCTTATTTGTTCCAATATCAAGATGGTCCATTACACATGGATAATTAGAAAGAGTCAAGGCTGTTACAATATCATTATATTTCTCCAATGGAGCACTCAAAAGTGCAACCACTTGTTTCATTGCCCAGCTATCTTCAAGTTTTGGTATGTTAGAGAGCTTCTTAACACAAGCTCCCTGTTAGAAAATAACAATAAAGAACAATCAATATCATTCTGATACGTTCGTCAAGGCCATAAAATAGCATGGCCAAAGTTGCAGTACTGGGAGATATATGCAAATAGATTCCTAAAGATGAAACATACCAGAACTTGATCCACATGATCAAGACGATCAGGATGGACACGAAGAGTAAAAGTAAGAAGAGAGACATATAAAGTTATAGCTCCAACAGCAGGCATGTCTACCTGTGCTTCTATGACCTACCATTGAATCATACCCAATCAGCTATCAGCAAACGACTCGTTATTACACATTAAACAAATAAAAAATAGAGAAACATGTTATACTGGTAGGGAAAGTTAAAAAGGGGGGGTAAGATAGGGGTCATCATCTATAAAATCATTGGTAGTAAGTTCAGGGGCCATCACCTGACTTGATCATGTAAAATCATTCACATTCATTAATTGAATAGTTTATTTATAACATTGAAAGAAGCATCAAGGTAATTTGCAGCTAGTGTGGGAGTTCTTGCTGATTTACCTTCCCAATTGCATTGCTCAATTTAGAGAAGGCTTCTACTTGTAGAAATTCAGGTAATACCTGGCACAGAAAAGTTCTGTCAACATCTTGCAAAAGCATGAAGAGTAGAGGTTGTTATGCTTATAACTTACATCTGCACTTGAAGCGGCATAATTTGAAAGTCTATCCATTAGTCGAGACAAAACTGTCTTGACGTCAACTGTTGGCTGTTATAAAAGAGGAAAACTGCATTTGTTGAGCTTAGTTCCCTAAAATATTAAAAGACTATAAAACAAAACGAAATGAACAGAAAAGCATATAACCAAAAAGATTGGTTCCAATCAACAAGATCCACCCATACATTAGGAGAGCGTCATGTACAGAAGAAGAGCCAATCTTATTAGGCTATTCCACAATGTATGATCACTGTATGAAATATAGAGCAGGTTTATTAATGTATGCTGGTTGAGAAAATTCAGGTTGTGGAACTCCATGGAACAATCATATTAGCTAGCAAGTAAGAAATAAGTCAATCAGGGGCAGTACAATTTTGTTCCCTTGATAACAGGAAAATAGTAGCCGGTCACCGTATTTTCTAGTCACACGTACTAGCATAATGATTATTTAAATATTGAGAAACAATAAGCATTAAAGCAAAACCTAGAGGTGGGAAACTCATTGCAAAAATGCCATAATGGGGCGACTAGACAAAGCCTAAGGCTAACAATTGTGCTATGAGGTAAATGTGTCATGTGGCACAGAGAGGAATGGGAAGACACAAGATAAAATAAGAAGACCAGTTCCCATCACCCACCTGGAGCTGGGGACAAGCACCCAACAATGTCTCAAGCGTCTGCAAGTGATACTCATCAGGGAAAACCTGGATAATGCAATCCATTAGATAATATTGGGCAAGATCATCTTTGCAATTGACAACCTGTAAAAAAACCATATGAAGTCTTTTATGTTACAGACCTTCAACTCGTAACATTAGAGAAGGAAAAAAAAACAGAGAAGAAAGAAGTAAAATTACTTGCTCTAAGACTCTGGGAAGAACTGTTTCTTTGTACATCTCAAGGTCCACACCTTCTATCTGACTGAGAACATGGAGGTTTTTCCCTACCTGATAAGAAAGTTCAAAACAGAAGGATTAAGTTCCATCAGTGTGCATCAAACACACAGCATCAGAAATTAGCCAATCGGAAATTTTAGATTATTGATATTACAAGATCTTGAAGTTCGCTCCTTTCCTTTTCTCGCTTCTCTCTAACTCCACCAGGTCCCTGCAGACCAGAAATTGCAATTGAAGGCTTCAACTCAGGATGACCAAAGAGTATGAATGATTCACAAGCACCATGACACCTGCATGGCCAAAATTTATGCTCTCACGATTTATTCACTTGTATGGCATGCAAGTACTGTGGTGCATTGCTCATCTTAAGAAAACAAGGGATATCTGATATTGAACAAACCTGATGTTGCATTCGCACCCAAAGTTTATTCATCTCGGTGAAATTCTGTAGCACAAAGTCCACAGCATCCATCACAGTGTCAGCATCACTAGAGGAAGACAGAACCATGTCCTACAAGTGGTTAATTACAAATGTTTCCAAATCCTTTTGCATGTTCTAATTTAGACATGCAAAATAAAATTCATTGATCTAAATGCACTCTATTCTAGGCCAATTACACATCAGTACCTATAGAGTTTCAACAATATTCCACTGTAGATTAAAATAGAACAGAATCATAAGAGTCAACAGAGCTCATATGCAGGAACCATGCAAAAGCTACTGCTAACAAACTCATTTATTTTCCTAAAATATTTGAAGAGAGAAAAATAAAACTTCACCCATCTACGCTAACAAAACCCATAGAAATTTGAATCAGTCAGCTTTTGAAATGAAAATTTCTATTTAAAGTGTAGGGAAAAGCAGAACTAATCAAGAGACCTCACCCCTCATACTCAGAACCGATATCTGGTAACTTATCTCGGCTTATTTGAGCAAGGTAACTCCTTAAAAAGAGTCCACGTATGGGATGTTGAACTCCACGACACATTTCCACAAGGTCTTTAAGAACTTCCTTAGCAGGAGCCTCCTTAGAATTGATATAGATAGATCCTACTGTACATAGAAGATACCTGGTAGATTATCAACTAAAATTTCAGATATAGTGACAATGACGGTCTAATATTTGAGAATATTCACAATCACAATACAAATTAACTATTTGCAGCTTATCTAGTTATGAAGCAGAAACTTCCAGAAGAAAGCACATTTGCAGTTTTACAATTCGTTTTTCTTCATAAAAAACTAGAGTCCCATTTCAATACGGATCCTAAAACTGTGGGGAAAAAAACCAATAGCTAAAAAGAATGAGAATGGATGCCCATATATGGTTGGAATTCGAAAATGATATAGGAAAGAATGGCTTCAATATATTAAAATAAGTCCCTGAACTAAAATTAAATAATTAGTCATGTCATGCAATTTACAATGGATTTAATACTTAAATACACACACACACACATAGTCACTCAGTTGAGCGTTGATAAGACTGGAATTGGTTAACACCGTCATCAACTTCCATCTAAGTGGGCTCTATTAGCTAAAAGGAGATATTTAAGGGTTTAATTGGATAAAGGCTCATTGCAATAAAACAACAACTATTGGATGATTATTTAATTTTAATTCAGTGCTTTTCATATTTTAGAAAATAAATATAGAGAAATATGCAATTCATTATTAAATTTGTTGAAGGACACTTACAATCTAGGCAAAATATTGCCGGCATGTTGAACAAGCTCGTACAGATCAACAACAGAGACACCATGTTTGCTGTCGTCTTTGAAGAAAAACTCTAATCTCTTCAATTCATCAAAAGCTCGCATATCTTAATTCCATTCATAGACATATTATAAAAAAAAAATCAATCACAATCAATAAATTTCAAACACTCTCGACTCAAGCAATCAATCAAAAGAAAAAAAAAAGAACAAACAGAATTACAAAGTTCATAGTATTTATGAGGAGAGAGTTTGGAGGTCCGGAGCTCCGATAGCACTTGAGCAGAGTACTTGAGAACTTCTCTAAGATTATTAGAATCCTGAGATAAGAAATATCCAAAATTAGCACAAATGAAAGAGGATCTGAGATGCTCCGTTAAAATTCAAGTGGAGATAGGAAAGCTTTTGGAAATACCAAAGCTCGATGCATATAAAAAGCATGCTGTTGAATAGCAGCGATCCCTTCCGCCAGCCATTTCTCTTCGTCCTCTATTCCGTTTAACATTATTCTCTCTACCACTTTCTTCCAGACCTTGACACTGTTCGATCTTCTACCAAAAAAGTTACTTTTCCGATGTTGATCTCATTGAAGTCCTGGGACAAGAGAACAAACAAACAAAGATGCCCAGCTGAGACGCATATTCGAATGCCTCAAAACTAACCCTCGTACTTAGCTTAGCCCAACTTTCAGCCCAAAAAATGTTGATTGCCTCGCTTTTGTACAATATATTTTTATTGAGATTTGAGAAAAGGTCACCCCATCGTTTAGCTAACAACATTAGCAAGACTTTTTAGAAAGGGATAATAATTTATTCGGTTTTCAACCTAAAAAAATATATATATTTTAACTTTTCATTTAAATTTTTTTATTTTTTTTAATTTTAAAATTTTTATTGTTTGTTAAACTATTTCAAAATAAAAAATAAAGTTATTAATTTTGGACCCATGTGACATTCACATGTATTTCAGTAATTAATTAATTTTAAAAAAATTATAAAAGTATAAAATATTAATATTTTTAAATTTTTTAAAAATTAATTAATTATTAATGTGACGTGAATTTTTACATAAATGTCACATCAATAAAGTTAATAAATATTAATTTTTAATTTATTTTTGTGATTTAACAAATAATACATGTTCAAAAGCTAAAAATAATGAAAAATTAAATAGATGGTTAAAATAATATTTTTTTTAAGTTAAAAGGCCAAATACGTTATTATATCTTTTAGAAATATTAAAATTATGTTAAATTAAAATTGTCAGGGGATCTCAAGGAGTAGGGGTATTGAAATGAATGGTTGGATTATTGACAAAATTAAATTATCATTAATTAAAATTTTGGTTTAATCAAACTAAAATTATAATGTGCTTGGTTGACTGAAAATGTACAAAAATGGGAAGGAGTGGGAAAGTGGAAAGAAAATAAAATTTGAGCATGTTTGGTTGGAAAAAAAGTGATAAAAAAAAAAAAAAAGAGATAATTATTTTTCATTTTAATACATAAAAATTAATTTTTTTCAAATTAAAATAACGATGAGATAGAAAAAAAAATGTGTGTTAATTTAAAATTATGTATTTTTTAACTGTGTTTTTACCTTTCAACCTTATCAAACAATGATGGAAATAAAAAGTAATTTTCTTTTTAATTTTTTATCACTCTTACCAAATGTACCTATGATAAGAAGCATTAAGTTTTTTCCTTCAAACTTTTTACCCCTTCAATCTTCCATCATTCCAATTTTCCTTTCATTCTACCAAGAAAAACCTTGGTATTTTTCTTTGGCCCACTGTCATATACACTTTTGATTTAAACTTTCTAGAACATTAGGCTAACATATATATAATTTATTATTTATTATTAATAATTTTGATTAAGTGGTTAGTTCGGTTAATTAATCATTTTCGAATTAAATTAATTGATAACTAAAATGTTTAACTTTTATAATTAATCTCCGACCAAACTAGCTTCAGAATTGATTGATTAACTGAATTAATTCGGTTTGATTGGTTAATTCAATTTTAACCCAACTTTGCAAACCCTTATCGAGAATGATACAATTCTATTAATATAAAATAAATTAATTTTAAAACTATTTGATACACTAAGAGATGATTTTTTTAACACCACAAAATTAAAAAATGTTCATACATCCTTAATTGATATCTAATAAATAAATAAAGGGATAAATATCAAATTCATAAATAAATTTTGATTAGTTGTAATTATATACATGAAACTTGAATAATAGTTCATATGTATATATGAAACTTTTTTTTTTATAAATAAAGAACGCATCACGTTGCTTTATTTAATAAATGTCTTACATTTGCATCACCTACTTTATCATCTAGGAGCAATTTCCTGACATAAAATGAAGGAAAATCAATTATGACTAAATTAACATTATTTGAAGAACACGATCTTGCGAGCGAGTCGGCAATTGTATTCCCTTCTCTATGCACAAATTGAATTTTGACAACATCAAATTGTCGATACAACATTTTATTTTCCTGACGGTTGTCATTGAATGCATACCATCCAATTATTCTTTGATCATCTCAACTGCCAACATGTAATTTGTCTCAATAATTACCTTGGTATGTCCTCTATGCTTTGCCAATTCAAGGCTATGGAGTATCACCCACAACTCTGAATTTATAGTTGATCCTCTTCCAATTCACCTTTGGAATCCTTCGATCCAATTCCCTGAAGAATCACGTTACACCTCCAATTGTAGACCAAGTCCCATTCGAGTTCGCCGCACCGTCTGTATTAATTTTAATCCATCCAGCCATCGATGGTTGCCATTTAGCTCTCCCATACTTTGAGGTCCTAGATACAGTATTAGTGCAATTTGTTTCACATGTATTACCAGCAAAGCATTCAACAGCTCTAACGAAGTCGTCCACGCTGCCACTCTCCTGTTGAAACACATACTTGTTCTTATTCTTCCACAACAACCAACACATCACAACAAATAAGATTTCGGACTCAATTCCCTATACAACCATTTTAAATTCTTCTTTGATGTTAGTTGATAGTTACTCTTCCATTTCCAGTCAAAAGAAGCTAGACACACTCTCTATAGATATTACCTTCAACCACGCATCCGTAGCTACTTTACAATCCTGTAACGTATGTAAGAAGGTCTCTTGGACATTCCCGCACATTGTACAGCTTTCATCATCTGTCATTCACCTTTTGCCCTATCAAAATTTATGAGAATTTACTGTATCAGTGTGAAACTTTGATCTTGATTCAATTGTACACATTTAAAGAAATAAATACATACATTTATTTTCATATTGGATTAATGTTAGCTCGATGGATCAACTCGATAATGACGGTAATAGAGGTTGAATCAACCTTTTAGAAGTTGTGGTGGAAGCAATTTAATTTTGCAACAAATGACACAAGGATTTATAGTGGTTTGGCCTCAAATGCCTACTCCACTATCTTAACTTTTCACAACTAAGGATTTTTCCAAATCTACTAAATTTGTTTAACTTTTGAGGACAATGTTTAACCTTACAATCTCTCTTAAGACTTATACCCCAAAATCTTAAGATAGAACTTTCTTAAGGTTTTTACCCAAACCTTAAGTATCAATCCTCTCTCAAACAGAAACAAACAAGCAAATAAAGAAACAATTCTTACAAGATTAGGATGTTTGCCAATTAAGCAAAAATACAAAGAAGAACACTTGAGCTAAATTAATACAATTAAAGCTCACAATTGTTTACAAGAAAGGTATGAAAAAATTAAGCTCTTGGTTACTTTGATTGATCTTTAGGTTTTGCACATTGCTCTTCTTGATGCTAGACCTTTGGAAGATGATATTGATACCCTCTAAGTGAATTCCAACCATTGTGGTTGTTGAGAAAGTAATATAGCCGTTGCAACTATAAAAACCAGCATTAAATGCAGTTATGTTTTGATATAACAATGAACATAATAGTTGTTGTATGCAATATATAAATGTAAAATGATGCTAATTTAATAGTGTTATAGTGATTTTTAAAAATTAAATTAAATCAAAATTTAATGTATAAAATCACATAAAATAAAAAATAATAATGTATAACATTACACACTAAATAAAACTCTCTATATAGTTTTGATATAATTTCAATATTTATCTCATAAATAAATAAAACACATGATCACTTCCTAAAGTATATTAAATAATAATCTGTATTTTATTTTACTTTCAATATGGTCAAAACTACCACTAAACAATAACCGTAAGAGTTGAATTTCTTAGACTAATAATAATCTCTTCTTTCCCAATAGTGACATGTGAATTCATAACAAATTCAGAAACTTCCTGGCTTCTACGTATTAGTATTCACCTCTTTTTTAGGGATATTATATAATATGGTTCGTAACCTTGTCCATTTATACCTAATTGGTCATTATTTTATTTTATTTTATTTTATTTATTTTTAAAATTAGTTGGTCTCTGAATTTACATTTTGTCAATCATGTTGGTACCTCTACATTAACACCGTTAATTTGTGTTGATATGACACGTGAAAAACATAAATATAAATTTTAATTTATGGTCGCCACATGATATTCTGAGAGGCTACCACGTGGCACAGTTGAATTGATTAGCAGTATCATATTAGCAAAAACTAATGGTGTTAGTACAGAGGTACTGATTTGATTGACCGAATGCAAGTTCAGGGATCAACTAGATCCAAAAAAGAATTTAGGGAACAACTAGGTATGCAAGGACAAATTCAGGGGCCAAATTGTATATTATACATTTTTTAATCACTTAAAAAAATATGTAGCAGGTAGGGTGATTACAAGCTGCCATAGCCTACGGTAATATCTCAATTAGGTCAAAGAGGAGGGCTTGTTGACTTTCAACCACCAATTGGAAAAAAACGATTCCGCTCCACGTTTGATTTAAGACGCATTCTGATAACGTTGGCGCAGTTGCTTCATGTTAAAACTTGGCTGGTGAAGATGGCTGCACTTTGATAATTAAAAGTTTCAAAAACAAAACATATTCTCATTTTTATTATTAATTTGTTAGCGTCGAACGAATATGTATATAATAATTTTATTTTTTTTACTTAAAAAATATTTACAAGATAATAAATTTATAATTATTTCCGAATATTAATTCGATGAATGTTGAATAGGAATTATTCGAAAAAAATAATAGGTCAAAAGTTCAAACTATGATAGATACGTGTCGTGGTCATCTTTGTTTCACAGTGTTTCGTTGATCGGCTCATTTACCCACATTGCCTAATTCTTTCACTTTTTTTATTGTTTCTTGGCGAATGAATATTCTTCGTCTTTCATCACACTCTTCACTGTTCCTTTGTCTTCTTGATGAAATAAGGAAATCTGTGAGAAATTTCGCTGGGTTTATAAAAATTTTAGTATTTGTTCAACTCTTTGAATTGGAAAGAAAGAACGTTGAAGAACAGTGGGTTTGGACAACGATGGTGATTAAGAAGGAAATTACAGCAAGCAGCAAGCAGGTTGTTCATCATGGCGGGCTTGTGAAATCAGCACTGTTTCCAAAGGATTTGGTCTCAATTTATGTATTTTCTGATACAGGTACTGCCAACTTTTTTTATTTGTCCCAGAAACTGTATAAAATTATCTACTTCTTTTTCTAATTGATTGATGGCTTTTTAGACCTTAATTTGCTTAGGGCCAGGATGACAAAAGAATGCAGGAAAACTCGCAGGGAATTCGATAGAGTGAAAAGGGTATTTCCTTTGTCATCAATTTCTCCTTTTAACATTGTTTTCTTAAAAAAAACAAATTCATTAATCGTTTTATTGATTGAATTCCAGAATAACTTTAGCTATACAAGTTCACAAGCAAGTTCAAGGCACAAGGTTATAAAGAAGATAGCTAAGCGTTGTGCTGCCGTGGCTGTATTTATAGGAAGAAACCCAGAGGAGACTCTCTGGTAAATTGACTTCTATCTAATTGAAGTTAATAACTGATAACCATATGCGATCCTGGTGTTCTTTCCTTTGATATTAAAACACGAAATGTTTTTTTTTCAGGAGATGGATGTCATATGCCAGCTATAGTGTAAAGCGATTGCTTCCAATTACTGCTCTTCTGGGAGTGGACAAGCGAAAGATCATCTTGGAAATACTTCCAGTTCACCATTTACAAGGTTTGAGCCGAAGAGACATGTAAGAACCCTTTGAATTGTTAAGAGTAGTTCTCTAATTTCGATCAGTTTTTGTAGGTTTCAGGTTAAATTTGACATCTCAATTGTATCTCAATAAGATCAGGGCTAGCTTGAGATATGCAGATCAGGAACCGGGGTTTGAAGAAGTTGAATCTCCTGTATGTCGGACCATCTCCGATGTAGCAAGTGATGATATTGGAGGCCTGCAAGAAGACAGTTCTATTCCCAATCATAATGGCAAGGTTGTTCTATTGAATTCCATATCTATAATCCGAAGAGAACTGCCGGAACCATGTCTTGGATGGCCTTTACTTCGAAGAAAATCTCCTGCAAACCAAGAATTCAAGAAACATGAAGATAGGGATAAGTCTGTTGTGGAATGGGTAATGGGCCTGCCTAGTCGAGGTACCACTGTTGTCGACCTGATTGCTTTGCATTCAAATCAGACCAGCATGAATGACAAAAGAAATACTAATGATTCTTGTATTGAGAATCACAAGGCTGAATGCAATGCGGAAGATTCAGTTTCTTCGAACATGAAAGATTTGGAACCAAAATCAAAGCCTGGTTGGCCTCTTCTCCGCATTACAGCTTCCACTACTTCAGATTCTTGTTCGGAATTTGAAGATACAAAAATGCCATTGCCAATGGTTGACAGGGTGGTGAACACAGCTATTCAATCAAAGGAAGAGGACAATCATGTAGAGATAGAAAAATCTTTACCAGCACTAAGAAAGATGCCGAATGACTTGGAGCTTCGCTGCAAGCAGTTCAGGCTCAGAGATCTTAAGCAAGCAACTTCTGGATTCTCTCCAGGTTATCTTTCAAGTCAAGCTTCTTTTTCCATTTGATATATATATAACTTTTAAAGGCTTAGAGACACACAGCTTTTGTTCTTATTTTTTAAGTCTTTTCTTGGTTCGGTATTCTCACAGAAAACTTGATTGGAGAGGGAGGATGCAGCAATGTATACAAAGGGTTTCTTCCAAGTGGCAAGGCAGTGGCCGTTAAATTTCTAAAATCATACAAAGAAGCTTGGGGTGACTTCTCCTTGGAAGTTGATATTGTTTCTTCGTTGAGACATAAGCATATCACACCTCTAATTGGAGTTTGTGTTGAAAATGACCATCTCATCTCAGTCTATGACTTCTTTCCATCAGGGAGTTTAGAGGAGATTCTCCATGGTAATTAATCCTCCATGATTCTAAAGGTTTGCTAATGTTTTCCGTATGATAAAAAATACAGCGGAGTTACTAGTTCCATTATCTTTTTTATCCACAACAGGTCAAAACAAGAAATCTGTATTGCCGTGGGAGGTCAGATTTAAGATGGCCACAGCAGTTGCTGAGGCTCTAAATTACCTGCATAATGAATGCCATCCACCTGTTATTCACAGAGATGTAAAATCCTCCAATATTCTTCTCTCTGATGATTTTCAGCCACGGGTACCCTTTTTTTCCCCTCATTTCTTCCTTTATTAACGTTAATAGTGGAATTCAACGTATTGTTTTATATGAAAACTCTTCTGAAGCCACATTTCAGGATCCCATCACAAGATTAAGAAAAGATGAACTAGAAATGACGTAGTGAACTACACAGTGCTGTAACTTATAATAATGCAAAGAGTGATCGCTTTTTTCATTTTTCACTTTATCCTTGCAGTTATCTGATTTTGGGCTAGCCATCTGGGGACCAATGGATGCAACCAACATGATTGACAGCAATGTGGTAGGAACTTTCGGATATATAGCTCCTGAATATTTCATGGAAGGAAGGGTCAGTGATAAGATCGACATATACTCCTTCGGCATTGTGCTTCTAGAATTGCTATCAGGAAGAAGACCCATAAGTTCAAAAGCTAAGGAAAAACAAGAGCGCTTGATCCAGTGGGTGAGAATTTATACTTCTACTCATTTGTCACCAGTTGAAGATGTAACTTCAGAGAGATATGTCCATTGGTGGTTAAATAACAAAATTGTGATC
This sequence comes from Kokia cookei, assembly GCA_039519145.1. NCBI lineage: Eukaryota > Viridiplantae > Streptophyta > Magnoliopsida > Malvales > Malvaceae > Kokia > Kokia cookei. The sequence continues at coordinate 9,603,877 of CM076899.1, read as the reverse complement.
TAACACAGGCTAAGGCATTATTAGAAAGAAGGGATCTTCCAGCATTAGTGGATCCAGCATTAGATGGAGATTTCGATGTTGCACAACTGCATAGAATGGTTCTCGCTGCCACCCTCTGCCTCAATCAGTCGGATATACACCGTCCAAAAGCGACCCAGGTAGACATTCTTCCAGTCTGTATCTAAGCATTCTTGATATTGGACAATATGAATATCACTAAGCTGATACCAACTTGTTCATAGCAGTTAGGTTCACAATGGGCTTATTATGGTGGTTGACAGTCCCCCAACCCCAACCCCTGCTTTGATTATTAACTCCTTAAGCCAAAAGCTTAACGTATATTTTACATCAATCATCTCACCGTCCTAGTTAAGGTCGATTCAGTTTGCTCTCTTTGGTGCTTAAAAACTGTTCTTACTTATTCCTACCTGTATACAGATACTACAAATATTGCGAGGAGAGCAGGAGCCAACAGAGGGCTACAATTTGCATGCCACATATATGAACGTGCCAAATAACCAGAAAGATGGTGGCCTTCACAAACTATATACCTATCTTTCAGTTCCATTTAGTGATGTTGATTCAACATCCAAATGCAGTTATAGCACAAGGAGATGTAAAACTGGAAAGAAGCGTCGTTTAATGCTGAGGGAATACCTTAAAAAAGGCCAATGCTAATCGTGACAAGTCAATTTCAAAAGATCCACAACTCACTCAAGTAAATGGAAATTGAGGTTAAATATAAGACAATTCAAATATACGATGAAAAAATTGCAAAAATCTCTCATGTTTCTATTAGTAAATTCTCAAGACTGTACAAGTTAGAATTCGCCACCCAAACCTAATCCCAATCCCGCCACGAAGCCGCTCTTTGCAGGGGAGAACAAAAAGATTGCCCCTCCACTAAGCAGAATCAAAATGGAACTGTATAAGGCAGTGCATAAATCTCAGCTGCCGGAAGAAAATGTGCACACGGGTACAAACTTGCACTCGCAACACATGTATGATCATTGTCATCAGGTCTTTTGGCCGCGGGTTTCCCTAGCTGCTTTTTAGCTAGAAGCCAGTCTTCATCACCACCATCATGCAGCTCAGCTTCGAGAAGAGGTGGCATCCAATCCTCAATCAAGGTTTTACACTGCAGTGCAGCCTTCTGCAATTTTCCAGAAGAAGAGGAACCTTGCTCCTTCCTGCCATCATCATGCCGCAGTTTCTGTTCAGGCACAGATGCAATGGTACAACTTGGCTCTTGAATTGAATCTGCCCTACCAGAACTAGAGCAGGCTGGTTCTTCGCTGCTGATTGATGCATCAGATTCCCGAGGCTTTTTCAAGGAAAATCTAATCTTTATAATGTTTCCTATACATTTACACAACATACAATCAATAACCCAATACGCATATCTACATCCCTCTAAGAAACTACAGCAATAGGCAATTTTAGCCCATCTAATACAATAAAGAACACAACTCACCATCAACCCTGCATTCACTATAGGAAGCATTTCCCCTTTTCCTCTTGTGACTGTTTTGGCTGCCATCAGATATGTAGCAAACTGGCGGCTCATGTTCTTCAGTAAGGTCACTTCTCTCCAACCGGTCATCTTTATATGCATCTAGAACATCATCAAGCTTCTTAAGTTTCTTGATGGCACCTTGAGTTTTATCCTTCTCTTTCCTTTCCTTCTTTTTCTCTTTCTCCCTCTTCTTATGTAATTTCTGTTCTGTTTTTGGCAAAACCTTTTCTCTCTCGAGCTTTATTGCACAACACAATATGAAATTTAGACAGGCGGGAATGGAAGACCCAAAAGATCACGACTGCTTCCAAAAAATTAAAGTTTGGCGGGAAGGGGGTAATTTCATATTGGTTCAGGGTTCTATGAGGATCAATCAGACCATGAATCCAAACACCCATTTCCCACTCCTCTTAACAGACACGAATTACCAAGCTTTTCATTCATTTACAGAATCAAATAAAAATCAAGTCCAAATCTTTAAAAAGGAACCCAAAAGTTTTTTAAAAAACCCTAAACCCAAAAAGGTTCATTAATATATTTGAATAACTACCATAGTTCTTTGCACAGATCCTCGTTATTCATAATTACAAAGATATATTAACAACAGTAATTAAATCAGTTCATTTCATGTTTCAGTTTTTACAAATTCTACAAATATACAAATATAAATTCATAATCAAGTATCACAAACGCATGCAGTTGAGCAACGAAAGTGAAAACCAAATACTTTTGCCCAACGAACCTTAATCGATTCGACCAATCCCTGTCTTAAATACCCCGCCGGACGTTGATAAGGAAAACACCGCGACATTATCGGCTATTTTCTTTTCGAAATCCCAAGAACTTCCTCAAGAAAACAAAGAATCAGTAAAGCCAAGATCGCTCAGTATCCGTAGAACTTATAGATCTAGAAGCTTTTTTAATATCTTCTTCTTTAAGAAAGAAAACGCGTAATCGAGGCGGCTACAGGTAGGATTTCTCAGATCTCTGGAAATAAAGAGGACGAGCTAGGGTATATATAGCGTGAGAAAAGTTGGGGAAAGAGACATTACTATGTCGGCTCCTCGAAGTTTCACTGTTCTTACCGATAATGCCCTCCACTCTTTGCCATTTATTAAAAGGTCTCCTGGCCTCTTTGGTAACTTCGTCTTCAGGACCGTGTACTGTATTTCGGCTTTTTATTTAATTGCAATTTAGTCTCAATATTTGTGTTGGTGAGGACAGAGAAATTCCGTTTTTATTCATGGACGTAGCAAATTCCAGGCGGACCAAGCTGAAATTCTCACCAACATCAGTGGAAAATCCTCTTTAAGTTCTGGAAACTGGAATGAATGATAACTAAATTATGCTACCGATGAAAAGAAATAAAGAATTTTAAAAAAAATTATATAATGAATGAGGTTTTCGATAAATGATAAAAGTATAAATGTTTAATAAAAAAGTAAATCTTTAAATTTATTCATTGAAATAATAGGTTAAATATCTCATTTTATTTTAGTTACTTCAAATTTAATAATTAAATTCGAAATTTGAATCCAAAGTGAAACTGAAATCATGTTGTTCAATATTTTGCAATGAAACAAATTATAAATTAAGTAATGATGCATTTCAATCTGATAAATGATTTTTTTTTTTATAATAAGACAAAACTTAATTAATTATATAGCAATATCCTAAAAAAAAAATCACCCTTAGACTTGTCTTTTTTGAGAAAAGTGCGAATAATCATGAGGAGGAAAAACGTACAAGTCATTTTTTCGGGCTAAGGTTTATTTAATTAAGTAATTCGCAACTTGATTCTATTCTCTCGAGATGTATCGCAATAACCATTGGTTTTCTTAAGATAAAATACTTTGGATTCTTCTAATCAAAGTTGAGTTCAAGATAGTGGAGGTACTTCCAAGAATGACTTTAACAACTTCCAAACTATCAGATTGAACGATAACTTTATCATGGCCTCTAAGTTGAATAAGCTTGAGGCCTCCAAAAATGTCCCAAAGTTCAACATCAAAGATCGAACACTTTCCTAAATGTCGATTTATTTCCAAAGATCCAGTCACCATATTCATCACGTACAACTCTCTCGACTGCAGCATTTCCCAAATCCAATTGCATTGCACCGTCAGTATTAAGAAGGACTCTATCCCCAATTATATGTTCTCAAAGGAAGGCTCGAGGCAATCGATCGGTTCTTCTCGAGATGCTGTGTAACATCCCTAATATTTATAAATAATAATAGAAGTAATAAGTTGAATAATGTATAATTGATTTTTTTTTTGTAAGATGAAAAAAATGATATAAAAGAGAGGATTGAGGAGTGTAAAAAAAGATTATTAGGAAGTAAGTTTTAGTATATTGATTTAAAAGTAAGGACAAAATCGTAAATATGTGAAAAGTTTTTGGCTCAAGTGTAAATATTCAAAATTTAGAGTATCAAAGTGTGAAAAATGAGATAGTTGAAGGACCAAAAGTGAAAATATACTAATTTACTATGATATGGAATTGGTATGCAGGGACCAAATTGAATAAGTGAAAAATATGAGGGACTAAATCGTAATTTTTCCAAATTAAGTGATGACTCAATGATGGAATTCTGAAAGACCAATAAGGGCAAAATGATCAATTAGCAAGAGGGAGAATTCTAGGATGTAATGGTAATGTTGATGATATTTTGAGATATTTTTCATTAATTAATTAGTTAAATATTATTTTATTAATATTTATCATTATTTTATTTAGAAAATGGTAGTATAAAAAGAAAAGAAGGATGAAGGAAATTTATCATCCTTCCAATGTGAGTAAAAGGGTGAGAACATGAAGTTTCCTTTTCTTTCTTTTTTTTGCAATTTAGTCATTTTCCATGAAAACCTATCTTTTTATCTAAAATTTTTTAAAATTTCCTTAGATATTAGAGAGAGAAAATGAAGTAGAGGTTCTAGAGAATATGTTCATCAATTTAGAAGCAAGAAAATAGTAGATGACAGTGGAGAAAATGAAAAGAAAAAGGAAGGAAAGTGGTGAAGAAAAGAAATGCATGAAAATGAAGAAGAAAGGAAGAAATTCTTGACAAAAGAGGTAAGTTTCATACTAAACCTACTTGTATTTCAATAGATTGAGTTAAAATATTTTGAGTGAGATGTATGATACATGTATTTAATCCAATACTAGAAATAGAAAGTATTAGATGAAGAATAAAGGCTTAAAAACACTAAATTAGTAAGAGAAAATGTGATTTGTATGGTGAAAAGTACTAAGATTAATAAATGAATATGTAATCTACACATAAACATAAGTGATTAAATTGCATAGTAATCAAAAGTATGGCAATTATGTGTGATTGAATAAAACATAGTGCAAAGAAACATGGAAAAAGAAACATTTTCAGTAAAACAGTTTGGACAGTAGCAGTGGATTAAATTTGAAAATTCACCAAAAATTATAGAAATTTATTTAGAGGTTGAATCAAATATGTAATTAAATATTATTGAGTCTAGTTTCATATAAAAGAAATGGTGAAGGAAACGGAATTGTATATTTTTAGATATATTAGTTTTTGTGAAACAAGGTCGGAGTAGATTCAGGTTCCCTTGTTCTGATTTTAGAAAATCATAAAAAAATTGTAAAAAAATGATTAGAGGCTAAATTTATATTATTTAATTCTTAATGAGTCTATTTTCAATATACACAAATAGAAACATCATACAAACCCTGTACTAATAGATAATTAATTTTTAGTAAAGAAAGGTCGAAACTGTCAAGCAACAAAAAAGGGAAAACTTTGAAGAATTTTTTGTACGGATTGGCAGAAATAGAAATTCTGAAATTTTTATTGTAAAAAGGCGTTTGAGTCTAGTTTCAAAAACATCAAGCGAATCTTAATTTTGAATTCTGTAGCTCAAGATATAAATAATTTAGTAACTATGACTAGACAGATTTGAAATTAACACATAAGTAAATAGTAGAATTATAGATAATGTATTGTTACATATAAGCATCCTATTTACTAAAAGCTAAAAATTCCAATAAATATATATATACATAAAGGATGTGGAATGGAGAGGAGGAGGAGGAAATATATATATAGTAGATGATTTTGAAATGTTACGAAATAGTTATAAGTGATGGAATTATTAATACATGTGAGTATATTTAAACGAATTGATAATAATAATTGATAATAATAAGTGAATAATGGTTAATTGATGTGATATTGAAATCATTATTAAAATTTTATGAAGAATTAAATTGATTTTGAAATTTTTAGTAGTTGCTCTGGTAACGAATGTGACATCTCGGTGCCTTGACTCAGCGATTGGGTCGGGTATGGGGGTGTTACATGCTGAGAAGAAATGTTTCACCCAACCGTATGAAACTTGAACTATCTCTCACAAGCTCCATGGTCTTCCTTGAAAGATGAATAAGTTACGGTTTTTTCATATGTGCCAAGTGAGTATCCCAAAAAGACATGCCCAACTGGCTCCTCCCTTGTGAATCATACTATTATCCTGCACATTAAAAAGAAGTCAATCTTGTGTACTATTAGAGAAAAAAAAATTGTTAGGTGATTACCTGAGATAACTTGCTACCAAACTTCCTTAGCTATTGTACAATCTCTTAGAATATGCAAAATATCTTTCGAATGATATCCACAAATAGGACAAGAGGGGTCAACCGCTAAACCCCTCCTGACCCTTTCCACATTACTGAGGAGTCTTCCCTGTAAAGCAGTCCAGATAAAGAAACAAACCCTTTGAGATCCTGGAATCTTCCATACACTCTTCCATTTCTCATTTTTCGGATTCCAATCTCCTTCCTTTAAAATCTTATAAGTTGTTTTAACAAAAAAGGCTCCTAACAAAGTGTGGCTCCAAGAACTTCTATCAGATCCTTCAGAAGTATGTGGAGGTGGGATGCCCTTAATATGCTGGATCACGACTTTCGATAACCAAACCTGAAATAAATCAAGATTCCACTAACCTTCCTCAATGGTCATCGCATTAAGAAAACAGTCTGAATCGAGATTAACATTAGCAAGGATATGTCTAATCCCTTTATTTATGAGATGTTTCTCATTTGTTAATGATAGTAAATACACAAGTTGCTTAATGAATGTATGAAAGAAGCACTTAAATAAGCTTCGTTTATTCATATTGCATTGAATGACAAGGGTTTATAAATAGAACCTTGTGTGAGCAAAAAAAGATACGAGAAAATTCTTTGTTGATTATATATGTTGTTTACTTTTAAATGTTTTTTTATTTAATAATTTTATAATATGTTATCATCACGATTTGCTCAATAATAATTTTTCTTGTTGAAGGCAGAATAATTCAACCATGCAAAATCTTTGTCGAAGAAGCAACTCTAAAATAAAATACACGTTTCTTGTAAATACGTAAAATTGACATCTAATTGTTACTTGTCCTTATTCTACATATTTTCATTATTTATAAATAATTAATTAAATATTTTTATTGTTTTTTATGTATCATAAATATAATTGAAATACATGCTTAATAATTAATCATCTTTATGTCTTAATTTCATGTAACAAGCACATCATTAATATGATATTAACAATGTTGGTAATTAAAGCATTATATACAATTAGAATAATTAATCAAATATATACTAATAGAATGCGAGTAACCTAGCAACTTTTATACCATTATATAATGACATCATTACATTTGTATCTTCTAATGAATAATAAAAGTTATCTGATGGTACTTATTTATGGAATCTTATACAAATATATATATATATATATTATTTTTGAATTTTTTTATTATTGATTCATTTTATAACCTAATGGTCATTATTGTTTTATATTAGACATCACTATATCAAACATTGCAAAACTTGAATTTGAGACCCTAAAAATATTAGATAAAAATTATTTATCATCGGTGTTAGATGTCGAAATTCACCTAAACGCTAAAAGTTTCATGGCACCTCGAGTCGGTTCGGTTATTGTCGATTTGGTTCGGACTAATGACGACTCAATCAGTCCGATCCTACCACTGGTTGACCGTCAGCCCAGTTTCACATACCAAGTCCGGTTTGACCAGTTTTTGGGTCTTGATCTCGGTTTTGGGTTCTCGGGCCCAATTTTTTTTATCTCAAGTTCAATTACCCATTAGGCCAATTGTTTGACATGAAAATTAATTTTTAAAAATATCATACTAATTTTAATTAATTTGATTAATTTAATTTTACTTGATAAAATTTTTTTTAATCAATTTCTTTAGTTGAACAATTCTCACGACCACCTAATTTAATTCCACTTCGAATAAATCAACTCAATTAAATTATTTCAAAAGTCGTAAAATTTTCTTCTGATTCAAATGCAGTTCGATCGAGCTTTTGTTGAGCTAGCAGAAGGACAAATCAAACATATACAAATAGGCTCGAGTAATTGTAATTATGTTCAGAAGCATCATTTTGGTAAGTTGCGATTTACTTAATCATGGAGTCAATCACAAAAAGTACCATGATTGAAAACTTCTAATTGTGTACTCTTTACGAAAGTAATTCATCCAACTGCTTTGTCCAATGATCTCGTCATGTGTGTGCTACTGCATATGATATCATTTGTTTCTTTGAGTTAAATTCGTTTACTCAATACAACCATGTTTTTATCTGATTGTCACTATTGCGTCTACTTAATTATTAATATGATCACCGTCAATAAATGACTGTGATAAATTGCTCGTTTGAGAACAAGCAAACTCGTGGTCATGTTTCATATTTATCAATCTACATAATACCAATGAGAGGATTTCGTTAACTCTTTAATTGAGCTATGAATTCCATTATTGTTAGTAAAGTCATGCCATACACAAGTCATGTATCCAACATACCGGCTATGGGCTTCATCATCTTTAGAACATAAGCCTCCACTTATATTAAAGCACATAAGTTACATACGTACGGTCAGTGATTAACTCAGGATTGAGGTAAATCACACCATGAACGTCACAAGTGAATTAATTCACAAACAGATTCAGAATTATTCATCTTGGGTCCAGTCCAATGTATCATTCTTCTAATGAATACATCTATATCTCTACCATGACGTCAACTACTCCAATAGCCAAGACTAGTCATCTCCCCAATTGAATTATAGACGACATAATAATCATTCTAACTATTTGAATCATATGCTTACTTTGATTCTTTTATGGGATTATAGAACCGTTTACATTATCTACTGAAGTAAGTTATCTTTCTCACAGTGTAAACGTTCTTACAGTACCACTTATCATCAGTTTGAACTTAAACAATTAATGAACTAATATTTGCTTGTCACAATTTTGCTATGCATGCAAAACATGAAAGATAAAAAAACAAAAGACGTGATAGTAAAATATGAAATTAACTTTATTTATTTATTTATCGTTAAATATATAAAAATAATTACATGTTTATTACAATATGGACATATTTCCCAACACCCACTGCTTAAAATAACATGCATGAGGTGAATTAGAGTCCTCAAAGATTTAAGATAACTGATCACCTATTTTAGATCAACTATGGTCATATTTTTTTTATTCCACTCTAAATTATCTTTTCAATTAGCTCTCCATATATAGGATTTTAGCTAAAGGTTTAAAATTAATAAAGGTCACAAAACAAAACTCTAGTTTTTTATTTTTGTGTATTCAATTAAATGATATTTTTGTTTTGAAAATAATTTTTTTCTATAAATTTTTAAATGTGTTTTTGAGTTCGTGTTTATGTGGTATGCAAATACAATACAGTCCGTGAATTTGAGAATAGTGAAAAAAAATGAAAAGGTTTGAAAGCAAAGATTGCAAGCTTCATGCGAGAGAACTTGAAATACTCTATAAGATCTTATAAGGATCTTTTAGACTTAACTTTTGGATGTCTTCCTGTAACACCCCTATACCCGGTTCACACATATAAATCCAGTATAGAAGTATTATATTAGAGTTCAATATAGAAAAAAAAACCGAGTCATGCAATAAAATTATTTATTTATTTTTCATCAAACGATGCATTTTTAAGCTTCTTGATTCAAAATATCTTAAATTAATAATGTATAATTAAAATCGAGACTTAAACCTGATTTTTTAAAAAAAAATATGATTTTTATTCCAAAACACAATTTCAACCAAAATTCATCATTTTATTCCATCAACTCAAAGCATCCCAAATCAACATTTTTCCTTCCATTAGGGTCACATGTAAGTACCATTTGTACATGTCATTTTTCTTCAAAGTAAATTACCTAAACTTGAGCTTCAAAAGTGATGTGATGTGATGAGAGGTCCCTTGCTCGTCTCTAGCTTTTCATAGCTTTTGTACCTATGCGTTAAAATAAACGCGTTAAGCCGGTGAAGGCTTAGTAAACATTACAAGCATAATAGATGATTATTTATTTATTGCTTAATTTTATCAAACATTTAATTACTCATGCGTATAAAATTTCTAACCTTTCTTGCATGTAACATTTAACTTACCATAATTTCACCATAACACACATTCATCCTCATATTCCAACTTACCTCAAAGGTAGATTTTACATTTTCATCCCTTTTTCACAACTTAGTCATTTCACTTAATTATCAACATATAATTACACATACTCATATAGTACTTATCTTTCATGTATTTATCATTTCACTTTCCTCAATATAATAATTTGCACATTCTTTCACTTTTCACAATTCAGTCATCATAGCTTTCTTAACCATAGCTCACTTAGCTTATTTATCCACTTGGCCCATAGTAGACTTCTATAGAACTCATCAGATAAACAGAACAGACAGAGAGTACCGAAGTATTAAACAGAGAGCACATAAGTGCTAGGCAACAAAGAGCACACACAGTGCTAAACAGAGAGTACACAAAGTACTAATCAGATAGCACACAAAGTGCTAATAAGAAAGCACACACAGTGCTAATAACAGAGAGCACGAGACGTGCTAAACAGAGAGCGCGCTAGTGTTCCTTAATGGCATGCCACTAATATCACAATGGTTCTAATTTGTCTACTTGGGCACAATCTCAATTAACATCATTTCTCATAAATGATATATCTCACATAAATACATCATCAAATACTTCACATTTATATTTTCAAAGCTGTTCACTTGCGTCACAGTCACTAAATTATTTATATATTGAGCTACAGAATTCGAAATCATAATCCGCTTGATTTTTCTGAAACTAGACTCAATCATATTTTTACCATAAATTTCCAGAATTTTTTATTTAGCCAATTTGTACAGTAAATTCTTTCAATTTACCCCTTCGCTGCTGCCTGACAGTTTCGACCTTTCTTCACTAAAAATTATCTATCTTTTAGTAAAAAGATCAAATGATGTTCCCGTCTATTTATACTGAAATTAGACTCATTAAGGAATTAACCATATAAATTTAAGCCTCTAATTATTTTTCTATATTTTTCTATGATTTTTCAAAGTCAGAACAGGGGAACTCGAACCTACTCTGACCTTGTTACACAAAAACTAGTATATCTCGAAATATAAAATTCCTTTTCTATCACTGTTTCTTTCATATGAAACTACACTCAATAAGCTTTAATTACATATATAATTTGACCCTTAACTCATCATATACAATTTTTGGTGAATTTTCGAAGTTAATCCTCTGTTCTGTCCAAACTGTTTTACTAAATCACACATTAATCCCTTCATTTTATCTTTGTAAACATTCAAATTAGGTACCTATATAACAATTTTTATGCTAATAATGCACATACCATTAGATAAATTAAACTATAATTCAAAACTCTTGTAGTACTTACAACAAAAAGACTGATTTTATTCTCTTTTTACTCTTTGCTCTTCTCTTTTCCTTTGTCTTCAATTTGATCCTTGTCTCTCTTTTCTTTCTCTTCAATTTCACATAAACACATATAAGCTATAAACTATAATTAAATAATTTTCATGCTAAATAACAGTAAAATGCATGTATGTCATGAGAATTTAACCATTTATTACCTTAACCCTTGAATTCAAAATTTCTCAATTTAATCCCTATGCTCTCTAACACCTCAAAATGACTTCTATAAGAAGTTTGAGGTGTCTACTAACCCCCTTCTATACTTTTCGTTCAGAAATTTCAAAGAAAATAGGAGATTTTGGAGCTTGGAGGGCTTAAAAATGATGAAAGGACCTATTTGGAATAAAATCAAAAGTTGGATGGAAGAGAGAATGGCATGAACGATTGAACTATGAAAGAGCTGATATTTTTTACTTTTAATTGATTTTTAATCTTTCTCAAATTCTCTAGATTTCTCCACTAAAATATCTCTCTTTAATAAAATGGTAAATTTTCACTTTTAGTCCTTGGGCCTTCCAACTTTAAATTTTGGCCCAAATCATTGCCTCCAAAATATCTTCCACCAAATTACTCTTTTGCCTTCCTTAATCAATCTAATTCCCATGATGACTCATAATTCAATTTGAACAAATTACTATTTAGTCCTTCCTCCTTTCTCACAATTACTAATTAATCCTTAATTTTCTAACTTTTTTTTTTCTTATTTTAGCTATATAGTCTAATTCTCAATTCTACTCTATTATTATTCCAAATCCGGTTCAAGAACACGATATTACACTTCCAATCATATATGGGTCAAGTGATCTTTTTACGACTTGTAGATCTTTTTATTAGCTTTACAACACATCTTGAATTACGTTGATAATTTTTTTGTAACTCGAGTTACAATCAATTATTGAAAAGTTTACAAAAGTTGAAAAGTTGTGCAATCACAAATGATCTTTTCATATGTGTGTTATCCTCGTAGGCTAAGTTAAATTACACCATTCACCTATGATGTTACTCTTTAGAAAATAGTGAAAATTATTCTACACAAATAATTCTTTCCTGACTATTCAGTTTCTAGCTCTAATAAGTTTTCATAAACGTTCATCGGTTCACAAATAGAGCCTACACTCTAGCAAGCCGAGGTCGACATTAGAGGAGAAGTTTAAGAGGTTGAAAGCCGATAAATGAACTATTCCGACTATTTAGAAAACACAAGTACAATTCGGGTAAAGAGTATATTGCTATAAATATTACAAAGCCTCGCTTTTTTTAAAAAAAATAAATAAATTTTCAATGTATAACAAACAAGTTTTTTAAATCATATTTTTCCAGCAATTGGTATCAAAACTAAGTTATGTTAAGTTTATAGTGTAAACCGATTTATTGAGACTTTTATCGATAGAACTCCCCTTCTATCGATACAACTACAGTTCTATCGATATCTTGAAGAATTCTACAGAAACAAGTCAAGTCAGTAGCCAAATGAAATCGTCAAAGTTCTACCAATACAATGAAGCATCTACCGATAGAACGACTCCAACGATAATATTTTGTAAAGTCATCTACCCTGGAACTTCTACCGATATAACTTCACTTCTACCGATACAACTTTAGTTCTATCAATACAAGTATGCTTCTACTGGAACAACGAAGTTGCATACTACATTTAATGTTGGTTTTTATAGCTGCAATGGCTACATTACTTTCCCAACAACCACAACAGTTAGAGTTCACTTAGAGGGTATAAATACCATCTTCCAAAGGTATAGCATCAAGAGGAGAATGTGTAAAGCCTAAAGATCAATCAAAAACAACCTAGAGCTTAATTCTTTCTTACCTTTTCTTGTAAACACTTGTGAGCTTTCATTGTATTCATTTAGCTCAAGTGTTCTTCTTTGTATTTGTGCTTAATTGACAAACATTCTGATCTTGTAAGTATTATTTTTTTGTTTGCTTATTTGTTTCTCTTTTGAAAGAGGGTTTATACTTAAGATTTGGGTAGAAACCTTAAGGAGTTGTCTTAAGACTTTGGGGTATAAGTCTTAAGTGATTGTACGGTTAAATCTTATCCTCAAAGGTTATACAAATCTAATAGATTTGGGAAAATCCTTAGTTGTGGAAAGCTAAGGTAGTGGATTAGGCATTTGGGATCAAACCACTATAAATCCTTGTGTTTTTTGTTGCAAAATTAAATTACTTCTACCACAACTTCTAAAAGGTCGATTCAACCTCCGTTACCGTCATTATCGAGTTGATCCATCGCGACAATGGTGATGGAATGAAGGTAGAAAAATGACCCTAAAGGACATTAGATTAAAATGAATCTTTAGATATAATAAAAGTAAAACATTATTATCACTAAATTTATAGTAAATAATAAAATATAAAATAAAATAATATTAACTTTAAATAATAGTTAAAAATATTGAAATTATATATTAAAGTTATATTAATGTTAAAAATATTAAAATCATATAGTTTTTCATATATATATTAAAGATATATAAATGTTTATGAATTTTAATTATGCCTTTTTAAAAATAGTAAAAAAAATTAAGAATCAATTGTTAGTTCGATGGATCAACTTGATAATGTCAGTAAGGGAGGTTGAATCAACTTTTGAGATGTTATGGTGGAAGCAATTGAAATTTGTAACAAAGAACACAAAGATTTATAGTGGTTCGGTCCCAAATGCCTACTCCACTATATTAACTTTCCACAACTAAATTTTTTTTCAAATCCGCTAAATTTGTATAACCTTCGAGGACAAGGTTTAACTTTACAATCACTTAAGACTTATACCCCAAAGTCTATAAGTCTTAAGAGACAACTCCTTAAGGTTTCTACCCAAACCTTAAGTATAAACCCTCTCTCAAAAGAGAAACAAACAAGCAAACAAAGAAACAATCCTTACAAGATTAGGATGTTTGCCAATTAAGCACAAATACGAAGAAGAACACTTGAGCTAAATGAATACAATGAAAGCTCACAAGTGTTTACAAGAAAATGTAAGAAAGAATTAATCTCTAGATTATTTTTGATTGATCTTTAGGCTTTGCATATTGCTCTTCTTGATGCTAGACTTTTGAAAGATGATATTTATACCCTCTAGGTGAATTCCAACCGTTGTGATTGTTGAGAAAGTAATGTAGCCATTGCAGTCATAAAAATCAGTATTAAATGCAATCTACAGCTTCATTGTTCCGGTAGAAGCATACTTGTATTGGTGGAATTGAAGTTGTATCGGTAGAAGTGAAGTTCTACCGGTAGAAGTCCCAGGGTAAACGACTTTACAAAATATTTCCGTTAGAGTCATTCTATCGGTAGATGCTTCATTGTATCAGTAAAACTCTGAGGGTTTCATTTGGTATCGGTAGAACCCATCAAAGTATCGATAGAAGTACAAGGGATATTGAACTTTGGCTACTGACTTGACTTATTTTGGTAGAAGTCTTCAAGATATCGATAGAATTGAAGTTCTATTGATAGAAGTCTCATTGGAATCTTTTCCACTTAGCTTTTATTCAAAAACATTTTAATTTATTATATCAAAACATATTATCCAATAAAATTTAGTTTAACATCGATAAATAATAAAATTTACAAATGTAAAAAAAAAAAAAAAAAACTTCAATACGTTTTATCAATCTCACCCGCCTGGTGAGATACAAACAGCACATTAAACTCCAATTGAAGAAAAAATTGCATGAAAAATTGAGAAAGATAAGTGCGTTTGAATCAAAAGGGCCAAATTGCATGAAAAACAGAGAAATTTTTGAAGAGGGGAAGAACCCACTCCATTTACTTTAACCCCAAAAAAATTATATATAATTATCTTTGGTGGGGATGCACATTGTAGTGAAGATATTTATGTATAACATAAATTGATTGGCAACTATGAGAAGGCTCGGCGGCGACACCACCGTGCAACGGTCTGCTCAAGCTGCGTTGATGAGTATATGTTCATTTCATCCTCAAATTCTAACATTTTCTCACAGAAACTCACCGACCTCCCCTCCTGCAAGTAGTATTGGGAGGACCATCGCTCGGAGAAATTAGTCCCCAGCGAAGTCGTTATGTATGAAACTTGCCCTTTCTGAGATTTTGATGTAGTTCTCATTTATCCATTGCAGAAACGAATCCGCAGCAGCCACCGCGTCCTCAGTCTCAAATGCAGTTTACCAGCGGGCAATGTGATTGCATGAAAGAGTTTAAACATGTTGCGCTCGCGGTTAAAACGTTGTGTGGCATTGTTTGTCAATAAATCAGGACAAATTCTCCAGAAAAGGTTTTTGTTGTTCATCAACCGACCAACTACAATCACGTCAAGTCCTCTGAAGATAGGTTTATCGTGGCTGGCGCAGGCAATGTGGGTTCCATTATGTGAATCCTGAAAATACGGCATGACGCCCCCAAGTGTTGCGGTGGCGAATGGCCGATGCCCTGGTATTCGTTGAAAGTTGACAAAAAGCCCTTCTAGGCGTTATCATTTTAAATTATATTTTTAAAGATTAAATTGATATCCATGAGTCAAAAAGGTCTAAGCAACACAACCGATGCTCCCAGGAGACTGGCAGCTGGGTTTACTATACATGAGGTGACGTTTCTGGCCCAGACCACCAGTCTCGACCATACTAGCCCATTAATCCAAGGGCTGACACATGGCCAACTGAAAATTGCAGATCAGAATTCTTCATACCCCAAACACAAATCGCAATTTGCAGACCTCTGCCATGGAAATTTTGTGGATACAACGAACCGTAGATTATATTTATAGGAAGGTCATTGAAGAGACCGTAAAATATCAGCATAGATTAAACGGAGTTAGAAGAGATGACGATAAAATTAGTGATAAAAGAAGAAGTGGGTTTTATTTATTGTTTCATTAGAGAGTATGAAAACAACAGCTGACTGAAGAGAATTAATGGGAACTATTATTCAGCCTTTTCCAATGACCAAAAAAACTGACAAAATTCACCAAATTTCTGATTCCTTCGCCTCTATTCTATAACGTCTGACTCTTTCACGTCCCAATCCAGTGAGTTTCCCTTTCCAAACCCCCACATTTTCCTTTTTTCCTCTTCGTGAAAATCTCTTGAGCCGATACTTGTGTGACTTGCTGTCACAAAATCTGAATGAATGTGTACGTCGTCGTTGTATCTCTCTCACAAGATTTTTGTCGGTTTTCCCACTCTATTTATAACCATCCACGGGTATACTCCGCGATGGTCTGTCTATTTTCAGTTAAACCAGAGAACCCAAACCAACAACCAAGGCAAAGGTTATGCCGATTAAGAAATAAGTCTTGAGGAGGGCCTCATCTTTTTCTTTTCTAGCACTAAAACCTACCCCATTTCCATATCCTTTCTGGTTACCAAGTATTTGAATTTACAAAGGGCCAAGGGGTATTCTCTTTATTTTTATTTCTTGTAATGATGCTTTGCTTCGTTTGATCAATACCTGGCTATGGTTATTATGGCTGTTCAAGCACAGTTGTGTCGTGAAAATATGGGTGTACCGTTGCCCATGTGTGGCCTTCAGGATTGGATGGTAAACCCTGCACCTGCTGCTCCTTCATTTCAAGCTGGTTCTAGTCTTCAAGACGTTCCCTTTCTTCCGCAACAAAACGCTCAGAACTTGGTTCCCATGGCAGTTTCTCAACCTTTAGATGCTCAAATGGAGATTCGAAGGCAGGAAATTGATTGCTTTCTTCAGTTACGGGTAAGAAATCCATCATATCCTTTGTGTTTAACTGTTTTATTCGGGGTTTCAGTTTCACTGAAAATTCTTATTTTTCGTGTCATATATCTGGGCTGGGAAAACTCAGAATGAGAGGCTAAGATATGTATTACGAGAGCAAAGGAAGCAACAGCAAACCATTCTGCTAAAGAGTATGGAATCAAAGGGGTTGTATTTGATGAAGCGAAAAGAAGAAGAGTTGGCACGAGCAACAAAGAAAAAAATGGAGCTTGAAGCCTGCTTAAGAAAAGTGGAAATGGAAAGCGAGACATGGCAAAGACTTGCAAAAGCAAATGAAGCAAAGGTTATGGATCTAAACAAAAGACTGGAACAAGTGAGAGAGAGCCTAATCTGGGTCAGCAGTTCAGCTGAAGATGAAGAATCCATTTGTCATGGTTCGTGCGACAGAAATGAAAAAGAAAGAAACAATAACGTTCAAGAAGAAGACAGCAAGAAAAAGATGGCTTGTAAGCACTGCAACACTAGAAGCTCATCCGTTCTCTTTTTACCTTGCAGACACCTTTGCTCCTGCAACTCTTGTGAAGCATTTCTTGTATCTTGTCCTGTCTGTGGATCTGTAAAGGATGCAAGCATTAAGGTGCATTGGGACTAACTCTTAACTCTTGCAACACTAAGAGCTCATGCGCTCTCTTTTTACCATGCAGACATATCTTTGCTCCTGCAACTCTTGTGAAGCACTTGTTGTTTGAAGGAGGCAAGCATTGACGTGTTTTGGGTCCAATTCTTAACTCTTGACAAAGCAAACAGAAAAAGAAAAAGAAATGAATGCTTGGGATAAGTTTTTGGTTTTGGGAGAAGCACAGTTGTTCATAGGTGAACCGTCATCATGTGTTTTCGTTTGTATTTACTTTACTTACAGTAGTGGTCTGGGGAGTTTGGAACAAAAGAAAAAAGTAATGGTTTGGTGAGCATCTTTTTCAATTTTTACCTTTTCTGGGCTAATGACACTTTTCCTGATTTAGATTGCACCCAAAAGGAAAATATAAAATATACAGGTTTATAGTTCTTTTAAAAGCTTAGATTTCTTTAACGAGATATTGATTTAGGTTCACGAGAAATGACAGGTCGCTTTAAGTTTAACAGTGTCTAACTGGCAGAAAGAAAAAAGATTTGATAGCTTAATGGTTTCTTTCTTTCTTGTTTTATCCAATGAATTATCAATTGAAGTGACAAGCTGTTAAAAGAGGAAAAATGAAATTATAGACAACTACAAATTGACTAACCTATAAGCCTGGATGATCTTTGCACAAGAGACTAATCCTCCCCAACTTCTAAATGCACGTGGCAAAGATGAATTATCTTCCCAGCCCCAAATTTAGTTGTTCAAACATTAATAAGATAGATCTAGTGAGCTGGGTTTTTGCTAGTTTGATAGTCAGGTTATTATTGTCAATATTGCTTCCATTTCAATAATTTAATGATTTAAATAAAATTTTTCGAATATTTAATAATTAAAATCGACTTTTTAACATATAAGGATGATTACTCAGCCTGGTATCGAACTCGAGAAAAGGGTGATTACCGTAGATAAAAAGACTCTTAAAAAAAAATACTTAAATTTCTTAAAAGTTAAAAACAGATTTAAAAGTTATAATCTAGATGATTTTTACCGATACTATCAAGGCTTCTACCGACATAACGGATTCAAGTAAGCAAAGTAGTTTTGATATGGGATTTCTACCGATATCTAGGTCTAAACTACCGGAATACGTCAGAGTACTACCGATACTCTAATGATTACTATCGAAACAATTCAAGTCAATAGCAATACTTAACCAAAATTTCCCAAATTTCATAAATTATATCGTATTCTCATAAAACAAAAGACTTGGCTTATAATTTAGACTTAACACTTATCAAAAGTAAAGATTTTATACGAAACAAGTGTTAGACAATGGCCACCCAATTACATTATAAAAATTCTATTTACATGCTACTTATAACCAGACCAAAATGAACGATTAATTACCGAATAGTGTAACCTCTAAAAGTAAGCCAATTGGCAACTCGTATCCGACAATCTGCAAGAAAGAAAAATTCAAGTGAGGTAAGCTTACTTAAAGCTTAGTAATTTCGTAACAAACTTAAATTTAACTTACTACAAAATATGAAATTTTAAACCTTCTAAAAGATAATTTAATATCACGATCATAAGTTCATTAATTATCTCTACACATCACAAATCTCACAAGGTTAATAAGTTCGTATGTAAATATATAACTTTATCTTGATATCAAGCTTATACATGAGAAACACATTTGACATATAAACCAAACATCATATTTATTCATGTCAATCACCTGCTGTTTCAACTACCTAAATTTATTTATCATTTCATACATATATTTTCACATAACCAATTCACATACTCCTTAATGTGAAGATTCATTAAATCTTACACTTACATATTATACATTTAACGTATAAAAATTCATTATATGTTATACTTACATTTCCTTCCTATATAACACAACCTCACAAGGTTGGTGAGTATCACTAAGAAACATATGATTTTAACAATTAAGGTAACTTGTAACAACAACACATCAAGTATAAATATATCATCCATCATACGTTCAATAAACATACTTTCTCATTTCAACCATTTGTATCAACATTTTCCAATTTGTTTGTCTTGACCATATTCATTTCATATGTAATGCATATTCTTTTAAGCCTTTAACATCCATTGAACCAAATTAAATATCTTCCAGGTAAGAGAATATTTAATTCATATGAACCATAGATGTTCAACATAAATCAATAATTCAGAGTCGATCTCATTTAACCTCCAAGTATTTATACTTAGAAACTTTTATTACTTCCTTTGAATATGATCATAGTAATTAACTTTTATTATTTCGATGAACCCTTATAAAAATGTTTCAAACGTGATTACTGAACGTTTAAGCTCGTCAACTATACAAAATCAGAATAATCATGTCAGACAGAACGTTTAAGCTTGTTAGCTATACAGAATCAGAATCAATCGTATCAGGCTCACCTTTCGAATATAACCACTGACTGTTCATATAACCCTAGCTTGGTCAAAGCTAGGAAATGTAATAAATAACAACAAATAGCTACTCTCAGCTAAACCGTCTCACTTTAATCCTGAATCCGCAACACATGCAGGAGCTCGTTCAGAATGTTTACGCTCGTCAGCTATTCAGATAGAAATATCACGTTTGAAGATGTTTATTTAATCCATCATAATTTCTTCACTTCACTTATTCACACCTGAAATAAGATTGTATACTTTCCATTAAATATGATCCATATATAAATTATTAACTCAAATTCATAAATATTCGAATAAACATAGTTATGGTTAGAAACTTACTTTATATTATACCATTATGAGCATCCATCCCTATAGTCTTTATTTAATCAACATAGCATAAATAATAACTAACATATCATATAAATAATTAAATCATTCTTTGTCAAATGAATTCAATTATATCCACGAATTTCACATTTTTAAAACATAATACTTAACTTAAACCTCATTGTCACTTAATCTAATTCATCACGTACTTATTTCAAGTACCCAAAAACAACATAATTAGATATGATTTAAATTACAAAAATAACATATACTTAATTTGATAAATTTACGAACTTACCTCAACTAAAACGGTTGCCAAACAAAGCCGACGTCTAATCCGAAACTTTAACTTTTCCCTTGATTTAAATCCAATTGTAGCACTTCTTGATCTAAATATAACTTCATTCAATTAAATATTTCAATTATCTTAAAACCATTAATTCAAGCCTATTTCCTTTTTAATGGGAATTTACAAAATTGCCCCAATAATTTTCCTTCTATTCCATTTGGTCCTTGGACCCAAAATTTACAAATTTACCATTTTTAAAAGAGAACCCATGTTAGCAAATTTTTCTTAGGGTCCAAAACAGCCCATATATTTCACAAATTCACATTATTTTCCTTGAATTTTTCTATTTAACAGTGTAATCCCTAACATTCAAATCTAACAATTAAACTTTACGAATTAGTCTCTTTTCCAAATGTATGCTTAAAAGTTAACCATTTAATTCCAAAACTTCAAACATTCAACTAAAGTAACATCTTCAAAATTTAACAATTACAAAAATTACAATATGGGTCAGCAAACTTATAGCACCGAGATTCCAAAAACATAAAAATTATAAGAAAAGAACCAAGTTACACTAACCAATTTGAGCTCAAACTTTTGAGCCCTAGCCGTGCGTTCTCTCCTTCCTCTGCTGCTTCGAATGGTGGCTGGTGGGAAACAAGAAAAATGTTTCTTTCCCAACCACCCCCACTTATCATCTCTTTTATTTCATTTTATTATATCATATTATTATTAATTCTTTACTTTTTCTTTTCATTTTAGTAAACAAGCATATATAATTTATACATATGCTAATCGGCTATAAAATAAATTTTTAGTGGATAAATTTCCACTTCAGCCGCTTTAAAATTTTCCAACTATAACCCTTTTACAATCTCACTTTGTCTATACAATTTAGTCCCTCTTTTTAAATTCAGCACTGATTCAACGAAATTATCAAACCAAATTATCAAACCAAAATTCAATTCACTTCTGAAATAATTCTATAAATATTTGATAAAAATATTTACGAGTCCAGTTTATGGAAACAAGGTCTCGTACCTCAATTCCCAAAACCACTAACTTTAGAATCGATGC
This sequence comes from Kokia cookei, assembly GCA_039519145.1. Classification (NCBI taxonomy): domain Eukaryota; kingdom Viridiplantae; phylum Streptophyta; class Magnoliopsida; order Malvales; family Malvaceae; genus Kokia; species Kokia cookei. The sequence continues at coordinate 9,582,079 of CM076899.1, read as the reverse complement.
ACTTGTACTTTTACTAATTGTCCAATTACCAAATTTCTTTGATCAAAATTTAATATAAAATTATAATTAAATCGTAAATAATATTTAATAATATTTACTAACTCAGTTTATGGAAACGGGATCTCGAAATCGAAATTTTCAACTCCCTTGACTTTAAGGGATAACCATGTGAACTTAACTATTAATTTAAATAACATAAATTATCAAATGAATATTTATTATTGTTCTATATTCAACTCATAAATATTAAATAATAATATTTACGAACTCACTCGTCGGATTTATGACCCCGGAACCACTGTTTCCGACACCACTTAAAAATGAGCTATTACAGGGTGATCCTTAGAATTATTAGATGTGATGTGAGATAGTCGCTCCTTTCCCAAAATCAATTGAGTAAGGTCACGTGCAAGCAACCTTGTTTGAATTGGGCGAGGTAGCTTATAGGTGGCCTCGCCTCACTTTCTTATTCAATGGTGAGTTGGGTTTTTGCTAGTTTGGTAGTGAGGTGTTACTGTTAGTGTTGCATCGATTTTAACAGTTCAGTGACTTAAATGAAATTTTTTGAATAGTTTAGTGACCAAATTGTATATTTTTTTAGTTAAGTTTTCAAAACGAAACTTACTCATAGTTTAGTAACTAATGACGTAGTTTACCTTTAAACAATTAAAGCTCAAAGTGAAAATTAAATTAAGTAGTCATCGTAGCTTTGCAGAACAAGACAATTAAATTTATTTACTCATTGATTCTAGTATCGTAAAGTTGCCATGATTTTAAAATAATTAGAATTGAGTTGAGAAAATAATTTAATTAAAGAGAATTAATTAAAGTTATTTTAATTAATTGAATAAATAATATTTTGGGAGTAGAAAACTTGTTGGATTTGATAAATTATATGAATTTGTTTAAAGACTAGATAAAACATATAATCGCACCAAATACAAGAAAGACTTAATAAGCCTATTAACATTGAGTTGGGTGGCACTCTAGGTTTCTTAGAAGGTGTGTGTTTCCTGCTACATATAGTCTCAAAAGAACTCGTGTTTTTATTAAAATTTTATTATTTTGTCTCTTATTATTCAAGTAGAACTCTTGTGGTTTTTTTTTCCTATATAAAGGGACTACGGGTTAAGTTAAATATATATATCATTGAGGGTAGTTATTTTGTCGGAAAATAGTGAAATTTATATTTCCCAAATAAATTTTATTTCCTGAGAACTTAGGTTTCTTGCCTGTAGAGAGAATTAACTTTCCCCACTTGAAAATTAATAGTCTCCATCATGTTTGATTCATGAATTACAACTCACTCTTTAAGCAAACTGAGGGTTTAAGAATAAAAAAAAAATCATTTTGATTGAAAGCCAAGAATCAACTTAAACCACTAAGCGAAAAACACATACTAATTACTAGCAATCCAAACTAGTGGAATGATTACCATTTCTTATGTCAAATCTATTATATCATCAAGATCATGAGCTATATCATTAAAGTGTGGTTAGACGTGATTTGATGTGATTATTTTAAATAGGTGATCCTTAGAATTATTAGATGTGCCGTGAGATAGTTGCTCTTTTCAAAAATCAATTGAGTAAGGTCACGTGCAAGCAACCATGTTTGAATTGGGCGAGGTAGCTTATAGGTGGCATTGCCTCACTTTTTTATTCAATGGTGAGTTGGGTTTTTGCTAGTTTGATAGTGATGTGTTATTGTCAGTGTTCTTTGAATTGGATCGAACCATCCGGTCGAATCTGTTGGATCAGGAGATTTATTCAAAAAGTGGATTTTAATCTATTATATCGAGAACTGATACAAATCGATTGAACTAGTTGAACCAGGATTTTTAATTTTTTAATTTAATAATTTTTAATCAAACCAATTGGATCAACAAACCAATGACTTGACTTGGAACACCCAAAACCCAAAAATCGTCATTAGTTAGGGTTCCGGTGTCTTACTATTCATTTTTCACTGTTCAACTTTAACACCATGTTATTTAGTCTTATTTTATTAAAGAATTTCACTCCACATGTCATATATCATCATTTGATTATAAATACAATTCAATAGAGGTAAAAAGGTCATTTTCGACATTTTTTTAGACTTCTACCGGTACTTGTTGGACAAGTATCAGTAGTTGTCAAGTCAGTAAACAGTTCAGGAATAGTGCAAACTTCTACCGATACAAGTGACTCTTTTACCGAAACAAGTCTTACTTCTACCGATACTAAAAACTCCAGAGAGCTAATAGTCTCACCCTGTAACTTCTACCAATACAAGTATACAAACTATCGATACTTCTAAACACATAACTACTGATACTTGCTATTCAACTACTGTTACAACCCAAGTCAGTGAACAACCTCCCTCTTACCCTATATTTTTACCGATACATGCATGAGTTCTACCGAAACAAGTATGCAGAATCTCAAAAATCATGCCAAAACACAAGTTTATCAACTCAAAACATTCATGACTTCAAAATGCATTAAGCCAACACAAATTACATAGATTCCAAGTCATTACATAGTAGTTTTAAGTCTATACTTCAACTTGCACAACATGCATTAATACATTCATCAATATAACAAGGTTTTCACAATCTCAAACTTAAAGCAAAAGATAACATCATCCTAGTACATGCCATAAGACCAAGTGATGTAAAAACTACAAAAGATTTCCACGATAGTGTGACTTCTAAGAGATGATAATCTGATTTTCAATCAACAAAACAATCTACAAAACAACATCTTTGGTAAGCTTCATAGCTTAGTAAGTTCGATAGTTTTAAAGAATTACAGAACATTTGTATAAAGCAGCTATAACTCGACCGAACCTTGACAGTCTCATTACTTTCTCGAGTCAGTTATAACTTTCACTTTCTTGTCTATAACTTTTCTGTTACTAATACCCGATACTGCTCACACGAGCTGTCGAGGACTCACAACGTATACGGTACCTCAGCCTTCAATACGGTGTTTGCCTGTAAACTGTTCCTTAACGATGCTACTCACACAAGCTGTCAAGAGTATGCATAAAGCATAAGTCTCAGCCATCGAAGGGCCTATAATCCATTTAGGATTCATATCTCTTTTTCGAATCACGATCTGCTCACACGAGTTGTCGAGGACTCGTAACATATGCGGTACCCCAGCCATCACGTTGGTACCTTTTCAACGGCATAAAGCTTACTATTTCTTTCGTTTTATTTCTTCGATCTCTTCAATTCCAAGTGCTTCCAATTGTTGAACAATGACAATATGCATACAAGAAATGTTAAGTAAAGGTTTACATTACGAACTTACCGAACCAATTTGTAGTTACGGTTAAACTTCAGGGACTACTCCGTTAATTTCCTTTTTTCGTGATCTGAGACACGATAGTAGTCTACATCCACAAATCATCCAATTTCTCACATTAAATCACACAATCAAATCATTTAACACAATTTGATCCTTTTGCTAAAATTATGATTTTACCTCTAATATTCTACTTCTATTCAATTTAGTCTTTAAGGTCTAAATATGCAAAATAACCATTTTTTGTACAATCCTATAATAGCCTAATATCCATGGGTGTTCACCCAACATCTCCATTCAACTATATCATAACAAGAATATGTGTTTTCACCATTTTCACAATCTAGTCCTCAAACCTTAATTTCATCAAAAATCACTTTACAAAATCAATGAATCTATTCATCAAGCATACAAATCTATCCATAACTTCCAAGAACAAACATTTTCATCAATGGAAAGTTAAGAGCAATAGGCCGGACCAACCTACAAAAACGAAACGGTCCCTACGTAACCAGTCATCGATAATATCAAATAAATCATTTTCATCTTTGGTAAATTTACCAAGGGCTATAGTCATAGCAATCCTCCTATTCAACTACTTCAACCATTTCCGAGCACCTTATGTTATGGGGGCGTTGGGGGATTCGATTTTTTATGTATGATTTGATTTCTCGTGCACTGCCCCTTATAATTATAATTATAATTATAATTAATCGGTTTCGAATATAAAAAAATATTTTCTTGTATTGGTCCATAACCTGACTTAGGTAAATCCATGAACTCAATTCGTTTATTCTTTTCTATTTTTACTAGTCGTCTGAACCATGAATTGTCTTAACATTTGACAGATTCACAAATTAGCCCTTAGATTAGCTAGATTAAACTAACACGGACTCAATAACATAAAAATTATTAAAAACGGACATCGTTTGCTTACCCAAATTAAGGCTCAAAGGTTTGAACTCCAAACCCTAGTTTTCTTGTTCTTGTCGTGGAAGAAGAAAATGAAAAAGATGAGAATTTCATCTTTTCTTCTTAATTTTCACATAAATACTTAATGGCAAAATGGTAAATTTTAAAACTTTCTTAATTAATTTGTTAATCACTTGTTTAGCTTTAATTAATCATATTTATTTCTAATATTTCTCATGATAAAGCACCCACTAAAATCATTTAAGGTAATTTAACCATTTAGTCCTTCTAACTTATCAACTCTATTTTTTGTACCTTTTACGATTCAGTCCTTTCTACTCAATTCAATATCTAGACATTAAAATTTCTTATCCAAATTTTAATGCAATGCTAATGACATCATAAATATTAAAATAATTAAATTTTTAGCTCGATCGTGGAGTTGTGGTCTCGAAACCATTATTTTCGATACCACTGAAAATCGGGTTGTTACATGACTGGATCAACTTTCGGTCTGATTTAAAAAAAAAACATTGGTTATTGTATAATAATATTGTTTATACTTGTAACACCCCATACCCGGTCTGATCGCCAGACCTGGGCAAATGAATGTTACAACAAATATTACACATTTCCAAAATATTTTATAGTCATTATCACAATACAAATAAAATGAACCTTTTTAAAAACTTGAATTAACTTGATTTTTAATGAGTTTTTGAAGTCTGAGGGACTTCTACCAATACTTAGGTGGACAAGTATCGGTAGAACTCAAGATGGAAAGACATTGAAAAGGTTATAGAATTCTACTGGTAGAACTGGGTGTCCTACCGATACAACTCTAGGTTCTACCGTACTACCCAGACTTCTATTGGTATAACACACTCCAATAAGTAAGGTAGTTTTGGCTTGGGACTTCTACCGATACCTTGGCTCGATCTACCGAAATAAGTCAAGATAGTAGCCAAAAATCAACCAAAAACTACTTAAGATTTACCTCAATATACACATATCCTACCTCAAATAACATAAAACATATCCATAATGCTTATAACATATATATATATATAACTTCCTAATTACATCCCACTTATAACCGGACCAAAACAAACAATTAGTTACCGGTAGTGTGACCTCCAAAAGTAATCTAATCGACAACTCAAATCCAACGATCTGCAAGGAAGAAATACAAAACAAGGTAAGCTTGCTTAAAACTTAGTAAGTTTGTAATAAACTTCAACTTTAACTTATCAAAAGAATGTAACTTAAACATTTTACGAGATAATTCACAATCTCGATCATGAGTTCATTAATGTAACTTAAATCATATATAAAACATGTAACTTTATCGTGTTTTCAAACACATATACCCATAAACACATTGGTACATAACTCAACCATCACATAATCTCTTAACATTTATTATCTTGATTTCAAGTATTCATTTAAATTATCTCTTTTCACATATGTATAATTATACAAATACTTCGTATAAACACTTCACATAATCGTTTCATTTATCTATTTCATAAAAATATTCCGTATAACAATTTCATCTAAACGTTTCATTTTTACCATTTAACACATGGAAATTCATTAAATCTTGTACTTACATTCCTTTTCTGTACAACACAACCTCACAAGGTTAGTAAGTATCACAAAGAAACATATAATTCCAACAATTAATGGAACATGTAATAATAATATAACAAGTACATATCTCACCCATCATATGTTTGATAAACATAGTTTCCCATTTCAAATATTTATATCAACCTCTTCCAATTTTCATGTCTTGACCATATAACATTTCATATATGTACATATTTATTTAAGCCATTATCACCCTTTGAACCAAATGGAATAACATCAGATACTCGGGAAAATACTCACACAAGCTGTGACTGTAACATGTAATTATATATGCTCACACGAGCTATGAAATGAGTCTGCTCACACAAGCTGTGGGTCAGGATGTTAGGCTACACGATATTGCTCACACGAGTTGTGAGGAATCCATAACAAAATAACCTCCTAATGACATGTCATTTGTATACTGAGTATTCACAAGGTTCAAATGGGACCTTTGTACATGCCCAAACTCTTTCCTTTCATTCCGTTGTACCATCCCATTACACATTAAATAAAAGTTCATATTTTTCATTTACATAGACTTTAATTTTAATTAGCTTCACAACTTAATCCATTATATCAAAATTAATACACAACTATCAATGTAATTATGCATATCACAAATATTAATTAATATTCCATCTAAAACAACAGTAAAAAATTTAATCCTTATGCGAACTTACCTCAATTAGAACGATTACTTTTTCCTTGATTTAAATCTAATTGTAGCATTTCTTGATCTAAATAATATAACTTCATCAATTAAATAATTCAATTAGCTTAAAATAATTAATTCAAGCCTATAAGTCATTTTAATATAAATTTACAAAATTGTCCCAACATTTTTCTTTTTATTCAATTTAGTCTTTAGACCCATAACTTGCAAATTTACCTTTTTAAAAGAGAACCCATGTTAGCCGATTTTCTTAGGGGTCCAAAACAGCCCACATCTTTCACAAATTCACATCATTTCCCTTAAATTTTACTATTTAATAATTTAATCCCTAACATTCAAAATCACTAAAAATCACTTAACAAAATACTTATATCTAGCTATCAACTTTAACAATTCATCCATTAAAATAAAAAACACCTCAAAATCATTCATGGAAAATCCCTAAACCTTTACGCAATTCTAAAAATCAACTAATATGGGTTAGTTTAGTTTTGTGTAATTATTGTTGATATATAGAATTAATGGAAGATCAGAAAAGGAGGAAAAGTCATTTAGTTGAGGGGCCAAGAGGAAGAAGATACTTTTTCTGAGGTTTTTTTCTGTCCTCCCTCTCCTTCAAGAGGGTCACTAGAATTTTATTACATCAAATCGGATTATTTGGTCGATCCTGAATCGAGTTATAATATATTTTTTATAATTATATAACAATTATAATTTCATTGTCATAAAGAACACGGTTTAAGAATGGGAAAGGACAATGGAGATAAAGTTAGGCAAGATAAAGATATTGATAGCCAACAATGTTTAGGCAAAAATGAAAGATACCCACCACCATTGTTTCTCTAATTCCACTTTCAGTGCAATTCCATCTTTTCCCTCGGTGTTTACAAACCAAATCAAACCAAACATAAACAGTATGTCTAGAAAAAGACAAGGATTCGTTTCAAGCAAATAGCCGAATAATATATAAAAATATAGATATGGAGACATCCACCATCTGTTTGGGATGCCCAAACAGCCCCTTCTTTATAGTTGTTTGAATCCTTGTCTTGACAAGCACTTGAGAGCGATGGCTGTGTAATACAACCAACCAAATATCTTGGATTTCGTGGCCAACTTTAGCCCATTTAAGAGAATCTGTGTTTCTACTAGTGGACAATTTATAACTACGTCAGCTGCTGGAGGAAGGGAAAGAAGAAAAAAGGGCATTGACTAAAGAAGAAAATGGCTGCCTTCTTACTTCTCAAAAGGGCGCTGTTTCAGTTCTACATAGACTATTCCTTTTTGGAATCTGACGTGGGGATGCCAGCAACTGCAAAAACAACAACCCAATTAATCAAATTTATAACTACATATGTGCAAATTTGATATATTCATACCTTGTCTTGTTGCCTTCTAAGCTTAGCATTTTCTTCCAGTAAACGAGCAACTTCAAGCTCTAACTCATTTGTGTAAGCCTGAGGCACTCCAAATCATATACTAGTTTTTTTACAGAACTAGCTTAATACAATTCATATACTAGTTTTGTTTGAGAGTGGAATAGATTCATTGACCTGTTTTCTTGCTCTTGACCGTGCAGCTGATTCTCTGTTCTTAATTTTGCGCTTATGCCGTGGATCATTGGAATTTTCTTCATTTTCTTGACCCCTTTTCCTGCAGGAAGAAGGGAAAGATGGAGTAGGAGCTTTGACTGCCGCACTTGCGATGGATCTAGAATTCAAGGGGTATAAAGTGGCAGGAGTGGGTGGTAGAGACCCATAAAGGGTGGTTTCTGCAGCAAGGGATGTGCCACAACCGGATCTTGCTGTTGGAGGCATTTCTTTGTTGATGGGTATTGGCAAAAAGTCTTGAAGGATCACGGTAGGAAAAGAAGAAGGGTTGGCGGTGGGAGTGACGGCGGGGTGATCATTTAGAGAAGCTAGGCTAATATCTCCCCACACTGCCTCCATAGATATTTCAGGATTAAGATGGTGATCTCAAGGCTTTGCAGCTGCTTTTGTTGTTGTTTCTACATGCTGGTGCCCACATTAGCAATATGGAGGTGAAAAATAGAGAGAGAAGATATGTTAATTTCTGGTAGTACTAGCAATATAATCAATTGTACTGGTGAACTCTAAGATTATTGTATACCCAACAACTGCTGCTTCAATTTTGATTCCGTTCCAGTTGAAGGCCCCCCAAAATAACAAAACAAATAATAAAAGAAAACCCAAGAATAAGCATCTGAGTAGGGAGTAGGGAGTAGGGAGTAGGGAGCAGTGAGGGATGACGGTAGCTTCCTTCAATTCTCCACTTTGTACAAAGGCCTTTGCAGAGCTTTCGCTATGGATTTGGTCGGACTGATTATGGAAGATCTTTGGTTTCACATTTTTCTGATGCTTCACTTTTGGTTGCTCTCTCAAGTCTCAACCTCCGAAAGGACCACAAGAAGCGACGGTGCTTTGACACCCACCATTTATTCTTCGATGAACCCTTCTTTTCTCTTAAAAAGGGCACCCTAATTTTTAAATTTGTCAAAGCAGATAATTACTTTTTGACATACTTGAAGATTTCTTCTATACTGAGATTGAAAACCTGTTTACCTCCTCCAAAACAATAACAACTACTAACAAACACTAAAATTTGAATCCAAATCTTAATTCACCCAAGGATATTTGAGATTCAATTTTCGGTATTTCCTATCATTCTTATCATTTGATTACGTTTCCATTTTGACCAAGTAAACATAGTATGTATTTATTGATTCAATACAAATGGGTTGGCTAGTGAACAAGGACATCAGTGACCTGAACCAAAATCAAGCACAGTTGATGCAGATATGATGGGGAAGCTCAATGTAAGGTCCTTTAGGAGAGGTCCTACCCAACGCCGCGAGCAATGCCGGTAGTTGCAAGAACTCATTGACACTTGGCCCCTTATCCGAAGGATGGTCCGACAGCCCACAGGTCTGTTGCAGGTGGCACCTTTTGGATCACTTTCTAATAGCAGTTCAGGGAGCAGTCCTATTTCTGAGAATAAGAAGCCCCATGATGGATCGAGCCTTTGCGATGATGTGCTTGGCTCGACTCTTGTAAGTTTTGCTTTGATTCCTTCCGGAATCCAAAGCTAATTAATAACTTCCGAAAGAAAAAAGACAGAACTTGAGACAAAAACTAAAAAGCATAAATTTCAGATTTATTACGCTAGTGTTTGGAAAGTCACCTATTAATTGAATTTGGGGTTAAATTATGCATATATGCCATTTTTTATTAATTGGTCAAATAGACTGCTATTTTTTTCAAGATTTAAGAAAATAAGTTGATTTTGGAGAAAGAGAGTGAAAGCGTTTTCAACTGGATGAGCTTTTACTGATAAGTTATGAAAGCGTATTCAACTAGAAGCGTTTTCTAAAAATTTCAAAGAAAACTCAGAAAACATGTCTAATTGGACGTGCTTTCCTACGAATTGAGTGGGAAGCTCACCTAGTTGGACAAGCTTTTCTGCGAACTATGCAGAAAGAACGCCCAGTTGTACGCTATTTTCATACTCTCTCTCTAAAATCTATTTATTTTCTTAAATCTTTAAAAAAATGACTTATTTGACCAGTTAAAAAAATGACATATATAACTAATTCAACCTGAATTTGTATGTAATTGTTTGTAATTATATAAAAGGGACATGTTTGGATAACTATTGTAATTGGTGACGCTCACCAAATTGGGTGTAATTAAAACACTCTCTTGATGGGAATGTGACAATTTGAGTAATTACTTGTGTATTTACTCTCAAATCTAATTTTAAAAAAAATACAAGTTATAAAAGTATATTATAAGCATGACATGTATGAGTGTTTAGATGGATATGACAATATTTCTTATATTATAAACCCTAAAAATTTATTATAAAAATAATTTTATATTTTACAAAATTATAGCCAAAAATATTTAAATCTTAAAAAATATAAAAAGTTATGGCCAAAAAGTTTATTGTAAAAATTAATTTACATGATATAAAAGTTATATAATATATTTATTTATAAAAAATTATGACAATGAATATACATAATTTATTTATGTTTCCATGCTATATTTATAAAAATAATATATTTATTTATTAAAGAATGTTATAGTTTTTTTTATCCTAATTTATTTATAAAAATAACTTTAAAAAACAATGACAAAAAATTATATTATTTATTAGAAGTGTTATACAAGTTTTGGATTTTATAAGGGCTAAATATTATCTTATTTTGACTTAATTTAAGTATTATACAAAAGGATATAATTTAACATAAGTCTTTGTTCAAATGAAGTTTATATAAGCTTTTTTAATTAAAGGTATATATTATTTGAACGGTAAACTTAAACATTATAAGATCAATGCTAATTACGCAAATAGAAAAAGTTTTCTTACACCATATCGTGATGTACGATACCATTTGAGAGAATAGTATCAGACACAGACATCACAGACAACTCGTGAACTCTTTAATTTGACAAATTCAAAGCTTCAAAATGTGGTTGAGAATGTAAATAGAAGATGTTAAAGCTTTTGTCAAACACTTGTTTGGCAGGGGTTCGAACTATGTTACCCCCATCCCTCACCCTAATTATTGTATCAAAAAATATTTCTCATATTAACATCACATCAGTATAACATAAAAAAATTTGTGGATCATTCTAGCATGTCACATATTTTATAACTTCAATTATAGGTGGAATTGAGATGATCCATATACTATGAAGAGTACATGGAAGAATGAAATTTTGAAAATCATAATAATGCAAATTCAAATTCAGATGATAATGAACTTGGTCAAGGACTTACAGATGATGATAAGAAACATATGTTAAATATTAAAGAGGGAATAACCCAACAAATATGCAATTAGATAAAATTGCATATGTATGTTTATTTTTCTTAATATTTTTATTAGTAATCATATTATCTTCTACTTTTTTAGACTAACATAATACATATGATGATTTGCCGATTAAGTTTAACTCGACTGGCATGAACATTGTTGCCAATGTAAGAGGACATGAGTTCTTGTGCGTTGAAGCGCATTATCCTCCTATTTATGAGTTGGGAAGGGGTTATGAGTAGTTTTAGACATTATGTCAAAAAGAACAGATACGATCATAATTTATAACGAGATTATTAAAAAAATACATATGATAATTTGATTTTAATTTTTGCTACTTGTTTAGAAGTTATTTTTATCATACTAATAATTTTTATGGTAATTAATATTTTAAAATATATAAATTATGTAATTACAAATTGTACTACCAAATATAACATAAAAAATTACAATGTAATTACACTACGTTAACTAAACACATCTAGAGAATTACAATTTTTTGTAATTAACAAAAAAATAATTATTATCCTAATAATTACATTTTCATTCAATTACTCGTAAAATTCAATCAGACCTTAAAAAAATCTTTGAAAAAGCATTCAATCTTTATTCAACTTTTAACTTGATTGTTCTTTATTTTACATAGTAGGAAATGTTGAACCTTCTGGCTCATTTATATTTGTGGGGGTAAAAGAATTATAAAGTTTTTATTTTAAGAGTTAAATTATATTTTGTTCTTTATATTTAAAAAATAAATAAATTAATCCCCGTATATTATATCAAAAAATAAATAGATCTTTTTATTAAAAATTTTACTAATTTCTACTATTAAAAATTGATCCTTTTACATCAGAATGAAGTACATGTGACACGCCATATATAATTGTCTAACTATTCTATCAGTCACGACAAATTTTAACAGTAAAAATTGATGAAAATTTTAAAATAAAAAGTTAATTTACTCTTTAATTTAATATAAAAAAACTAATTTATCTATTTTTTGAATAAAAAATAAAATATAATATAACTTTTAATATAATAATTTTCATGATATTTTTATCGATACGTGAGTGCATAAATATATTTAGTTTAATTGAAGTGAATTTAGGGGAAAATGGTTCAACTTTGAGAAAAAAAAAAATGTGATTAATGTACAATATTTTAACTTTTTTAAGAAAACCAAACTGAATATCATAAACAATCCAATGGGAAATGTTTTGGTTTGCTAAAAAAACATGTCATAAATAAACTTGAGGATTTATTTATTTTTTTTAAATTTACTTTAATATCATATTACCGAAACTGGATGAAATCCAGTAAAAACCAAATCAAATTCGACTGAAAGTAGGTATTCGAATTTATTATATTTTTCCACCCTACCAGTTAGAGTAAAAGTGGGGATGAAAACTGGTGAAATGATAGTGCTGTACTTCCATCACTATAATATATATAGATAGATGTATCTTTTTCTAGCTAGTTAGATTGGTAACATAATTGTTTAATAATGATTTTATAATTTTTAATAATGATCTTTTAAATTTTTAACATTTTTTATTATTTAAAAAATTGCTTATATTTGTTAACAATTTTTATAATATTTTTAGATTTTTTATTAATTTTTCATAAAGTTTAATTCTCTTTATATCTAAAACCTAACGAGTGGTTGGAAAAGAAGATAATTTTCATCTTAAGAGATTTGAGTTCGAGCACTCTTGTTAAAAGGTTAAGAAAGTATGAACAGATACTACCATGTAATTACATCAGAGTCTTGACGTAAACAATTATCATTCCATTAACAGGATTTTTAATGAGTAATATGTGAAAATAATTAATTGACATTGTATTACACACATGAAAATATGGTTGTTGCATCATATTTAAAAACTTAGTGAAATTAAGATTATTGTTTAGTGAATGTAAATCTAATCAATCCCAAGCTCAGTTTTGCCCTTAAGGGATCTTGTAGTTACTAGTAAGTGTAGGTTTTGGTTTCTAATGGAAACCTTGTTTTGTTGAGCGAAAATGGAAGAGATAAGTGCTAATCTTCGTTTTGATAATTGTTTCTGTGGAGGTTTGGCGTTTCTTTGGCACTCTTCTAATAATGCTCGTATTATTGCTTCAGAATTGTGAGTTTCTCAGTTCTCTAAATAATAAAATTTTGGTGATTGATTCCTAAGAAAGACAAACCGACCTCTATGACTGATTTACGCTCAATTTTCCTGTGTAATGTGTTGTATAAGATAGTTGCTAAGGTCCTTGCAAACAGATTGAAGGTTATTCTATTGGGAATCATCTCTGAGATGCAATCGATTTTGTTCCAAGTTGTTTAATCACCGACAATGTCATGGTGACTTTTGAGTTGATTCATCATATGAGGAACAAGGGCAGAGGTAATAAAGGCGAGATTGCACTTAAGCTCGATGTTAACAAGGCCTATGAGAGGGTCAATTGGGGCTTCTTAAAACATATTATGCTTAATTTGGATTTAGGCATGGGTTAAATGGATTATGCTCTACGTCACAACAGTCCAACACTCGATTTCTTTCAATGGTAGCCAGGTTGGTCCAATTCTACCGCATAGAGGACGAGGACCGAGACAAGGTGATCCTCTTTTCCCTTATCTTTATATTATTTGTATAGAGGGTCTTAATTATCTTCTTCTAAGGGTCAAAGCGAGGGGTGATATTCATGGTGTTTCTGTTTGCCAAGGGGGTTCCAACATATCCCATATGTTTTTCGCGGATGATAATTTTCTATTTTTTTTTTCAGGCGACAGAGTGGGAGGCCTGTAATATTAAGGATATTCTGGGTTAGTACAAGGAAGCATCGGGGCAAGCAGTGAATTTCATAAGTCTGTGATCATGTTCAGCTCTAATGTTGTATCTAGTGTTCGAGCTTCGCTTTGTTCGATTTTGGGGGTTTTGGTGCCTCTGAACCATGGACGATACCTTGGACTTCCTTCTTTTGTGGGGAGAAATACGAGACAAGTTTCCACATTTATTAAAGGGAAGATAAGCAAATATTTTTAGCTGAAAGAACAGGGTTCTGTCTAAGCTAGGCAAGGAGGTGGTCATCAAGAATGTGGCCCAAGCATTTCCGGTGCATCGTATGGGTGTTTTTTACTACCGGTTACCACGCATGACACTTAACAAAGAATCATGATTCTTTTTGGTGGGGAGCGGATGGGTCGGATAATAGGAAACTTCATTATAAGTTGTGTGCGCCGAAAAGGGTGGTGGTATTGGCATTTATAATTTGCGTTGGTTTAGTCTGGCTTTACTTGGGAAGCAGGCGTGGCGCATTCTTTCGAATCTGAATTCTTTGTCAAGCCATTATTTCAAAGCTAAGTATTTCCCTTGCTGTTCTTTTCTTAAAGCGTCGAAGGGCAGCAACCCGGTATATGTTTGGCGAACTATTTGTGCAGAAAGAGGACTTGTTAACAGGGGATTGCGATGGAGAGTGGGGACGGAGTGACTATTGAAGTTTTTAATGATCCTTGGCTATGTGAGAATAGCGGTTACTTTGTGCAATCGATGCCACTGCCTGGCATGGAGGACTTGAAAGTGAATTAGCTATTTGACAGTGGTGGACTGACTTGGGATGAGGAGTTTATCAATGGTATCCTCACACCTTCTGATGCAACTCGAATAATGAAGTTTCCTGTCAACCTTGTGAAGTGGCCGGATTGTATGGTGTGGCATTTCAACACCGATGGGAAGTATAGTGTCAAGACTGGCTATAGAGTTGCGCTTCAAGATTTTTTTAATGTCCAACTTAATATGATTAAGGGATCTTTGTAACAATCCCATACCCACAAAAGTATACGAGTTTGCATGGCGATGCATGAGACAGTTTGTTCCATATAGGGAACGACTTCCTGCTAAAGATTTAAATGATATACCAAACTGTTATAGATTTGGGTCATCGGAAAGTATAGAGCACATTCCTGTTTATTGTACTAAAGCCCGAGAAGGGATTTTACCACGGCTTGTGTCAATTTGCAGGACGAGGCGAGGAGGGATCGATCACTCACTCTAATCTAATTCATTTGGTTCCATCAGAACCTTTGTACGTGGCAACAGAAAGATGTCTCAGTTGCTCATATTGTGTACATTTTTGCAGAATTGGTACGAGACTCGTCAGATTTTTGGTAATACTTGAGTACTGAGAAATCCGACCATTCTCAAGGTTGTTCAATGGTCTAAACCCCAACAAGGCTGGCTCAAGTGTAATCTAGGTGCTGCAACCTTTTCTGATTCTGATTCGACGTCTTTCGTTGCTGTTCTTAGAAATGATACTAGTCAGTTTGTTATGGCCTATTCCAGTTATGTGACCACGACTATGGAGCCCCATTTTGGTGAAGCACTGGCCATTCGAGAGGTTCCATCATGGCTCCAAGGTTTGCGGCTTGATCAGATTATCATTGAGACAAATTGCTTACGAGTAGTGAACTCTTTGCATGCTCAAGATATTGATGTCTCTGAGTTTGGTTTATTGGTTCAGGACTGTTACAGCCCCTTCTTGTTATTTTTGAACCCTAGGCAAAATAATAATTTGGAGTTTTGGATCTCTTAAAAGTCAGACAAATTTTTTTTAAGCCCCTTAAAAATTGGTAAAATTTTTTTTTAAGACCCCTTAAAAGCTGAAATTTTAATTGAGCCTCTTAAAAATTGAAAAAAAAAATTTTGAACTATTTTTAATCTTGGATCCTGAGCAACCGCACTTCTAGACGACCCTCACGGCAGTGTCGAAATGTTGCTACTTATTTTCAACATGTCATTTTGTTGGACTAATCAAGAAGCTAATAAAACTACTATTTCACTTGCTTGGGTAGCTTTATTGTATGTGAACCACACTAAATAGAGTAAACCGTTTGATGGTCTCTCTATTGTTTTATCATTTGATGTTATGAATGCAGAGGCTAATTAGGATGAAGAGTGTAGAGTCGAGTGTATAAGGTAAGGCTGCTGGCTTGAGTTAGTTCTGCTCTTGCCTTTGCTTCGGTTTGCTTGTTTTATTGGTCTTGTTTTATTACTTTGGTTTTTAATACAATTATGATTAAAAAACAGTTCTTGTTTAGTGAATATTAAAATTTGAAATTTTGAAAAATACAAATAATTAAAATAAAAAGATTAAATCCACAACCCTCACAAAATAGAAAGACTAACCTAAATAATATATTAATTAATCAAGAAAATACTCCAACCATATTCAAAGTTTTTATATAATCAATCCTTTCAATAAGATTTCTTAAAAACTTAATTACAACAATGGAAACATGTAATTTTTTTATAAAAGAAATGTGATATATAAAATAAAAAGTTTTGCATTATATGAATTTAAGCTAAACAATTAGATTTAATATTTGAAAAACGATTGGAGAAAAAATATTTTTGCATTCACGAGTTTCAACCAAAAGTCAATTAATTTAAAATTAAAATTCATCATCATTTTTAATTTTATAAAACATTTTTTTGTGAAAACAATAATATAACTTTTTATTATTTTCTAATATTTACATATTTTTATTTCCATTTTCTAAAAATCCATTTTTAAAAATTTTCTTCAATGTTTTCTAACCAAACAAAGCATAATCTTTTATGTTTTATTTCACCATCCATAACATTTTTAAAACAGCATTATATCAAATTTTAACAAAATTAGTTCTATTCTCGAGTAAAATAAAAAATAAATTTTAATTTCAAATATTATTGAATAAAATGTTTAAATTTTATATAAAAATCTTTTAATCATATTTTTTTAAATGAATAAGTTTTTATAAATGAAATTACATTTGCAAATCTTGGTTAAAGACATGATCTAAATCCCATTAATTAATACTATTAATATATTATAATTTTCAACTTGAAAAATAAAATAAAAAAATCAAATATGATATGAATCACATCAAAATTTTTGAGTTGATGGTATAATTTTTACCATTTTAAAGTTAAAGTTCATGGATTACTGATTGGAAACCTAACATGCATCCAAGAACCATCAACAACATAAGCAAATATACCTCTGAAAAAATATATCCAGTTTTTTAAGAGTGAGGCAGGCCACAACGAAACCAATACTGATTAAAAAACTAAAACAACTAAAAAAAAAACCTAATTAAGGGACCTTCCTACTCAAATTATAAAAGAAAGAATTGTCCATAGGATAATAATAGCAAAACTATACAACCAAAAGGCCTCATTATTCCTCCACAGTCAAAACTAACCCTTTACTTTTTTTCTCCTCTTTTTTTACCCCAATGTTTCTTCTCCTTCTCTATCTTTCAAAGATAATTATGTATCTTTCTTATTGTTTGCCTCCAATCCCCGCACCAATCAACCCTCAAAACCACATAAGGTGATGGCGAAAATTAAGGAAAAAGGTGTCCCATTCTTTTTGGTGCCTCATTCACTTCACTCAAAAAAATAAAGCACAACTTCCTTACCAGATCGTGCTTTTGTGGCAGCAAGATCGATCAGTTTTGGTTCAGACACATGCCTTCAGAACCGTCCCCATTCGAGAGATGAGAGTGGCCATCAGATGGATGTCTTCCTAAAGCATCCCCAGCATGAGGGTTCACATTACTTGCTCCACTCTGGTTAGTAGACTCTTCCCTTATTGTAATCTGTTGAAAAGAGCTTGCCAGAATTTCAGAACTTGATCCACGTGGAGATAGTGATCCCGGCACTGTGGAAACCTGATAAGGTACCCATTTCCTCCAGTTGTTACGCCTCCTCACTTTGTCATCCTATAGATATTTAAGTAACAGTCAAACTAACATGGAAAACAATAAAATGGAAACAAGAATTTCCAGACAAAACAAATTGGAATTAATAAGGCATTTCTCTTCTTAATGATAATCGTGAAGCTGAATTTACTTGTACTTCCACAACAGTGGAACTTCGTAAGGAATCAACTATCAGCTGAACGTTGCTTGTCAAACTCTTAACCTGAAACATTTTCATAATAGAACAAATTTGAATTAGAAAATGTTTCAATATGTTTACATACAGATTGTGAACGTATATGGTTATTTAGAAATATGAACAACTGGCACTGCAAAGTTCACAGAAAAGATCTTGGTATGGATCATAAAGAATCCCCATTTAATTACACACAATTTAAAATTTGTCTAGAATATATTATGTGCAATTTCAAGCTCGCATGGAATTACTTCTCTTTATCATTACCACAGCAATATCTCTCTCCATATATGCATCAATGCAAGTTGGATTCCAGGAGAGATAGCTTGTTCCTAAAAATCTAATGCCCAATCAAAGAGTTGATATCCAATAGATGCCACATATCAGCAGCAAATGGGGTTATAATTTGCTAAAGATAAAAAGAGGACATGCTGCAGTAGGGGAATCACATTAGACACTCCTCCATTGCCAAACAGGAAAGTTAACTACTAATGGAAGAAGGAAAAAGTTACATTGAAAGAGTTAGAATAGGACAAAAATGAAGTGCTCAAAGCTTGTCTAAGAAATAGGTGAATGGAACTATCATCAGTTTATTGCCACTGTTATGTATGAGGCCAAAACACTTCTATGATCCATCTCGATGCCCAAACTTTTCAACCTAAAGCTTTACCTGACGGTCCTGACCTCATTTTTCAGCTTAAAACCTACTACAAATTATAACCATCTCTCCAACTTCAGCTGATTGAAAAGTGCCTTGTAACATAAAGACTATTTCACTACTAACAACCAACAGTATTTTAATTTACAAAGTCTGGACACCATAACAACTTTGAACCCTGCTGAGCCCTTAGCATAGTCCAATAATAGTGACAAATTAAGCTTGGTTCCAAGAAATAAGCCAAATCATACTCAACAAAGTGTCATCAGATTAAAGGACTAAAGGAGAATCTCATAGTTTGATATGAACAGAAAGGCAGAGTTCTTGGCCCATAAAGGAAATTAAAGAAGACACCGGTTACGGAAGAGTTCTTGGTCCATAAAGGAAATTAAAGAACATACACTTCGTAGCAACAATTAGCAGAACTAGTGACCAATACAGACATTAGACATAAAATAGCAGGTATAGAAACAGCATCACTCTAACAAGGTTTTAAACAGCTTTAAATACATAACGGCTGGATAGCAGAGAAAATAATTAATTAAGATACTTTTATCATGGTTGTGCCCTTTTGAAATTACCTTTGACCTAGTTGCAGTAAGAGGGAAAAAAGCACACAAAGACTGTGTGAAGAAAATAAGAAACTACACGATCAATTGCAAGTGACTTACCCGAGGAAACCCTGCTATTAAAGAAATGGCTACCCAACCCTGATCATCCATATTAGACTTCAAAAAGTCATCTTTAACCAAATTATCATCACTACACAAAAAAGAAGAGATCATTAAATGCAAAACAACTATCCCACAGTTTATTTTAAAACTAAGCTGTTGGGATATACAAATTGTCACCAAAAGTTATTTGACGTGGATGTACCTGAAATAATAATCAATTTGATGTAATAACAATGCAGAGACAGGAGGCTCTGGAACAGGCATGAACATTGGAGGCATGGAAGGGGTAAATGATGGCATGCCCCTAAATGGCTCCACAGTGAAATACAAGTACTCTGAGACCAGAGAAAAATTACTAACAAACCAACATAATATAAAGAACCAAAATCTTAAGTTTGAACATACCAGGATATCCTACGGGATTCATAAACGGCCTCACAGGCTGAGGAGGAACAAAAGAATGAACTGCAGGAGGCGAAGTCCTTGGGAAGCCCCTTGGGGGAGCTCTTGGAGGCTGCATATGACCATCTATTGCATTCCCATAATTTCCACGGTCCTGTTCACGCCTCCCCCAAAAATTGTTATTATAGCCACCATCCCCACGTGGTCCATAGTTACCTCCCCTCCGAGAAGAATGCCGGTGATCCTTGTGTGATTGTGATGCAAACCCTCCAATAGGTCTAGTTTCCCAACTATTGCCCATGTATTGAGGGTCTCTCGTAGAAGGATATGGCATTGCTGGAACAAAATTACCAAAACTGGTAGGAGGCATTTGGGGCACAGCAAATGGCGGCGGCGGCGGGTATTGGTGTGAAGAAGCACCCTCTGGAAGCCCACTACCAGAGCTATTGCCACCAAGCTTAGAAGACTTTTGTCGATTTAACATTGTACAGTTTGGTGTTGAATTAGGGTTAGCATTACTAGTAACTTGCTTCTGAGTTGATTGGGGTATTATTGGACCCTATTATTACCACAAAATAGGGTCAACTGGTTTTTATTTATTTTATTTCTGAATAGATAAAATAAGAAGCTATTCTGAGTTGCTTAACTTGAAATATAATTTTTTTTTTTAAATTCACTTACCTATTTTATTTTCCAGATTATGAAAAAGAAAGCATTCCTTTCTCTATTTTTCAGATTCCTATTTTCCATTATGCTAATTCAGTATGTAAATTACTATGTAAATTAATAGAGGAAAAGAAAACGAGTTAGAAGAAACCTGAGAAGTAGAAAGTAATCCGTCTTTGGAAGAGTCTGCTAATGATTTTTGGGAACCTCTAGCGGATTCAGATAAAGCAGGCCAAGAAGCAGCTCCCATTACAGGGCCCACTCCGGTGATGCCATTTGAAGGCTTTTTCCAAGCCGGCTTCTTGAAGCTCGAAGCAGCAATATTGTTGTTATTGGAATCAGAACCACCTTCAGCGGACAAGGAAATATCCGGCGATGGAGACGAGGAGGAAGAGAAGCAAGGTGCTTGCGAAGGAGAGCACTCGGAAGAAATAGTTCGCTCCGGTACGGAAGCCACGGGGCGTGAGATTGACGATGGTTGTGAAGAAGGGGAGTGGTGGGAGGCTGAGGTTGCTTTAGACTCACCCTGAACAACTTGGGCCCAACGAGACAAATTCTGGTTATGGAACTCAGGATCAGCCGTCATAGCCATCCAAATTTAAAGTTTTTGAACTTTAAGCCAAAATCATCGCATGGAAGAAGGGAAAATCAATGTTTATAACACAAGACATTAATAATGAAATTGATCAATGAAACTCCCTTTTCTTCTTTCAATAAATAAATAAATAGCAAGAAAATAGAGAAAGGGAATTAGGGTTGGTTTGAGAAGAACGTAGGGATTTGATCAGAGGAAGGAAGACGGATCTAACACGTGAAACGCACGAGAGAACCGTCGAACACACACCAAGGAGGAAACCAAGCCAGGCGCTGCCTGTGTTTAGGGTTTTTTTTTTTTTTTGGCTCTCTTCTTTTATTTTTATGAGTAACAATTTTATTTATACTTAATTATGTTAATCTCCTTACTGTATGCGTTTTCCTTTTCCTTTTGGGCTTTTCTTTCTTTCAGGAGGAGTTTGAGCTTCAGAGTTGAGGGAGATCCCTAAAATAACCAAAACTCTATTCTTCTCCCCTCCAAGACACCGTTTATTTCTCCCTTATTACTATTTTGGTTAAAATATGCTATTAGTCCCTCTACTTATCCATAATTTGAGATTCAGTCCTTATACTTTAAAAGTTGAAAATCCAGCCTTCCTACTTTTTCAATTTAAAAGTTTTAGTATAATCATTATTGGTATTTGTACTTTCTATCAAAATTTGTCAACTTCAACATTTTTTGTCAATCATATGCAACGAGATATGAGTAAGAGTGTTCAAATTTCGATAAATCGAATTAATTGACCGAACCAAATTAATTCAATTAATCGGTCGATTAACCGATTTAATTCGATCAGAGATCAATTAATGGTTTTTTGAAAGTTCGGTTGTCAGTTAATTCGGTTTGAAATCGGATAATTAATTGAATTAACCGAACTTTCAAATAACCAATGTTACATATTACCAATTCCGTTAATTTTGATTAATTCGGTTAAATAAACATTATCAATTTATTTTTTGATATGTTTTATACTTATTTTATCAAAAAAAAAAAAGCAAAAATTTTCGATTAATTCGGTCAACCGATCGAATAAACCGAAATAATTCGATTCGATTAATTTGTTTTAAAAAAATCTCGGTTCGTTTAATGATTAAGTGTTTAAAAAGTTCAATTAATTCGATTAATGCTAATTCGGTTTGATTAATCAATTGATCACCCCTATATATGAGAGTCAATATGCCTAATTGCATATTTTGATGGGAAATACAAATGACTGGATTGAAAATTTAAAATAGAAAATAATAATAGGACTTAGTTAAATTGAATAGTTATATTATAAATGCATTAAATAAAAATGTATTTTGAGTTTTATGATAGATAATATACGTTGTAACTGCGTAGCAATATTTTTATTTGGTTGAGTTATATATCTAAAGTCCTTTTTGATATGTTATTTTAATTAACATAACTAATAACAATTATAATTAATTTCTATCTTTAGTTTAAACTTTATATTAATAATATTTATCACATTTTATATGCATCATATTTCTAATATCCAGAATAATAATAGCAATAATATCCAAGTAAGAGTTATTACATAAAAAAATAAATTTCAAAATTATATATGAACTTTGATTTAATGTGCAATTGTACACATGAACTTTAAATTGGTGCAATTATACACGTAAAACTCTAATTGTGGTTCAAATGTATACTTGAAATTTTAATTTTGATTTACTCATACACATTTAAAGAAATAAATACATCAATTGATTTTTATATTGGATAAATATAATTATTTATATATAGGATAAATATAATTATTTATATATACAATATATAAATATAAAATGATGTTATATCAATAATTGTGTTAATAATTTACAAGAATTGGATTAAATAAAAATTCAAGTATAAAATTACACAAAATCAAAGTTCGTGTATAATTTTAAGATTTATCCCCATAAAAAATTTTCAAAACTTTTTATAACATTCAAACACGTAATTATTATTATTATTGAATCCAATTTCAACCTTTAAAATTAAATTTTGTCTTAGATATCAAATATACATATATCCATCATTCAAGATTATTTCTTAGCCTTAAGATGTAATTTAGAGTACTCTCACTAATTCATTACAAATTCGTATACACAACTCGAACAATTAACTTACCAATTTCAAATTTCTATTATTGAGTTTCATACATATTTATTTATCGAAAATTTCATTATTATGTACATATTTGTACTTAAATGTTTCAAATTTTACAAAATAGTCCTGATACTTCAAATTTTACAATTTTTATGATTTAGTCCCTGGAATTCCAAATTTATATAGTTTTACAATTCACACCCTCAAAATCAGATCTTCTAATTTTACAGTTCATTCCTAATTCCCAGTTTTCACAATTTTGAAAAACAGTCCCTCTTTTATCAAAACTTCTAAATTTCAAAATATTTACAATTTGGTCCCTTTTAACTCAAATCTTTATCACATAATGTCTCCTTTCTAAGTTTTCAAATAAAAAACCATATATAATAATTTGAACATTAAAATTTCAGATTTCCACATTTCAATACCAAAAATTGAACGTTTAAAAATTTCTCAATTTAGTCCTTTTAATATAAAATATGCTAATTTAAGTACAATTTTCTCATACTTTAACTATCATATTCTTATACACGTGAACTTTGATTTAATATGCAATTGTACACATGAACTTTAATTTGGTGCAATTATACACGTGAAACTCTAATTGTGGTTCAAATGTATACTTGAAACCTTAATTTTGATTTAATCATATAAATTTAAAGAAATAAATACATCAATTTATATTTATATTTGATAAATGTAATTATTTATGTATGCAATATATAAACATAAAAAGATGTTATATCAATAATTGCGTTAATAATTTACAAAAATTAAATCAAATCAAAATTTAATGTATAAAATTACACAAAATCAAAGTTTATGTATATAATTACACATTAAACCGTAGTTCATGTATAGATTTAATATTTATCTCAATTAAAATTAAAATTTCAAATATATATTTGAATCACAATTAAAATTTCACGTATATAATTACACTAAATTAAGTGAATATAAATACTTGTTATAATCCAAAAGATTCAGAATCCGAGTTTTCTTTCTTCTTTCCTATGATCCAATGTGTTGGCAGTTGGCAAGCCATAGATATTTATGGTTTTTTTTCTTGAATGTTGCAAATATATACAGCTCTCTTCCTATTAATGGAGAATTTCCTTTCCTTTTTTCCCATTCTGTTGCAACCATTTATTCATTCTGTTTCCCCCTGCTTTTTTTTTTTTTTTTTTGTTCCTTCATTTGTTTAAGGCAGGCAATCACATGTATCATATCTCAATCATTGCTTTGTTTATTTGTTTCAATGAAATATATAATTATTAATACAATTATTAATATAACATTATTTTATATTTATGTATTATAATTACATATATAAATAATTATATTTATACAATATAAAAATAAATTGATGTATTTATTTTTTTAAATATATATAATTAAATCAAAATTAAAATTAAAATTTTAAGTATACATTTAAATCACAATTAAAATATCACGTAACGTTGAATTAATTTTGAAGTTTATCCATTTAAGAAGTGGATTATGAATTCATTTCCTAAGTGGGAAGTAAGCAAAGATAATTAAGGTGGGACCAAAATAAACCTAAATTAAGTTACGTGGCCAACTCCTAATCTCAAATTTAGATATAGAAATCTAGATTTTGTCCGTATCTAATTAAAGACTATCAAAAGTGGACGCAAGAATTTCCAGAGTACTCTTTTTAGACTAATTGGAAAGCAATGATCGAATGATTTCATTAAATTTGGCAAACCTTTATTTGTCTTTACGCGTATTGTGGATTGTATGGAGTGTTCCATATTGGGGGAAATTGGTTCTTCGACCAACTCGAAATATCTCCTCAACAAGAAGAATACACAAGCAAACAAAATAATAAAAATCAAAACTTTTGATAAATAAATAAAAATTGTTAAATATTGAAAAATTAAATATCAAATTTAAATTATAAATATTTTAATTAAATTATTAAAATATTTAATTTATTGTTAAATGAATTTTTTCAAGTTAATTATCAAACAAACCTTCAATTTTTCTTTATAACCAACTAAAATTAAAAAAAAAAAAAACATTAGAACAAATCAATTTATTTGAATTTATTTAAAAAATTTACAATTTTAAGTGTTCCAATCAGATGTTCTAACCAATGGTGCAACACAAGTTGTAACAACAAAATAATAAAATAATTTTGCGAAGAAAGTGAAGTAGAAAAATAGAGTGAGTCAAGAAATTTATTAATGCAATTTTAATCAATAATTTTATTTTATAGATCTTAATTCAATAAATAATTTCATTTAATAATTATTTCAAAATGTTTATCAGCTTAAATTCAATTTATCCTTATTGAAAAATAATTTCAACTCAAAAATGAACTCAATTACTACAATCATTCACTAAAACAATCTTTGCTTACAAAAAATAATGACAGTAAAAAAAAATACCTGAATATAAAAATACAAATAAAATATAAGCAAATCATTCAACTCAACACACAATCATATGTGAAAGGATAAACTATAAAAATAGTCACTTTTGTTTGCCTCATGTTACATTTTAGTCACTTATTTATGTTAGATTTGGCATACACATTGTGTAACATTTGCCTTCCTTAGTCAAATAACAATCAAATATTAATGTATAATGGTCCTTGAAAGACTAAACTTAGATGCCTAATATAAACTTCAAAGCCAAATTCCAAAATTAATTGATTTGACCTATATTTATACATATTAGGTTAGTGACTTTCTTGTATTTTGATTTGTATGTCTTGCTAAGGAATTATCTTCCTCTAATAAGGTTCTGACACTAGCGAGAGAAAAAAAAAGAGTTTGATGCCAAGATTGAGAGCACATAATAAAAAATACAAATTATCTTTCTCTCGACTCCTTACGCAAAAGTCATCTCGGTAAATATTTTTGCATAAATTATGTTATTCATTTATTTGACTTATTTTTTTTCTTTTTTCTAATATGTTATTTAATATATTATTGCAGTCTTCAGGTTTTTCGATTAAATTATGGTCAATAAAAAGATCGAATCTTTTTTCAAGAAAAGGGTGTCAAAAAGCAATAATGATAAATCAGTTCCTCAACCTTCTGTTATTTGTGGAGAAAAATCAAATATCGGATCTTCCCAAGCTCCTGAACGAGATATCAAGTCTTCTTAATCCCAAGATCCTGAATGAAATATCGGGTCTTCCCAAGCTCCTAAATGAGATATCAGGTCTTCTCAAGTTCCTAAACATCCTCGTAAGGTGCCGAGAGTCAAAAAAAAGGAGTTTGATGCTTCTTCTTTAGAGTGTGGTCTGGGACTTCGAAAATCTATTTGGGATTACCCTTCAAATCAACAGGATGAAACCCATCAAGCTTACATTAAGTTTGGGCCATATCAACCAATTCCTCCAAGTGAGGCTCCAACATATCCTCAGTATATTGATAAGAATGGACATCGATTTCTCCCATCTTGGTACAAGTTATTCCTGGATTGACTTGAGTTTCACCAAGTAAGAATGTTACATATTGCCTTCCTTGTTTTCTCTTCAACAAGTTATTTGGATGTCATGGAAATACTTTTACAAGTCAAGGATTTCAATCATGAAAGAAGGTCAATGAATGATCTAAATGTCATTTTGTTACTCATGTGGATAAGGATGCAAATTCTTTACATAAGAATGCAATGAAAAATTATCTCAATCTTCATAATTCCTTCCAGAATATTGAGAGGATTATTGAGAAACAAAATTCTGAACAAGTTGCAAGAAATCGGCTACAGCTCAAGGTGTCGATATACGTTGTCAAGTGGCTTGTGTTTCAAGGTTGTGCCTTTAGGGGACGTGATGAAGCACAAGATTGAAAAATCGGGGTAACTTTCTTGAACTAATAAAACTCTTAGCTTCTTATAATGAAGATGTGGGGGCAATTGTCTTAGAAAATGCCCCTCAAAATGCACAGTATGTCAATTTGATTGTTCAAAAGGACATTCTTTCTATTTTGGCGAGTAAAATCTAGGTATTCATTCGAGAAGAGATTGGAGATTCAAAATTTTGCATTATAATGGATGAAACTCGTGATGAGTCAAAGAAAGAACAAATGACAATTGTATTGCGGTTTGTTGATAAAGAAGGTTTTATATGTGAATGATTCTTTTATTTGGTTCATGTGAAGGACACCACATCGTTAGCTTTGGAGAAGGCAATATGTGAAGTTCTTTTATGTCATTGCCTTAATGTGGATGATATTCGTGATCAATGATATGATGATGCAAGTAATATGCATGGCGAGTGGAACACCTTATAAGCATTATTTGCTAAAAAGTGTTGATTTGCATACTATGTTTATTGCCTCGCTCATCGTCTCCAATTAACTCTAGTAGTTGCATCCAAGGAGGTTATTCCTATTTGTCAATTTTATTCATACTTAACTGATATAATCAACTTGGTTGCTTCTTCAAGCAAGCGACGTGATCAATTAAGAGACATTGAGGCATCTCACATCGCGAAATTGATTGACAGTGGTGAGTTTAAAACTGTCAAAGGGAAAAATCAAGTCGATACTCTCCAACGTCCAGGTGATACGCAATGGGGATCTCAATTAGTTCTCTCAATAGCTTGATGGGGATGTTCGATTCCATCTATGTTGTATTACAAGATATCATCAAGTTTATCTATCAAATTCAAGCTTAATTCATCAATTTTTATTTAATGGTAATATTTTAAAACTCAGCAATTGAACAAATTGATACATGGACTAGCTACATCAAGCTCCCATGATCATAAATCTAAAAAAATTACAAGAAAATATCTTCGTTACCTTATCCAATTGTTGGTCGAATGTTTGAAGAATTTTTTTAGCTGTCTTTCATTTTCATCTATGGAGGACAGTGCAAGACTTGAAGATGATGACAAATCATCCCACTAACTTTGATATTTATAGTTAATTTAGGCTTTAATTAAGCTTATTTAAGTAGTTTAATTAAAGTTCTATTATTCTAATTTAACTATTAATTAGTCTAAGTGGAAACATCATCAACATCCACTATCTCATGTTATGAATTGATTTATTTATCATTTTAGTCTTTTGGATAATTGCTATCTTGATCCTCAAGTCTTTTCTTATTTAAAATTTAATAACGATTAGAATTTTACAATTGAATCCCTAAGTTTTAATTAACTAATTTTTCGGTTAAATTACTTAAGCTAAACTTCATTAATTTTCTTAAAACTTCATAAATCTTTATATTTCATCTCTTACGGACTTGATTTATGAAAATGAGATTTCAAAAACATGTTTTTGACACTATTGAAATTCGGGTTATTACATTCAACCCTCTTTAACAAGTCTTCAATCATGATTTTCAATAAAAATGGCTTACTAATATTCATAAAATCTACCATTTGAGCAAAGCATCCTCTCGAAGTATTTTATCAGGCTTAGAGTCCACCTTGATTACCTTCCTTGTCGTTCCACCAATTGCATGCAAAATACTATGCTTATGCATTTCACCGGGCAATCTAGGAAGCCTAATCCAAGCCACCACCTTCAAAGGGTATGGTTGCGCAGTTGAAAAAGAAGGGGACCATAGCTGTGTTGACAAATATTGCCTACTAAGAGAACTCTCTTACAATCAGAATTCGATTTAAACCTTACCAGAAAATAATGGTCAGAAATTACAGTTTTGTTAAAATCTAAAAAAGAAGGGAAAAAAGAGCTTCAACTTGAAGCATAAATGAAAAATGGTCGGCACCTTCAGACTGAAGTTTCGAAAACACGTTTATATAATTTATAGGGTTAGACTTGAAAGCATGATTTAAATTTACCAGAAAAGGAAAATAAAAAAACCGATTAATATTGATTTGGAATAGATAAATGAAAAGAAAACTAAAGAAACTAATAGCGTATGAGAAAACTTCAAAACTCGTAACCTCCGAACTGTGCTGCATTATTTTATGTTAAGGGGCAAGCTTGCTCTTTGTCTCAAGCCATTACACGTAGATTAACAACCGTGACGAGCGACGCTATCGTGTGATCAAAGCTATAAAGATTTCGGCCCTCTGATTTACTGCCATTTGTTTATACAATGTTAACTCTTCGAACCCTTCAAGTCATCCAACTCTTTGCATATAAATATTAGCTAAAGCAATCAATCCTTAATCTGTTTCACAGAAACTGTCCTGACGAGAAAGTTTTAGACATCAGAAGAGAACTTGTCTCCAGGGAAAAAGATGATCCGCTTCACGAAGATATTATCAGGTCAGTTGATATTCACATGAATGGATTTCTGGGTTTTGTTTGTTTGGTTTCATGGATTGAAAAGCTGATTAGATTTCTTGTTTATCTCAGGGAGATCAGAGATGAGGCGTGGAAGTAACTTGAGTGACAAGACAAATGTTAATGAAGAATACAAGGAAGCTTTTAGAACCAAGTCTTATGTGGAAATGTGGAGTCAAGTTCATGGGCAGTTTGATCAGATTACTAGCTTTGATGGACTCCCTTCAACGTCATCGATTCCTGGTCAGCAAATAAACCTGTCGGAGTACTTGCTTAAACCAAGGCAAGAAACACTAGATAAAATAGAGCGCTTGAATGTTCATCACCTCCTTCTAGACTATTTCGATGCTGGCTTGGAAGCTTGTAATTTGTGTGAATTACTCCTTCGAAGCATCCATCAAACGCGCGTTTATTATCAAAAGATTAGAAAAGTGATCAAAATAAGCAAGAGGGTTCAAGATTTTTCGGGTGAACAATGCAGCGTTATACTCAAGGAGCTAAAAGGATTTGCATTGCTCAAAAATCCATTGTCGATCATTACTCCACCGCAATTCTGGAAGATTCATGAGAATAACCTGGATTTGTTCCAAAAGCTAACATCCAAACGTGAAAAGATAAAACGGAAAGCTAAATCCAAAAGGATCTCCAAACGGATCGGGAGTCTTTGTTTAGTAATTTCTAATACAACTCTCGTGATTGCCTTGCTCATACTTGCATTCCACAGCATGATTGGGATTGTAGCAGCACCAGGGGTTGCCGCCTGGTTCATCGGCATAAGGAAGAAGAAGAAGAAGAAGCAAACTGGGCCATCATCTATTCAGCAAGGGCGTAACACAAGCTTGCTTGAAAGACTTGGTGAGCAACTTGATATCTCAGCTAAAGGGATTTACATTTTGATCAATGATTTCGATACCATAAGTAGACTGGTATGGAGACTGCACGATGAGATCGAGCACCTTAAAGCCATAGCTAATACGTGCATTAGAAATGGAAAGATTGAGGTACTGAAGGAGGTTGTAAGGGAGTTTCGAATGCACGATTCAAGCTTCTTGGAACAACTGAAAGAGCTTGAGGAACATACAAAGTTAGGCTTTCATACGATTAACAGATCCAGAAGGCAAGTTATAGAAGGAATAGTCTATTCCCTGCCATAGTTTTACCTATGCCA
This sequence comes from Kokia cookei, assembly GCA_039519145.1. Taxonomy (NCBI): domain Eukaryota; kingdom Viridiplantae; phylum Streptophyta; class Magnoliopsida; order Malvales; family Malvaceae; genus Kokia; species Kokia cookei. Next base: position 9,551,298 of record CM076899.1, on the reverse strand, counting down.
TTCAAGCAGAATCATTGGTAATGCTCATAGAGTGAAGTGAAGACATTGATCGTGGCATAATTATGTGCCTTGAAGATTAAAAGTCAGTCAATTCTCCGGCTTTACAGTTATCCAGGTAAAAGAATTGACTGCTATAGAGTTCAGCCATTGCCGGTTCTTTTATTTCCTCGTTGGATCAAGAATTGTCCCATTCTTTGTATATATATATATATATGCAGGCTCCACTTATATTAAAATCTGAAAGTTAGTTTTGCATAGAGAAATTTGCACTTCGTCTTCGTAAATGTAAAAAACATCATTAATCATTTGCATCAAGAAGTTGAAAATGGCTTACTTTTTTTTTTGCTTCTATCATTCATGGGATTGGAAAATAAAACAGTTCTACTATAAAATTATTTAGCTGAAGAAAATACAAACAAAAATGAAGCATTGTGTTGCATAGTTCACCCGACCCAAATCTAGGACAGTAGAAGTATAGAGCTTTTTGCAATCAGAAAAAACGGTGATGAAGGGATTCTTTCTGCTTGAATTCTGCGATCAAGTATAGAGCAGGCTTCTCTTGGTTCCTGTATTTCTGCAGTTTAAGTTCAGCAAAGTGCTCTCAATTTCTTGAAATCTTCAAGGCTCAACAAGGAAGCCTTGACCTTAAGCCAGTCTGCTGGCTTTGGCATTATAATTGCTATGTATCCTTCTCTGTCTGCCTGCACTCAACAGCAACAATAAATCCTAGTTTTAACAACAGAAGAAACTTTGCCACACTTACACAAGACATTATTAAACTAAAACGAGTTACAAGCTAAATTATATTACAATGTTGTACCCAGTAACAAAAACTCGACCTTTGTCTCGAAGAGCTCACAAGATTTAGATTACCAATTCTCCACAATTTTTTATTCACAATTCACATGAATATATTTGGAATTTTCTTTACTAACATTTACGCCAATACTATAGGTTATACGATTATTTCTTTCTTCTCCACGAACTGTAAAGTCTGATTCACCAACTTATGTGATGCTTTAAAAATATTAATCATCTTTTATCGTAACATATGCCTTTCGAATTATTGGGAAGAACATGGAGTGCTTGAGATGACAAAGATATGTCACCATCACAACGCACAAGCATTCAATTTCAACCACAAAATTCCGATGTTATGAACAGATATGGACTGAAGAACCAGTAAAAGAGTAGCTAATTATTATACTCACCGATGAATGAAGCAGCTCTGGCTGTTTGATTAATCTTTCATTCACTTCCAAAAGAGAGCCTTTAACACAACACCTGCCCGAAGCTGCTATTCATTTCAAATACAGAGAAAACAGGAAACAAGAGGAGGGAGAGATGAATTGAGAAAATAATCATACCCACCTTACAATATATGAATCATCATTGGTGCAAACCTTGCACAAAGCTGTATTGGACTCGAAGTGTTGAGCATTCTAGAAAAGCAGCATATTTAACTTCAATAAGACTTTGCCAAAGCTAAATGCATGGATTACGCTCTTTGATATCCTAATAACAAGTGATAATGCATTCTATGTTTGTTGTGTTACTAATCAATTACAGAAATAAAAGAGAGAGATACCTTTTTTCTCTTTCCGGTGACTTTCATACCACTGCGATCGGATTTTCCAACATTGAAATCAACGGTCGTGATCCCACCCTTATCCTTAAAAGCCAAGTGAGTTGAAGCCAGGCCAACAACACACAATCTACAAATTCATAGTACTTAATTTTGTTTCTCAATTCAAAATTTCCATTTTATAAAACCCCAAGAAAAGTTTGGAATTCTTACCCATTGGCATGACGATAAACATACTGATCGTTTCCTGGTTTCATAAAATCTGAAAATTTTAACGTTATTTTCAGGGCTCAGAACACTATTCAAAATAATTATAATTCAGTGACATCTTCAACCAATGCATAGAAAATCATGAACCAAGTTATTAACTATTGCGTTTAACACAAAATCGGTACTATAAATAAAATCATGTAAGTTAAAAAGCCTAAGCCCTATGGGTTCCTTACCAAAACCCACAAAAAATAGATAATACATTATTGATTGAAAAAGAAGAGGGGTGGGGAACCTGGAGCAAAGTAAGAGGCAAAGTTGAATTCAACAGCAGAGGGGGGAATGAGAGGAAGTTGGGTTATGTTAGGGACCAGAAGCTTGTGTAACTCTTCATCTTCATTTTCTGCATTTTCTAGCACTGATTGCGGCGGTTGTTCTTCGTCTTGTTTGTCCTGTTGCTCTAAGTTGTTTGGGACGGCTGTTTCTTCCAGTTTTTGTGTATGGTCGACCATGACATCCGACATTGATTTAAAAAAGTGTGAGAGAACAAGGGTTTTTCACTCTGTTTTTTTTTTTTCTTTTCAATTTTGATCATTTGATTGCTCCTTAGCTGATCTCCTTTGTACTATTCCAGAGTGTGGAAGACTGTAATCCTTTTTATTTAGGCCCAAAACAGCCGAAATCCAAATTAGTGGGTTCATTTCTGAACTCCGAATTGAATTTTGTAAAGCTGGGATTGGCCCAATACTACTACAAGCTCATGTCAAATTTGCTTGTAATAATTTGGAGCTTTAGTGTGGATTAGGATGGATTATGCAGTGTGGTTAATTTATTTTTTGTCCCAAATTACAGTATTGTTACATTATTTAATTTTTTTAAAATTACTGTTGTTTTTACATTAACTGCAAGTAAATGCATCGCCTATCCAAATCCACCCTTAAACTTATTCAATGATATCGTCTAGTTCATTTCTTTTCTTTTAACCCAAAACTAAACTAAATAAGACATGAGTATGAATTTTTTTATAATTAAATATTTTTATTCTTCAAATAAAAAAAATTTATTCGGTTTTGGTTGAGCGCTGAGATTGGTTCCAATAAAATAAAAAATAATAATAAGATTAGTTATGAGATTGAATATTGTAGTAACGAGAATCAATAATAAAATATGTTTAGATTTAAATATAATTATAATAATGAGATTAGAATGAAAAATGACTACTAAAGATTTTAGATGGGAAATTGTATATAATAGGTGTTTTAAAAAAAAATTAAAATATAATTTTATTAATAAAATCATTTGTATCAAGATATTTTTGAATTTATGTTGCTACTGTAACTATTTATTGTTATTGATTTAAGTGGAAAGAGGATGATGTTCATCCTAAGAGATTCGGGTTTGAGCACCTGTGTGTGCAAGGTATGTGTGCGTTGTCAAAAGGTCAATAAAATATGAACAGATACTATCATGTAAATATATCAGTATATTCAAAAACAAAAATATTTATTGTTATTTAAATAATCATTTATCTTTTTATACAAAAGTAATTATTTACCTTAATTCTAATGTATTGATCATTATTTTATAGAGTAAATTACACAAATAGTCATCCAACTTTTAAATTTTTTATTTTAGGCACTCAAAAAAAATTTGCAAAATGAGCATTCGTATCACAAAATTTGTTCATTTTGATCACTCCTATTAAAATTGCAAACGAAAATCTTACATGGCATTCCAGCTAATTTTTTTTTATTTTCCACCTTGGATTTTAATATCCACCTCATTATTTTTATTCAAATTATTTATTTTCATTTTAGTGACTAAAAAATGCCCTTAACCCTAACATTTGGGGGACATCTTGAATGTTAAAGCTCCTTTTATTTGTTGAAGTAGTTGATCTGCCACAACGAATTTTGGTAAATTAGAGTCTTTCGGGTACTTAATGAGCTTGATTTCAAGTTGTTTTATTTCATTTTTCATTTTAGTAGTTGAGACTTAATTATTAACAAAAAATAAGTGTTTTTATGCACTTTTTAGAATTTCAAGAATCCGTTATGCCAACTCAAGCCTCATGAATGACTAATAGGTTATTTGAGCTAGCAAGATGTCATTTTAGGCCTCAAAATAAAAAGGACGATAGTCATGTCGCGACATAGGCATCCAGAGTCACGACACTGAAGATCAAAGCGAAAAATAAAATCCCGGAACGAAACATGCAGCAGTATAGAAAAGAAATCAAGAAGGGGAAACACAAGATGGAAGAGGCGAATGGAAGATCAATCATCAGCAATACAAGAAATGAAGAATCCATTGTAATTGTTGAATGACCTTAATCAACTGACATGCACTGCACTACACATCCCTGATTGCTCATCAGCTTCAAACATGGAGATTCCTTTGGCCCTAGCTTTCTTGCAAGGTTGTAGAGTGGAGTGTTAGAATGATGAGGGCTTCGGCTTGTGGCTTTGGGGCTAGGGGGAGCCACCATTATGCTGGACATGTGAAGGCATCGACATTGTTTACGCCTCCCCAACAAACAATGACTTATGCAAGGTTTTTTACACCACTTTTTTTAGATTGGTGAGATTAGGATGAAATCCCAACTTATTATCTCTAATGAAGTCTTTAAGGGGTATTTTACCAGTTCAGATTGGCAACTGAGGACTGCCCAAAAGTTGCAATTTGTTTGGTTAAAAGAAAGGGGTATTTTAGGGGCTAACATGAAAATGAATAATTTGAATGGAAAGTAATGAGGTGGATGTTAATATCTAAGGTGGAAATTTTAAAAATAAATAGTTGGAATACAATGTAAGATTCCCATTTGCAATTTTAACGGAAGTGACTAAAATGAACAAACTAGATAACATGAGTGCCCATTTTATAAACTTTTTTTTTGGGTGCCTAAAATGATTTTTTTTAAAGTTGGGTCACTATCCATATAATTTGCCTTATTTTATAAATATTCTTAATGATATTTAACCTACAAAATTGTAATACTGCCATTTATAGGATAAATTAATAATATATGCCGATTTTGGAAGATAATGGGGAAACAGGTTGATTTTTTTATATTTAGGAAAATAAGTTAATTTTGAGGAGAGAAACAAAAAATGTGTCTAACAAGACGTGTTTTCAGTTGAGGTGATAGAAAGGACACCCTGTAAGACGCGCTTTAAGCATCTCTGCTACCACCTCAACTGAAAAGCAAAATGTGTTTTCGTTCAACAGTAACTTTTCCCAACGAACCAAAAATCCAACGGCAAAATTTTTTTTCGACGGTTAAAAATAGATAGTTTAATTGTTTTATAAACCCAAGTAAATTTCTTTCTTTTGCGTTCAAATCTCATTCTCCTAATTCTCTCAATTCATCTATTCTCTCAATTCTCTCAACTTTTAATTCTCAAATTTTCATTTAATTTTTCTCAAAATATTTTTGTTTTAATTTTATATTTCATAATTTCTTTGTTTTTTTTTATTTTTATAATGGCAATTCCGCATATTCGTTTGGAAGACAAAAATATTTTCAGTGTTCAATTGCAAATGATAAGAAAATATTATTAAATTTTTTAATTTTAATTAAGTTTATTACTAAGTTGTTAACAATATTAATTTTATAATTTTTTTATATTTATATAATTAGACCGAAGGTCGAATTTTAAAGGTGTACATACATAATTTAAATGCGAGGGCGCCGCATGTTATTGAACAACACTTGCAAGATGTGAGATTCTTGCACGTGTATCGTATGCTCAGGGGGACTAAATTGGATCTTGCGCTTTATCAACGCTTTGGTGGAAAATGGAGACCCAAGACACACATTCAATCTTCCGTATGGTGAGTTTACAATTACACTTGATGATGTAATTGTACAACTCGGTTTATCAGTGGATGGGTAGATCGTTATGAGGGCAGTGGACGTTGGCGATTGGAGCGCAATTTGCAAGAAACTATTAGGCAATGTGTTGGACAAATTTTTTGATAGTCGGATAGAGATGAAATGGTTGGAAGAAATTTTCAATTATATTGACAACTCCGCGAGTACTGTTGGAAGAGAACAATACGTTCAAGTATTCATCCTGAGGTTAATCGGGGGTCTTTTAATGCCCGATAAATTTTGAAATCTAGTACATTTAAGGTAGCTGCTACAACTCATCAACTTGAAAGAAGCAGAGTGACTCAATTGGAGATCAACTGTGCTAGTGACATTGTACTGAGAGATGTGTTGGGTGACGCAATCACAAAAAGTTGACTTAATTTGGTCCTCTAACACAAACACTATAAATTTTAGCTCCTAGAACCTAATTAGAGAGTTCAATTCAGATTTTAGATTTTAGATTTCTGTTCTTAGTTAGGGTTTAGTTTTGTTTCCAAGTTCATTTCAATTGTTAAATAGTTATTTCAATTTTAATATTAGTGTCGTTATTTTCTCTTTGTTATTTTTCTATTATATGTTCTTCATTGAAATCAACAATCAACATCAATTGAGGGTTCCACGATCCAAGTGCAAGTCAAGATCTTCGGATTTTGAGCATCTTTTCTCTCTTATATTTATTTTTACATCTATTCGCATGTTTAGCAAATTGATTGGAGAATGTGCATCTAAAATGGCTCGGAACTAAAACCCTAGGAAGGTTTATCTGAAGTGAGATTGATCAGCTTAGGTTAAGGGTTTCAGATCAAGTTAGTTGGATTAGATTAAGTAGAATTGACGATTCTAGGAAGTCATTAAGTAGATAAGGTCGAAAGAATAGTCTGCTTGGTATCAACTTAATTTAACCCAATTTAATTTATCAGATCGAAATATAAGTAAACTAAGTCGATCAATTAATTTAGTTATAAGTCGAAAGGTATTAATTAGGTTAGTTGTTAGCTAATTAGAGAAAAACCCTAGATCTAAGTTAATCATGAACACGAAAGTCATTCACCCTTCTGACACTTTAATTGATATCGATTTTATTATTTAAGTTTTTATTTTATTCTACAAATCATCTTATTTGATTCTGTCGTAATATAGTTTTGATGTGAGTAGTATTTAAACCTAGTTAGTGTGTTAATTCTTGTTGTCAATTTGTTTAAACAAATTTATTTTGAGTACAATTTTTGGAATATTTTCAAAGTATTTTGCTGTAAATAACAAAACTATGTCACAATTTACCTGTATACTTGAAAATAGCGCACGTATTTCTATATCTAATTGCATATTTCTAAGCCCCGTCACATGGACGCTTGAGGCGCGGTCATGCGTCTTATGTTGCAGAAGGGGCGAGAGTTCCTAATCCTCATGTGCCTCGAACTGCGAATATATTATATGCTCAAACAGTTAGGAAGGCTTGGCAAATTAGATCAGGATTGAAAAAGGTTTTGCAAGTCATCCGAAAGCCTTCAAATATTCCCACCCAAAGAGACACGGGAGGAATGGGCTACAAATTGACAAGGAAAGATGCTGAAAGAATTAGGAAGGAAAATAGAGAGAAGAGAGTGGCACGGCTAAATGGACAGGAACCGAGAACTCAGAGGCTTGCAATTCCTCCGCTCTACGAAACTTTTCGCTCTACGGGACGGGATATGTGAATCAAGACTGTGTTCCAAGTAGGCTGGAGATTGATGGAGTCATAGTGGATTAAACTATGGTGGGAAAGGAAGAGTCGTTAGAGGAGAAGGACTACGTCCCCTATAACCATGACACGATACATAAAGATATAGAGATCTATATAGATGACACGATCGCCAAACTAGCAAAAGAAGAGAATCACATGGAAAACCTTCACAAATTGTTTGAACGGTTAAGAAGGTACAGATTGAGATTAAATCCAACAAAGTGAGCGAATGAAGCATCGAAATAGATCCAAACAAAGTCAACACAATCAGAATTTTGTACGAACTCAGAAATAAACGAGAGGATTCTTGGGACAATTAAATTGTATACCTCAATTAACTACCAAATGTGATCCCATCTTCGAATTATTCCCGAAAAATAGCCAGGACAAAAATATAAAAGTGTTTGATTACGCCGCTAGTGCAAAAGAGACCTTTGATCTTATATTTGGTAGTGTCCGAAAATTTCATGGGGGTGTGTTTTGGGACAACAAGATGACGACTCATATAAAAATTGCAAATGGTTATTTTATATTAAACATCATATCGATGGTTCTATTAACATGTATAACACATGATTGCTGGTTAGAGAATTTACTCAAAGATCGGGACGTGATTATCATTCCACCTCTAGTCTGATTGTTGAACCCACAACTGTTCGTTTCGTTGTCAATATTTTTGTTCAATGTAACCAGCCTATTCATCAATTAGATGTCAACAATGCTTTCCTCTAGGGGCACATGGAGGAAGATGTCTAAATGGAGCAACCAGCTAGCTTTGAACATACTTTCTTGTCTACCCGTACCCGTAAGCTCAACGAGGCAATCCATGGCGTCAAAAATGCTTCACGAGCCTGATTCTATTTGATAACAGAATTTCTTCAAGTTTAAATTAGGCTCATTTTTATTCATTCTGAAGAAGTTTGGGTTCATTGGTCATGTACTTAATTATGCAGATTACATAATTGTCACTAGTAATGATTTATCCGAAGTTCGTCATATTATTCATAATCTCTCTAACAGATTTTCTCTAGGGCTTGATAAACCTCATGAGTTTTGTTTTTGGATGTTGAGGTGATTCCACACACTAGGGGTCTTTACCTATCTCCACACAAATATATTGCTGATCTTTTGAATTATGTCAGTATACATGATACCGAAGGTGTGCCTACTCCTTCGAGTTCTACTACTTTGGAGTGTTCCTCCTGACGATGGATCTTACTATTGAAAGATTGTAGGCAAGCTTCAATATTTATCTTTCACGTGCCCTGCCTTGTAAAGTCCATAAGCTTTCACAATTCGTGTATTGTCCGCCAAGCACACTAGAAGGCAGAAAAACGACTGCTTTAAATTGCTCGTGAACATGACAGCCGCCTTCTCATTTATTTTAATTCTGATCACTTCCGCTATTGGCTAGGTTGTTTATTTTTATTGTGTACCAATTTCTTGTTCCTCAAAAATATAATGTGCACTGCTTTGCTCTTCAACGAAGGTTGGATACCAAGCAGTTGCTACTGCACTAGCTTAAAATAGTCAGCTTAGCTGACACAAAGTGCGGTGGTATTGACCCTACTCACCCTTAAAATGGCTAGTGATTTGTGTACAAGTTGGGTTGAACAAATAATGGAGTCTTTTATTTTAACCCTAGCTTAGTGAAGGCCAAGTGTAACAGATCTGTAAAGTTTATTCTATTTAGGCGACTCACTAGTTATGCATAATATAAATAAAGTTGAGTCTCTTCAGAATTTGCTGAAGCTGCAATGGTTTATTGTGCTTCCTATGGACAACTGAATATAATCTTGAAATAATCTTCAAGAACCAGCAAAAGCTAAGTAGCAAACTCTTAAACAAATTACAAAGGGAAAAAATTTCTGTTTACAATTGTTCAAAACATATAACCTAAGGCTACCAAATAAACCAAAAAAGAAAGACATTCAGACTCCCTACAGTGTGAGGCGGCTGCACTATTGAAAACCTTAAATGCAACTATTCTAAGACTACCCATGAACACCAACACGAAAACATCTTAAAATTAAAACTGCTAGTAATAAACAACGAAGAAAAAAATGAGAACACCCTAAGACTGCAAAATAAAGAACAGACAAGATAAACGAAACGGAGAAAAAATTCATAAACATATTAGATACGCATAGCATCCGACACCGCCATTTCCATATCATTCAATGAATGCCACGCACCACCTCATGCAGCTGCATGGATTGGCCCATTAGATCTAAACCCACGGCCCCTTCCACGATATCCCCTGCCACGGCCACGACCTTCAAAGAGCAAATCAAGAGCCATTAAGCAAGTCCCCTTCGGGCCAACAACAAGTCTATGATTGCATCTCCTCATTAACTTCTTTTAGTGCCACATCATCTTACTAGTATTCCAAGTGCATCTTTTTATTTATCGTGTTTAAAATAGTTCAAATTGCAATATGTCAAGGGAAAATATAGAACCAAAGAATTTGGTCATTATGTACATGCATACCACAGTCCATGAGGAAAACCATTAAACATGCTAAAACTTTATGCAAACTAAAAAATGGAAAACTCACCACGGCCACCTTGAGGAGGGGCTTCATAATTGTAGCCTTCATCTTGTGGCCTATCGAATTGAGGTCCATTGTATCCTCCACGTCCACGGCCCCGGACCCCACGTCCTCTTCCTCGACCTCTACCCCTAGCATAGCCACGACTGCGGTCCCAGCCTCCATCCTCATACTCAGCAGAGACAAAACCGTTCCCTGAATAAGAATACAACTAAATATTTGCCTCAATATTTCTTACATTACATTCAATAAAATTTAGAGCCATGGTAAGTCATGAACCAAACACAACAAAACATTACATCTAACAGGGTGCATATCAAACACTCAAAACTAGCATACCTCTACTCCTCGGCCTTCCTCTACCACCACGGCCCCTACCTCGGTCATTAGGTGAGCCCTCTGCTAAACAAAAAGAAATCTATAAAAGGAAATATGGGCATTCAGCATAACCCACAAAAATAGTACAGGTAACAAAATGTGTCCAGTACCTCCTTCATGATCAACTTCTGGGGATGCTTTCACCTGATCAGCTGGTAATGGAGGCTGGTACCTGGATGAAATGATTCATGAGTAACTTTGAGAATTCAAAGCCAACTAAAACATCAAGCTACCATAATGATGGCATTAAACCTTCCATTTGCTAAAATTCTCCAGTTTCCAACATTCATAAAAATGTAATTTAACTAGCACGGTTGTAAAAAAGCCAAGTCCAACTTGCTTCATATTAACAAAAAGAACCCAATTGACCTTCACTTAAAATTAAAGTTAAACAAGTATAATGAGGAACAATGTACTTGTATCAGTAAAGGGAAACAAGTGCAGGAAGTTACCCAACAGAGGACGTATTCAATTCTTTTTTCGAAAGGGTTATAGTGATCATTGACACATGCCTGGTGGTCTCCAACCTGTGATAATTAAACAAATTACTAAATTCCCTAAAGAAACAGATTAAGTGCATAGAAAACCCTAAACCTTGATTGCAAAAAGGTTTTAAATATAGCTCTTACGGAAGAAGTCCTTCCTCCAGAGGCTCCCACATATCTGTTATATCCATGGATCCAATTGATGTAATCTGATGTAAACCAACGATTCTTCTCTGCATTAGAAGTACATGGAAGACATTGTCATCCTCCTTAAACAAGAATCAAAAGAATAAAACCCTTAACATAGATTAAAAAGGTAACTTAATTTACCTTAATTAACTCCACAATGGTCACAGTCTTGTTAATGGCCCTTCCCATTGCCTTAAAAACTACTTGACTCGATCCCTTCTCCTATAAAACAAAAATTGTTTCACAAACACTTCAGATATTATCGAACACCCAAATGGAATAAAGGTCTAAATACCCAGAAATTAAACCAAAAAGAAAAAAGATAACCTGGAGCAGAGTCATGGCATAAGTGATATAACTACGCATCCTTCCTTGACTGGTAATCCGAATCTCATTCTCGTCAATGGGTGTCTCTGCTTTCGGCTTCTCCACTCTCTGGTAACGATCCATCTATCAACCGCCCAAAAAAGAAAAAAGAAAATTAGAAGAGATGAAAGAGAAGCAAAAGCGAGGGGAAAATAGGATTAGATCTGAAAAATACAACCTGAAAAGATTTGGATATGGAGTAGTAAAGGAAATAATGGGGGGAATAAGCTCAACCAAGAGAGAGCCCTCTTCTACGGCTTATATTTCTTCTCTTTTACGCCCTAAAGCCGCTCTCTCCAGATGTTTCTTCTTACTTTTATATCTTCTAAAACTGCCCTAACCGACTCCTTTACCCGGTTCACCCGATTCTCTCCTTCCTTTAAATTAAACCGTGACTCTTTTACCAAGTGCCGGGCCAAACATTTATCATCTTAAAATTTTAAAGGAAATTATAAAAATAGTTATTTTTATTTGTTTCGGGTTACATATTAATTATTTATGTTTGAAATATTATGTTTTAGTCATTTATGTTATTATTTTGTTACGAAGTGATCACTTTATCGTTAAATTCTGTTATCTCTCTAATGGTAATTTTATATGGCAGTCGAATTAAATTTTAAGTGCTAACTTAGATTTCCAAATGAGATGATAATATATTTTTAATTAAATAAATTTAATTAATTAAAATTTTTAAACCTAAATGTTAGTTGAAAAAACTTTAAACCCATTTCTACACACTTTTCTTCTTCATCTTCATCTTTTTCCCTTTTGATTACAACATCTTTAATTACAAATCTGTCTCAACACTTGAATCTTTGAAATCCATTAACCCAAATAAACTTAACGGGAAGAAGATATTGAATCTTTGAATCTTTGGGTTAATGAGTTTTAAAGATTCAAGCTTTGAGACATATTTGTAATTTTTGAATCTTTGGATTAATGAGTTTTAAATATTCAAGCTTTGAGACATATTTGTAACTAAAGATATTGGAATACAAAAAGAAGAAGATGAATATGAAGAAGAGAGGTGTGTGGAAATAAGTTTAGTATTTTTTTAATTAAGGTTTAGGGTTTATAATTTTTTAATTAATTAAATTTATTTAATTAAAGATTTATTCTCATTCTATTTGAAAATTCAAGTTGGCACTTAAAATCTAGTTTGACTGTCACGTAGGATTACCATTAGGAAGATAACGGAACTTAACGGCACAGTGATCACTTCGTAATAAAATACTAACATAAATGACTAAACGTAATATTTCAAACATAAGTAACTAAAATGTAACTTGAGACAAACAAAAATGATTATTTTTATAGTTTACCCAAAATTTTAACTGAAATCGAATTAATATTATATAATATCATTTAAACACTTAATTGTATCCGTACAATGAATCAATCGAGCATCAATTTTATAATTAAAATTACATAAATATTCATTCATATTTAAAATGTTATATTATTCATTAAAAAAATTGAATGCAATCTATTCTGAATTTATGTCATTTATATTAATAAAAATTTTATTTTATTATTTTTTTCACTTTATTTTTAATATGCACGATTTTTTTTACCTCTAGAAATATCGAAAAACAAATTTTATTTACAAAGTTATATGATTATGTGGATGATTTTAACTTTTTATATATTCAATAAAGAATTATCTATAATAAGATTTGGACCGAGTATACCATGCGAATAATTTTTTTTTCTTTTATCATTTGAGTATATATATATATATATATATTACTTATAAAAAACTTTACCAAGTTGGTGACCACTCAATTAATAATTATAAAAAAATCATTTTATTTGCACAGAAAATTATATGATTAAGTGGGTGTTTTTGACATTTTATATTTTTATAAATTAATAAAAATTTATCCATATTGATATTTGAACTAAGGACACCATGCATATAATTTTTTTTTACCATTTGAATTAAAGCAATTTTTAGTTATTATATGAGACTGTAATAAACATATTTGTTATATATTTGTATATCAATATTATTTATAAAACATTTTATTGAGTTTATGTCATCCATCAATCAATGGGGTTCAAACTCAATAAGTGAAATTAATTTAATATCTTAAATTATATTATTCGAGAGTACTTTAATTTTTTATTTAAAATATCAATAAAAATATGCATAACATGGTATTTGAAGTCATTCCAATTGGGTTAGCAAACCTCAAATTTATAACTCAACCAAAATCTTATTTTAACAAAATATACATTTTAATTTTATTATGCACATTTTAACACTTCCATCAATTGCATGTATATACATGCCATAAATAAAATTCCTTATTGAGTTGGTGTCACGAGTCAATCGGGCACCGATTCGGTTACAAAAATATTATCTCGTAAGTAAATTAAGTCATATCATTTGACGGTATTTTAGTTTTTTCAATTTAACAATACCAATAAAAAATGCAAATAGTGATATTTAAACCCACATGAATTGCATTGACAAAATATTTAATTTATCACTCAACTAAAGTTTCATATTGATATTTTTGTACATTTTAATTTTATTATACACACTTTATTACATTCATCGATTGTATATATTAATAATATATTTGATTGAGTTGGTGTTGCAAGTTAACTCGACACTGACTCAAAATTGATCACAATACAATGATAAATAATTTAATCTAATTTTTTAATATTAATAATGTGCAGATTTCATATGTTATTATTAATAAGTTTTAGACTATTAATTTCTTTATTTATTATATGTTATTTTTTAATACACATTCGTGTATTAAATTTATGGTGTCCACACTTATAAGCGTGTGATGGAATTTCTATATTAATGTTAATTGAGTTAGTGTCCTAAATTAACTCGACATCAACTCATGATTAATGACGAAACAATAAGAAGCAATTGCAATTATTTAGTATTCTTAATCTGATGTGTTTTATGATTAAATTTAGTTTTATTACAATTTAATCTAATTTTTTTAATTTAATATCGTACATTTTCTTGTTATTCTATTAATTAGTTCAAAACCATACTTTTTATTATTTAATGTATGTTACTTTTAAATACATCTTTATGTTTAAAATATATTATTTTCACACGCATATGCGTGTGATAAGATTTCTAGTATTAATAATGTTGTTGATTGAGATGTCACAAATTAACTCAACACCAATTCAGGATTGATGACAATACCATAATAAACAATTGTATTCATTTAATATTCTTTTTTTTTTATATACTAGTGTGATTACATGATAGTATCATGTTGAAGCAGACTCTGGGCCTTGTGAGCAAAGGGATCAAAATTGAAGTTACTGTGATAATTTACGGAACCATATAAAAAGGCTAGTGGTTTATTTGTCTTACCGTGACTGTTCTGTACATGGTATGTTTAGGTGTGCAAAATATGTTAGTTGAAAACAGAGTCTCAAGAATAGTACCATTATTGAGGTTGCCTAATAAATCCAATTTAGAAGGAATTCTTAACTGTTGCCATTTAGATCTCTGGTTTCTCAACCATATGAGTAGACTTGAAACAATGTAGTCGATTTCGACAACATACCGGTCAAGCTCGTTGGATGTTGTGTCATGGGTTGCGTATGGGAGTTCGCAATCATGACACAATTGTGTGATTCATCATATTTAAGGGAGATTATTTGACTCAATCTAATTGACCGTTGCTGAGAGAGATTGAATACCCATCTACAAAGCATGACAAATATGGAACATAGTCTTCGAAGATATATAATCTTAGAGATAACTTGTAATCTTAAAAGATACGATTATGTAATATTAAAGATTTGACTTGTAAATACCTTTTAATTCTAGTCATTGATGTGCTTTAATCTATACCGTTGATTCTGGAAAGGTCTCTCTCTCTTATTGTAAATCATTCATTGAGTAATAGAATTCTCGAGAGCATTTTCTCAAAATTCCTTGTGTTATTACTTTTCTGAGGCTTTGTTCATCTTTTGAGTTCGTTTTTCATTTTTATCTTAGAGAAATTCTATTTAATCCTCAATTATTGGGAGTTAAGCTGATTTAAATATTTTTGGAGCGAAAAAATCACCTAAAATTGTACGAATTGTGAAGCGAGAAATCCAAGTCTATGATAGTTGCACCAGCTAGAACCATGAATAATGTTGAAAATATATAAATTTTTTAATCATTTATAGTCTTCAACTTCAGTAGTTAAAGTTTACTAAAATGATAAATAATGACATAAGTAAAGAATTTATATAAAAAAAATTAAAGGAAGAAAAGGCCAAATTTTTAAATATTTTATTTACATTCCATGTTAATGTTTATAAACTTCGTTATTGTTGTTTAATGAACGAGATTTCCTTTTTTGTTCATTTTGAATTGGATTATTTTCGTAAAGTATAAAATAAATAATTTTATACAATTTAAAAAATATTTATTTAATATTTGGTAAGTATGTAACACATTCAAAAGAAAATTTATATTTCAAATTCAAGAATTATTCAATAAAAATATATTCAAATTTAATAACGCAAAAAGCTTCCTCAAAAAATTGGCTTATTATTATAATAATTTTATATATTCTATAAAATTTAAGTCATTAAAATCTGACTGTATATAAATTTGTGCATTCCACTAGTTGTTGTCATATGGTGATTTCGGTGATGTTTAAAAATTTTCAGCATCTATAGCAACATTGTAGGTCTAAGAAAACCGAAAGACAAGAAATAAGAATCCAGAGGGCCCTTACCACGCTCTCTCTTTCTAAGCAATGAAACTAATAAAATAGAAAAAAGTAACAGACAAATATATAGAAAAATAAAGTATAGTTCCGCAAGATCAGACACAAAACTTGACTAAGATGCCTTGGCAAACCCAAGCATCTCAAACTTTAAAAATCCTACATAAAACAGGCAAAAACTTCAAACCACATATGACCAAAGATAAAACACTCAATCTGCTTCACCGCCAAATCCTTTTGGCCTCTTCACTTCTTCTTAGCAGCAGACTTGGTGACCTTGGCACCGGATGGGTCCTTCTTCTCGACACTCTTGATAACACCAACAGCCACAGTTTGACGCATGTCCCTCACAGCAAAACGACCCAGGGGTGGGTACTGAGAGAAGGTCTCCACAACCATTGGCTTGGTAGGAACCATCTTAATCATACCAGCATCACCATTCTTCAAGAACTTGGGTTCCTTCTCAAGCTCCTTACCAGATCGCCTGTCAATCTTGGTCAAAAGCTCAGCAAACTTAACAGCAATGTGTGAGGTGTGGCAGTCGAGGACTGGGGCATATCCATTTCCAATTTGACCAGGGTGGTTCATAATGATGACCTGAGAAGTGAAGTTGGCAGCCTCCTTAGCAGGATCATCCTTGGAGTTGGATGCAACAAAACCACGCTTGAGATCCTTAACAGCAACATTTTTAACATTGAACCCAACATTATCACCAGGAAGTGCCTCTGAAAGAGCTTCATGGTGCATCTCAACTGACTTAACTTCAGTGGTCAGACCAGTAGGGCCAAAGGTCACAACCATACCAGGCTTCAAGACACCGGTTTCAACACGGCCGACTGGGACAGTTCCAATACCACCAATCTTGTACACATCCTGAAGTGGGAGACGGAGAGGCTTGTCTGAAGGCCTCTTTGGCTCATTGATCTGGTCAAGAGCCTCAAGAAGGGTTGGGCCCTTGTACCAGTCCAAGTTGGTAGACCTCTCAATCATGTTGTCACCCTCAAAACCAGAAATGGGAACAAATGGAATCTTATCCGGGTTGTATCCCACCTTCTTCAAGTAGGAAGAGACTTCCTTCACAATTTCATCATACCTAGCCTTCGAGTATTTAGGGGTAGTGGCATCCATCTACAAAGAAAAAGAATTAGCATAACAAAATTTAGCATTGAAGTAATCCAATAACACACAAATGAAATCAGATACTGATTTTTACCTTGTTGCAACAGCAAATCATTTGCTTGACACCAAGGGTAAAAGCAAGCAAAGCGTGCTCACGAGTCTGACCATCCTTGGAGATACCAGCCTCAAAACCACCAGTGGTGGAATCAATAATTAAAACAGCACAGTCAGCCTGTGAGGTACCAGTAATCATGTTCTTGATAAAGTCACGGTGTCCAGGTGCATCAATCACAGTGCAGTAGTATTTGGTGGTCTCAAATTTCCACAAGGCAATATCAATGGTGATACCACGCTCACGCTCAGCCTTGAGCTTGTCAAGCACCCAAGCATACTTGAATGACCTCTTGTTCATCTCAGCAGCTTCTTTCTCGAACCTTTCAATCACACGCTTGTCAATACCACCAAGCTTGTAAATCAGGTGGCCAGTGGTGGTCGATTTCCCAGAATCGACGTGGCCAATGACCACAATGTTAATGTGCGTCTTTTCCTTGCCCATTCTGATTCACTGTACAAAACCACGAAAACAAAAGGAGGGGAACAGTTAAATCGAAATATTTTCAAAAATACGTACATATTAAATTTGACATGTATCATAAATGTAAATATTTAAAAAACTGCTAGAAAGCAAATCTCTTAGCTCAGAGCTAAGCTGATTCAAATTCATAAGTCAGAAATGAAGAAAGGCATGGTCTCAACTAAGCTTATGTTGAACAATAATAAAAAGGCATATGAAAAGCCAAATTGCGTACCCAAGGAAAACAGTATCATCCCGAAAAATAAATAAATAAAACATAAAGCAAAATAATTTTCATATCATCTTATTATCTTAGATTCGATCCAATTAAAACAAGATCTATCGCGAAATCAACATTGACAGAGAAAACAAAAATCGAATCTCAACTAAAGATTGAAATCAACAAATAAATCACAAATTACAACACAAAATGAATCCATATACACATATAAACAAAGCCTCATATCGTCCATCTTCGATAAAATAACAGAAGAACAGAAGAGAAAATGAGATGAGAGAGAATACTAACCTTGAAATCTAGGTCACAAAAACAGTAGACGGCTAAGGAAGGAACGAGAAAATGAAAATGAAGAACTGGGGTAAGAGCCTCCGCCTGCTATATATATAAGCAAAAGCAACAAGAGCTAGGGTTAGGGTTACATAAGGAGATTTAATTAAGGCAGTTTTACGAAATTGTCCTTGAATTTCGTTTTATTGACAGCAGTCAAAGATGGGGGTTCTCTGGGAATTCCGTGGATACTAAGTGTATCCAAACTACTGGCGAAACGTCGTCATTTTTGTATTTCACTTATTTATTAAGTAACCTTTTTTTGTCACTATTGACCATTTAATTATTTCATTTTAATTAAATAAAGTAATTATTATTTAAAAATATACATTTACTTTTTTGAAAGGATTATAAAATTAATTTTATTTATTTATTTCATGTAATATAAAATACTTAAAATATTTTATAATAAATACTATTTTTTGGTGAATTACAAGATAATATTCATCTATAAATTTTAATAGTTGAAATAATATAAGTGAAATTCAAGATGAATATAAAATCTTATTTAATATTTATTGAGATTTATTTTTTTAAGATTTAATGAGTTTGAATAATTTTGAGAACTTGCAAAAATATAATTTATTGTTTATTATATTATAAAATCAACATTTTAATATAAATTATTAGTATATTACTATTATGTGATAATATAAAAGTAATAGTAATTAACTATTAGTTAACATGATAGCATCATATTACTTAACTTGGATATAATTTTTAGAAGTTTTATAAAAATAATAATATAATAATGTTCAAATATATAATTGATTAATAAAAAATTAAATTTATAAAATCATTTAGTATAATTACATAAATTAAAAATAATAAATTTCAC
Organism: Kokia cookei; assembly: GCA_039519145.1. Classification (NCBI taxonomy): domain Eukaryota; kingdom Viridiplantae; phylum Streptophyta; class Magnoliopsida; order Malvales; family Malvaceae; genus Kokia; species Kokia cookei. The sequence continues at coordinate 9,532,120 of CM076899.1, read as the reverse complement.
ATTTATTTTTAAAAGGTATCATATACACAACTATACTTTAAAAAAAAAGCAATATATAAATATAAAATTTTATATATTTATTAGAAAAAAAAGTTTATTGCCATGTACAAATCTTTTAATTTGGTTAAAATTAACTTTTTAAAAAAATATCGAAAATGAAATAAAAAAAAGAGGAAAATAAAAATGGAGAAGAAATAAAATATATTTTTGTATTTATGTAATGTTTTTCTACAACAATATATAAAATAGCTATAATCATTTTTATTGTATTAAAATCAAAATTTCTACGAAACTTGATTTTTACTAGAGCTAATTTAAGTTACAAAATGATATATTCTAATGCGAGATGTTCACATTGTGATAACGAAGTTAAGGATGGCCTGCATGTAAGTCATAATGATGCGAGTCTGAAGATCTAATTTCAAGTTCATGAATGTGATGAGCTTACACTACTCAAGGTTCAATAATAAGGTTAAAGTTCAAGCAAATCAAATCAAGATTCTGTTAATGGCAATATGTGAGAATGAATTTTTTCGAAAAAAAGGGAATGATACATGCATGGAATGAGTGAAATTTATTAAAATCAATTCAATCAAACTGTCAAATTTCAAGCTGAAAAGATTAGTCAACTTGCGACAAATTTTTGAATAGGATTCGGGATTTATGGGCTTAAATGTTTGGTTTGTAGTTGAAGAGTTAATAAGTTTTAATATTTTATTATTTATTTATTTCGAATTGGATAATCTTTAAGTAGTTTAAGTTATTTAGGAGTTTTATACCAATAAAAAAAATATAGTTTAAAACTACTTGTTTAGATTAACTAGAGTTTCAGTACACTTCAAAGATTGTTTCCTTCTATTTTTTCTAAATTTAACTTGGATTTATTTGCGTTTTAGGTTGTCTCAAAATCCAAGTTTCCTTCCACTCATCTAGAGTCCTAAGTCAAATCCACAACTTGGACAAACTTACAATCATGCTCCCATCTCATCCCTATCACATGACTATCAATTTGCTAAGGAGGTCTGGATTAGGTTGGGCATCATGTGATTTGTTAATAATGATGAAGACATTGTCATTTCCTGGGTTTTTAACTTATTTGGGAAATATGAGGGTGATCACAAACTGCAAATTTTAGTAACCATTTGGGTCTTATGGTACTCTGGAAACATTTATATTCATAAAGGTAGAATTACATCTACTCATGAAGTGTTTACCTTCATATTGGGTCCCCATAATGACTAAAGCTCCCATTTGAAGGTTGTCAAAGTCAATTTCGATACTGGACTCCATGCAGAATAAAAAACATTGAGTTCAAGGATTATAATAAGAAATCAGTGAGGGGCTTATCATGAGAGCTTAGTTGTGAGTGGAATAGTCACGTACTTGACGCGCTCGCGGCGGAAGCTCTTGTAGAGTATCAGACATTCAAATTTGTGAAGGAGTTGGCATTCAACTTGATAATTTTGAAAGAGGACTCACTATTCGTCTTCAACAAACTTGTAGCTAAACAGATAGATAGATCGTCAATCAGTCAATTAGTTCTTACATATGGGATTCTAGACAACTACTAGCAATGTGTTGACTACATGCATCGCAAACCCGACAATACTTCTCCAATAAAAAAAAATTTATCTCGTTCATAAAAAGGTATTCTATTAGGGTGAAAATTTATTAAAAGTCTCAACGAAACCTGAAGTGTGAAAATTAACCTGCGCAAGATCAAAACTTTTGAAAATGAACCCAGTGGAACCAAACTTTCAAAAATTTTACTAGGCGAAACTAGAACTTTTGAAAACAAACCTAGACGGAACCAGTCTTTTGAAAATACCTACTAGGTGGAACTAGAACTTTTGAAAGTTTTTTAATATTATGTCATTGTAAGTGGATTTCTCTATTATATAATATTAATATATTTTTATGTTTATTAAAACTTGATTTTACTTAAAATATGAGATTAAAATTTTGTTTAAATCAGTTCATATTTGTAAACTATTAATTCAAGTTTATTTTAAGTCAACCTTAGAATCTAGGGGGGTTGGCAGGGTCTTGGCCCTTCTAAAATAAAAATTTTTCTCTTTAGGGCACTTAAAATTTTAAAATTGTAATGGTAAAATTGTATTTTGAAACCCAAAAACAATATAAAAAATTGATTTAATTCTTTAAAAATTATAAATATATAAGCTATTAAAATGATAAAATTGTATTTTTATTATCGTAAAAAATTATAATTTAACTTCGCTCCCTAAATTTTTTTTTGACTTCGCCCCTGTTGAGAGAGAAGGGACAATGTTGATGAAGAGATTGAATGGTGAATATAAAAAATCGAAGATTTAGAAAATTGGAATTGCTACCTTAGACCGTTCAATCTCCTCATCATCTTTGTCCCCTCTCTCTCAACAAGGGTGAAGTCAGAAAATATTTGAGGGGGTGAAATTAAATTATAATATTTATGATAGTAAAAATGCAATTTCACCATTTGAATAGTCTATATCTTTATAATTTTTAAAAGATTAAATTAAATTTTTATCATTTTTAGGGAGAGCAAACTGCAATTTTACTTTTACTAAAATAAAATTTTAGGGTGTGTTTGGAATTTTAAATTGGTTTCTTCCATCAAATGTTGAAACCACTACCATCTAAACTTTATTGTTCTTTGGTTTTTCACCATTTTTTTCTTTTTGCTCAAGTTCGTTAGATTGATTCCGTAGTATTAACTGTTGTTGCATTGCGCTGTTACGTATTCTAGTTCGGATTAAGGTACGCGTGTTGGAGTAAATTCCTTTATCGTAAGCGTTGCGTAGTTTGAGAAAGTTCTTCGTTTTCTGAAGGTTTGCTTTTGTATCTTAAACTATTTTTCTTTTACCGTTATGATAGGAGAGGTTCAAGACTCGCTCAACGCTTCTCGTACGATCTAAGTTCGAGTGTGAATCGTCGTACTCCAGTAAGCAATTGTAAACTTGTCGACGTAGAGTGTCGAGAGTTTCGATTTGGATTTGAGTTTTGTAAATGTGTTCTTCTTTGAATTGTTTTTGAACTTGCTTATTGGGGGTTTGATTTAAGCTTGGAAATCGGGTTTCAGGATCCCTTTGTCGTCAATTTTCAGGTAGGGTACCGAAACCTTTAAGATTTTGCTACGTTTTCTGCATTTTTTACCCAGTTTTTGCTTCTGTTCGAGGCGAAACGGGTGTGTGTCCAAGCCGTGTGTCATGTAAACAAGGTGCAGAGAACACACTGGCCAGATACACTACTGTGTGCCAGACCGTGTGTGTATACTATTTTGGTGCACACGGGTTGGGTACATAGGCGTGTGCTAGACTGTATGTGTATACCATTTTGGTGCACATGAGTTGGGTACACGAAAGTGTGCCAGATCGTGTGTGTATATTATTTTGTGACACACGGGCATCTGCCAGACCGTGTGAAAATACTGTTTGGAATTTTAGGTGTAGTGGTCACATGGGCTAAACACACGGGGGTGTGACTGGCCGTGTGTCACACACGGACGAGTACATGGTCGTGTGTCAGGTTGTGTGTAGTGTATAATTGTTCGTAAATGCTATGTAAGGCGACTGTTTATAGACTGTAGAACTTGTTTGACTTAAACCAATATATGAGAGTGTTATTGTATGTATGAAATCTAATTCTAAGCATCTACAACTGATTATCTATGTGATCAGAATATTTGATATGTATTTGAGACATATTTAAGTGTGTATCGAAATGAATGAACTATATCTATTTTGCATTTGCATGGGACTAGGGCTATGAATTGAAGAAAGTGACTGAACTGTTTCTGTAACACCCCTACACCCGGTTCACACGTATAAATCTGATATAAGAGTATTACATACAGTGTTAGAGAATTAAATACGAGTATAACAAAATTTTATTTCAAATATTGTGTAATTGAATCGTTTTACTCAAAATATCACAAAATAATCAAGTATAATCAAAATCGAGACTTAAAACCAGTTTGAAAATAATGAAAATGTAATTTTTTACTCAAAACAGGGCAAATATCGATACCACCATAAAAATATTGATACCTCTATTCTAAAATCAATAAGTATAGCCGAAAACTTAGTAATAATCCCCTGAAACAACTTAAAAACTTTATCAATATTTCAAATCAGTCCAAAACACAATTTTAACCATTTCATTCAATTCATGTAAATTTTCAAAGCAATATTGACTCATTCATTAGAGACACATAGGTATACCATTTGTACATGCCATTTCACACAAAATAAATATACCTTGTCTTGCAATCTTCCGATGTTGATGTGATTTGATGAGAGGCACCTAATCCAACCTTAACTTCTCGGAGGTCTTATACCTACGCGTTGAAATAAACGTGTTAAGCCAGTGAAGGCTTAGTACATTAGTCATTCATCTTTTAATCACACATTTCAAACTCATTCGTATATTTATTTGTTCATGTAAAATACATACCTTTTATGTGTATAACATTTAACTCACAGTAGTGTTATGAATTTACATATTCTTCCTCATTTCACATTTTAGCCATTCCAATCTCTTAGCTTACTTAGTTTTATCATTCTTTGATTTCTTATACATATATTGTACTAACTTTTCATGTGATTATCATTTCACTTACCTCAATGACACAATTTGCACCTTCTTTCTTTTTCACATTATTTACCCTATTAACAAGACTCGGACCTTGGCGGATACACAAATCCAACCAAACACACCAGAATGGCACCCAGTGCCTCATCAGATAGTTTGAAGCAATAAAGTGACACCCAGTGTCTCATTGGCCTAGCCGAAGTAAAGTGGTACCCAGTACCTCATCAAATCTATCCGAAGTAAAATAATGACACCCAGTGTCTCATCGACTCAAGGTTGAAGTGTTCCTGAACTCTTCCAATCCTATGGCATGCCAACTATATCCGACTCAGCCGACTAGTTAATAGGGATTTTCAATTTACAATTCATATCACTTTCAATACCAATCACACTTTCACTTTCACTTTCAATTTTGATCACAAATCATTCACAATTTATACATCATATATACATTTTTCTTCGCATATACATAATCATGTATTTCTCACCTTTCTTTCCTCAATGGCTTTCAAAATATCACCATTTTATCATATAATCAATATTTATAATTAAACACATAATATTTCACATATACATTATTCATCACATATATATCATCATACACCTCTTTACTCTTATTTTCACATTAATTTTCAAAACTGCCCATTTGAGTCATAGTCACTAAATTATTTATATCTTGAGCTAAAGAATTCAAAATTATAATCCACTTGATGATTCTGAAATTAGACTCAAATATATTTTTACCATAAAAATTCCAGAATTTTTACTTTAGCCAATTTGTACAGTAAATTCTTTCAATTTACCCCTTCTCTACTGCCTAATAGTTTCGACATTTCTTCACTAAAAATTATTTATCTTTTAGTACAAGGATCCAATAATGTTCTCGTCTATTTCTTTTGAAAATGGACCCATTAAGGATTCAACCATATAAATTTCAGTCTCTACTAATTTTTCTACATTTTTCTATGATTTTTCAAAGTCAGAACAGGGGAACTCGAACATACTCTGACCTTGTTACACAAAAACTAGTATATCTCGAAATATACAATTTCTTTTATTTCACTGTTTCCTCCATATGAAACAAAACTCAACAAGCTTTAATTACATATTTAATTCAACTCTTAACTCTTTTTATACAATTTTTTGTGAATTTTCGAAGTTAGTCCTCTGTTTTGTCCAAACTGTTTCAATGAGATTAATTCCTTTCTCATGCTTCTTTATACTAAATTTCATTCAATCACACATAATTATCATACTTATAATTAAACATCTCATTTTCATCATGATTAATCATATATATTAAAATTATAAACACTTTAACTTAATTGTTACTAAGTCTTTTAATACTTGTAGTACTTACCTCACTTGTAGATAATTTATTCTTACACCTTAACTTTCTCCTTTCTTGTTTCTTCAATTTGGTCCTTCTCCTTCTTCCCTCTTTCTTCAGTTTCATACAAACACATATAAGGTTAAGATTAGAATTCAATAATTTTTTTCATGCTAGATTATGTAAATATACATGTATGTCATGAAAATTGAATCATCTCTTACCTTTGTTCTTGAATTTCCAAAATTCTAATTCAATCCCTATCCAATTTAACACTTCAAAGTGGACTCTATAAGGATATTAAGGTGTCTACTAGCTTCCTTCTATACCTTTCCTTAAGAAATTTTAAAGAAAATGGAAGATTTTGGAGCTTGGAGGGCTTAACAATGGTGGAAGGACTTAATTGGAATAAAAGCAAAAGTTAGAAATGAGAGATGAAGGCTTGGACGGCTAGCTTATGGAGCGAGCTGATTTCTTTGCTTTTTAATTGATTTTCCCTCTCTCAAATTCTCTAGAATTTTCTCTTAAAATATCTCATTTAATAAAAATGGTAAAATTACACTTTTAGTCCCTAGGCCTTCCAACTTTACACTTTGGCCCAAAACTTTGCCTCCAAAAATATCTTCCACCAAATTACTCTTTTGCCTCTCCTTAATCAATCTAATTCCCATGATGACTCATAATTCAATTTGAATAAATTGCTATTTAGTCCTTTCTATTTTCTCACAATTTCTAATTAATCCTTAATTTTTTCTAATCTTCTTATTTTAACCACATATTTACTCGACACTATTACTGTTCCAACTCTGGTTCAAAAACGCGGATGTTACAGTTTCGGTGGTTAAAGCACTTGAAAATATATTAACTAGTCTGGCAGTGACACTATAAACACTGCGACATATCATATCGACACTACATGGTATATGATGGATATTGGTGTGTTGGACTGTAAACATTGCGACGTGCCATATTAAATTCCTTCAATTCACTCCTTGTTTAAGTTTGGTATCCAAGTGATTTTTTTGGTGAATATATCCAAGTGATTTTTTAAACTATTGAAAATGAACTCTAAAATTATTAATAGTCAGAAAATGAAAGCAATTTATATTTTTTTAAAATTTAATTGGTTTTCATCATTTTAGGAAAGTGAAGAACTTGGCTAATTATGAGTCTAAATTTTGGAAAAATGAATTGTCTATAAAGAGTAAAAAAATCCAAAAGTGGAAGGTAGGTATCTAACATTCATTAGAAAAGAATTTAATTCTTTGCTTTTATTTGGAAGTCTTACCTCGATTTTTGCTATTTTTTGTTGTAATAATTGAATGGAAAATGCAAGTATCGATTAATTTATTTATTGTACATGGTATTTGGGCAAAACTTTGAATTTTTCAATTTAAATTATTTCGAGTGTATGATTTAGATTTTGCACTAGAGCTATTTAATTTATTTTTTAAGTAAAATATAATTTAATCAAATTGAAATACATTAAATTATTTGGATAAATTTAATTAAAGTTTTATTAAAATACATAAACAGGGGTGTAGCTAGATGAGGGGCTGGCAGGGCACCCGACCCCCCCAAACGGAAAATTTTTCATTTAGGTCCCTTAAAAATTTTTAAAATTTTATTTTAGTAAAAGTAAAATTGCACTTTGTTCCACCTAAAAATGATAAAAATATGATTTAATCTTTTAAAAATTATAAAGATATAGATTATTCAAATGGTGAAATTGCATTTTTTCTATAATAAAAATTATAATTTAATTTTGCCCACTCAAATTTTTTTGGTCTTCGCCTCTGTTGAGAGAGAAGGGAAGAAGATGATGAGGAGATTGAATGGTGAATATCATAAATCGAAGATTTAGAAAATTGGAATTGACTTGAGGTGTGAATATCACTTCCCTTAAGGATATTTCATAGATTTACGTATAACCTAGTATTCAACAAACAAGTTTGTTAACAAGTAGAAAAACAAGGAACAAGAAAGAACGAAATACTTAAAATACTCGGTTGAGATTGTAGAAAATTTTTTTACGAGTATAGAAGTTGTTTTGGAAAGAACGAAAAGTTAACTGATTTGATTATAACATTAAGAAAATCTAGAAAATCAAGTAATCTAATTTGACTAAAGTAATAAAATAGCAAAAAAGAAAAAGCAAACTAGAATTAATATTACCTCAAGGGCAGAAGAATTGACTCATTCAAACAAAACTAAGCTTTCATGTGTAGGTACCCATTATCTTATTTTGATTTTTATAAGTCTAAAATAAAATAACACTATACAATCATCATTTTAATAGGATATTTAAAGAATGTAATCCTTCGAATTACATTAAACTTCAAACAGTGAGTTGGTACAATTGAACTTAGACACAATAAAAGCTTTTCCAAGTCATATATTACCTTGCACTGCCCCATGTCCTCCATACCAATAAAAGGAGCAAAGAAGATTCCTCCTTTTCATCAAATCATAATCTTATAAAGTACAGCTCCAAAGACAATCATTAAGAATTCAATCTCCCAAGCCTATTGGACTCGACATTATTTGTATTGAGTAGTTCCATTGGCTCCTTCTTCATCAAAGTCACCAACTAAGCCCCCACTATCATTATTTGGTTCATCAATTCCTCCATCAAATACATGTGTGATGGGCAGCCCCTTAGGAAAATAGTTTTTTTACTACTAACTCATGCTATTATCGGTCGCAAAAATATATCAAATTAAATAAAAATTAAAAAGCAAAGTTTATAAAACAAACACTCCATGTTGGTTTATATTTTTAAAAATTTACTGATCAATTTTTTATCAACTTTTTATCAATATATTTAGGACAACATTGAGTTGTTATTCCAATTAACTCAATCTTAGTATAATTTACAAATACAAAATGAAAAGAAAAAGAAAAGCAAAACTGTCTATATTATCAACTATGCTAAAAGTAGATTTGTGCAATGATCTTATAATATTTGTAACAACAACATCAACAAAAATAAAATTTATAATAATGATAAAGTAATTTAAACAAAAATAATCACAAACAGATTAATCCAACATTTTTTATCCTAGTAAAATTGAATTCAAGAACAAAAATAAACATGATAAAACCATATCTAAATAAATTCAAGCAAGCCAAGGTTTGATTAATATAAATAGAAGATAATACAAGGTCAACAAAAATTAAAGAAGAAAATGAAGATTGAGATGAAGAATCACCTGGAAGATTTTCATTTTCCAAGTATGCAGAGATGGTAGCCTTTGACTCCATATCAAATTCCTTCAATTCACTCCTTGTTTAAGTTTGGTATCCAAGTGATTTTTTTTTTTGTGTGAATATATTCAAGTGATTTTTTAAACTATTGAAAATAAACTCTAAAATTATTAATCGTCAGAAAATGAAAGCAATTTATATATTTTTTAAATTTAATTGGTTTTCATCATTTTAAGAAAGTGAAGAACTTGGCAAATTATGAGTCTAAATTTTGGAATTATGAATTGTCTATAAAGAATAAAAAAATCCAAAAGAGGTAGGTAAGTATCTAACATTCATTGGAAAAGAATTTAATGCTTTGATTTTATTTGGAAGTCTTACCTCGGTTTTTGCTATTTTTTGTTGTAATAATTGGATGGAAAATGCAAGTATCATTTAGGTTATTTCTTGTACATTGTATTTGGGCAAAACTTTGAATTTTTCAAATTTAAATTATGTCGAGTGTATGATTTAGATTTTTCATTAGAGCTATTTAATTTATTTTTTAATTAAAATATAATTTAATCAAATTGAAATACATTAAACTATTTGAATCAATTTAATTAAGGTTTTATTAAAATATATAAATGAGGGAGTTGCCAGAGGGGGGTTGGCAGGGCACCCGACCCCCCCTAAATGGAAAATTTTTCGTTTAGGTCCTTTAAAAATTTTTAAAATATTATTTTAGTAAAAGTAAAATTGCACTTTGTTCCCCCTAAAAATGTTAAAAATATTGTCGAAACCATCCTTTTTTTGGAAAAACAACGTTTCGAAAATTTTAAATGTTGGAAAATGGGAGTCGCCACCAATCCTTTACTCGGCGTGATTGGATCACCACAAAACGTTAAAAAACCGTTTTGAAAACATGTAGGTATTCGAAATCCAGAAAAACAGGTTCGGGAGTCGGTTATGCATGAGGAAGGATTAGCACCCTCATACGGCTAAAATTGGTACTGTATTAATTATTTTCAGGTCTTAATTTGTAACATTTAAAAGCTCGAATAAAGTTTAAAAATACGATCCTTGAATGCATGGGTTAAGTTTAAAAGAAATTGAGTTTGTTTGGAAATCTCGCTTATTTCAAAGTGATCGAGGAAGAAAGTTACGTCCAATGAGTTAGGACACGACATTTCAAGATCCAGAAATAACGAGCTTTCCTTTGTAAAACCTTTTTTAAAATTTTGGGAAAAGGATATTCGATTACCTCGATTTGAAGAAAGGTTGCACCTAGTAAGTTAAGGCGCAATATTTCAGAATCAAAGATAAAGAAACATTGCCTCGATTAAGGGTATTAAATTATTTCAATTTGAAGAAAAATTGCACCTAGTAAGTTAAGGCAAAAATTTTCAAAACTTGAAATAAAAGAATATTACCTCAATTTTAAAGTCTTTATGAAAAACAATTTTGAAAACAAACTTGTGAGTTTAATATGAATAAGCTGCTAATAATGGATATTAAATAATGCGAAGTAAGATAAATAATAAGATAAAATGACAAAAAATCAAAAAATACAAAATACGAGTGCATAATAGTTAAAATAAATGCAAATATTGATGATGAAGAAAAAGGACGCGATCGGGTTTGAAAATGAGACTTTTCGGATGCCCGGGGGCAAAATGGTAATTTTGGATTCTCGGGGTAAAAATGGTAATTTTATGAAAATTTGGGGTTTAAAAATAGAATTTTTAGACATTCGGGGGTAAAAGGGTATTTTTGAGAGTTTCGGGGGTAAAAATGGAATTTTTGGAAGTTTTGAGGTCAAAAATGGGATTTTTGGAAGTTCGAGGTCAAAAATGGAATTTTTGGAAGTTTTGGGACCTTCATGGAAATAAAACCAAAAAGGAGTGACACGTGGTAGCCCCTCAGGCATCCTAAAGTTAGAAGGCTAATTTGAAAACCATGAAAATTTTTTGGGCCAATTTTGTAATTAAACAGAACTTGATTTAAGGATTAAATTAAAACAAATTAAAAATAAGAGGGGCCGTTTACATAAATGAACCAAAACAATGACACGTGGCAGCTCTTGAGGCTTTCAAAAGGTCAAGGGACTAAATTGAAAAGCATTAAAAATCATTAGGCCGATTTAAAATTAATTAAAAGTACAAAAAGGACTAAATTGAAACAATCAAAAAAAGCTGAACGACTGAATGTATAAATAACCCATTTCTTAAAAACACGCGAATCCTAAGTCAGGTCGAGTTGGATTTCGGGTCGACCATGGGTTTAAAACAAAGCGATGTCGTTTTGGGGCTTAAATGCCTGGACCTAAACGACACCATTTTCGCCCCTTATAAAAGACCTTCTAACCCTTTTTTTTTTCATTTCTTTCTTTCTTTTTTACAAAAAAAATAAAAAACTCTCTCTCACTTTCTCTCCTCCTATCCATGACCGGTCACTACCCCGGTCCACATCCGACCGTCGTCCGCCGCGGTAGCCGCCACTCGTCGTCGCGCGTCTCCACCGTCGCACACACAACACCGTTCGATCGTCCACGCGCCACCATCTCCAGTCACCAGTAAGTTCAAAAGTTGCTCTTTCTCCCTTTTTTTTGAATAAAACCCGGATCTGGATTTTTGGTCCAGATCTAAAGATTAAACATTACTTTTTTCTTTAAAACTGCTTAAACCTTCCTTTTAAAACCCCATTTCTTTTCATTTTAATTTGTTTTCGGTTTTGTTAATTCTCATTTAAAAAAATAAATTTTAATCCCTTTTTGTACTCTGACGAGAATGAGTTCTCATCTTTTAACCTATTTCACTGTTTGCTCTGTAGATTCATCTTCGACGAGGTGCTGACGGGGGTCGGAGGAGGATCCCAGTGTGGCGGCGGCGCAATCGAAGGGACAGTAATCCTAATCACCCCTTCCTTTTCCTTTTTTTTATTATTATTAATTATTATTATTATTATTAAAACATTATTATGCATTCAATGTACTTGGAAATAACCGAAAACAGTAATAAATGGTAACATTCAAGTACTTAAGATATATTAATGTATATTATAAATCCAAAGAATTTAAAAAAACTTATTTATAAATGGTAATGAATGTGAGTTGAGAATACCTGAGTACTTAATGTCTGAGACTCTGAATCTGACTTGAATATGATGTTAAATGCTTTGTATCTATTCTCTTTTGTACTTGGTTACAAAATATTCGGTGTAGTAATTTTGACAGTGAGCTTGTATAATGCTGATCACAAATGCTTCAAAATCTATGTCTTTGTATTGGTTTTTTTTGGATGAACCAAAATCCTTACAAAAGATTGAACCTGGTTTTTATAACCAGTGTTCCAATGATGATTTTTTTGTTGTTTTACAATTAGTGTCTGTCTTCTTTTCCTTTTCCAAGTTCGACGGTGGAGGCTTGTAGCAGTGGCGGTTGAAGCAGCTGGTGGCAGTGCAAGTTGCTGTGCAACTTGGTGATGATGTGGCGGCTTTTGGTTGGCTGAGGTGGAGGCAGCAGCAGTAACACTTAGCAGATTGGGTTTTCTGTTTTAAGTGATTTGGGTCAATCGGCCCAATTAGGTTTTGGGTGTAACTGGGTTATTGGGCTAGTTTTGTGTCTGTATTTGATTGGGCCAAATTAGGTCCAAGGTTTGTAATTTGGACTTTGTTTTTGGACTTTTAATTAAGTTTTAAATCCATTTAAATTTTAATTAAATTTAAATTTAAAGCAAATTTAAATTTAAAAGATAAATTTAGATTTAAAAATAAATTTGAATCAATTTAAACCCAATAAAAGGCTCAACCCAACCCACGGGCCTTGGTTAAGCTTCGGTTTCAACAGCTACCCCTCTTTGCTTGTTGTTGTGTAACAGGAATGGAGCAAAGACCCAAAAGGATGCCTAATTTTGTTAGGTCTCATCTCTTTGACTTTTTTTCTTTAATTGGTCCACCCTTAATTTTATTGACCGTTTGAGTTTGCCACATCTACCTCTGCATCTTATTTATCATGACTCCATCTTGCCCTAAGGTAATTTTCAAAAAGACAAAATTTGCTACCGTAATTTCACCCCATTCCTTTCAAGGAAATTGGAATTCATCATCATGGTCTTTGAGTCTGGTTTCATTGACTTGGCCTTCTTCTCAATATCTCATCAAGAAGACGACCATATCACTTGTTTTGATCCACTTTTCTGCGCTTCATCAAGAAGATGGTTTTGATTTACTTTCTCGTATCAGGACGCTATTCCGTTTTATTATTTCGACCTGCTTCTCAGTGTCTCATCAGGAAGCTGGGGTTCGAAGGTTTGCCCACACCGAGCATGGGCTTGACTTGGTCTTCTTCTCGGTATCTCATCAAGAAGATGACTGCGTCGTTTGTTTCAATTCGCTTCTCTGTATCTCATCAAGAAGACGAATTTGGTTCACTTCTCAGTATCTCATCAGGAAGCTAACCGTTTTATTGCTTCGACCTACTTCTCAATATCTCGTCAGGAAGCTAGGATTTGAAGATTTGCTCACATCGAGCGTGGGTTTGATTTGGTTTTCTTCTCAGTATCTCATCAGGAAGATGACCGCATTGCTTATTTCAATCCGCTTCTCTGTATCTCATCAAGAAGACGAATTTGATTCACTTATCAGTATCTCATCAAGAAGCTAATCGTTTTATTGCTTCGACTTGCTTCTCAGTATCTCATCAGGAAGCTGGTGTTCGAAGATTTGCTCGCATCGAGTCCTGAGTTGGTATACTTCTCTGTATCTCATCAGGAAGCTAACTTTTATTGTTTCGACCTGCCTCTCAGTATCTCGTCAGGAAGCTAGGGTTCGAAGATTTGCTCGCTTTGAGCCTCGTTTCATTGATTTGGTCTTCTTCTCAGTATCTCATTATGAAGCTAACCGTTTTATTACTTCGACCTGCTTCTTAGTATCTCATCAAGAAGCTGGTGTTCGAAGATTTGCTCGCATCGAGTCTTGAGTTCGTATACTTCTCTGTATCTCATCAGGAAGCTAACTATTTTATTGTTTTGACCTGCCTCTCAGTATCTCGTCAGGAAGCTAGGGTTCGGAGATTTGCTCGCTTTGAGCCTCGTTTCATTGATTTGATCTTCTTCTCAGTATCTCATCAGGAAGGTGACCGCATCGCTGTTTGTGGATGGTCGCAATCTGCCCTGTGATCGGGGTAAAATTTTGGATTCCTGCATCTCTTCAACTTTTCCTCGATGGCCTTAATCTCTCCATGTGGCGGGGATGTGACTTGTGAAATATGCTTTTATGGGCCTCTATATAGGCCTAAATTAGAAAGTCATGATTTAAATGCTCCTAACTTATATGAATGTGTATGATGAATGTCAGATTTATTTATGTGTATGATGAATGTCAGATTTATTTATTATTCAAGTCGGCATGGTCTGTCGCCCGTCCAAATTCTATCTTTGATTTATTGCTCTATCTTTTCTAGGTTGTTCTGGAACTGCTTGTTTTTAAGTTTGTCTTCCCACTAGTGGTCTTGTTTCGAACTTCTTGTAATTTCTAAAAACTCCAGAATAATGCTCACAACTTTTTGTATGATTTATTAGTTCATTACCCGTTATTTAGATGCAAAATGCTTGGACAAAATTGTGCAGAAACAAAGTCGTGTTTCGAAAATTCTATTAAAAAGAGGATCGAAGGAAACAATCATCAGTCGAAAATTTCCAAGTATACAATAAAGAATAATTAGTTGCCCCAGGTATCGAAAAATGAGTTATTCTACGCTAACTTGCATGAGAATCATTCCTAGCTCAGATGTATGTTTAGAAGATCTAGAGTGCTTTGTTGATGTTTCAAGTTGTAACCCTCTTCCATCTCGTCGACCCGTTCTTGGACCTAATCCGCCCTTTACGGGTTTTCAACTCAAAATTTCCTTGGTTCTAGGATGATCCTGAACCCCTTTTTTTTTTAAGATGCCCTTTGCGGGTTTTCATCTCAATTCCCCTTTTGTTTTTAGGTGAAGTATTTTTTTCACCGAGTCTGAATTGACAGGGTTGTACAGATCCTTGCTGTCCATTTCTGTTAGGATGAGAGCTCCTCCTGAGAAAGCTTTCTTTACCACATAAGGTCCTTCCCAATTGGGCATCCATTTCCCACGGAAATCTTTATGTATGGGAAGTATCTTTTTCAAAACTAGATCTCCCTCATAGAATTCCCTGGGACGAACCTTTTTGTCATAAGCTCACATCATTCTTTTCTGGTACATTTGGCCATGGCGGATGGCTTTTAATATATGTTCCTCGATTAAATTTAACTGATCATATCGAGCTTGGATCCATTCAGCCTCGTCTAGTTGAAGCTCGGTTAAGACTCGAAGGGAAGGTATTTCAACCTCAACAGGCAAAACTGCTTCCATACCATATGCCAATGAGAATGGTGTTGCCCTAGTAGAAGTCCTGACTGAGGTTTTGTAGGCAAAAAGGGCAAATGGTAGTTTTTCGTGTTAGTCTTTGTAAGTCTCAGTCATTTTTGCCACAATCTTCTTGATGTTCTTATTAGCTGCCTCCACAGCCTCATTCATTTTTGAGCGATAGGGAGAAGAATTATGATGCTTGATTTTGAACTATTCGTAAACTTCTGCTATCGTGCTATTGTTCAAATTCAAGGCATTGTCGGATATGATCCTCTCAGGCATCCTATATCGGTAAATAATTTCTTTTTTCAAGAACTTGCTAACCGCAGCCTTGGTAACATTTGCGTATGAGGTCGCCTCTACCCATTTAGTGAAGTAGTCAATTACCATAAAAATGAATCTATGGCCATTAGAAGCCTTTGGAGAAATTGGCCCGATGACATCCATGCCCACATAGAAAAAGGCTAGGGAGAGGTCATGACATGAAGGTGTGATAGAGGTACATGAATTTTGTCTCCATAGATCTGACACTTATGGCACTTCTTGGCATAATTAATGCAATCGCCCTCCATAGTAGACCAGTAATACCTAAATCTCATTATTTACCGGGCCATCGTGAAACCGTTGGCGTGTGTTCCACAAATGCCTTTGTGAACTTCTTCTAAGATCTTCTTAGCTTCAACTGTGTCGACACCTCTCAGAAACACTTGATCTTTCTCCTCTTGTACAAGATTTTCCCGTTTAGGACATATTCACTGGCCATTCTTCGTAATGTTCTCTTTTCATTTTCTGAGGCTTGCTCAGGGTACTTTTGATTTCTCACAAATTAAAGAATATTCTGGTACCATGGGCGATCATCTTTTTCTTCTTCTTCCTCTGCCTCAATATCACAATAATGAGCAGGAGCTTCATAGATACTCATCTGAATGAGTTTTAAATTTTCTGTCCTACTCACCTTAATCATCGAGACTAAAGTAGCAAAAGCATCGGCCATCTGGTTTTCTTCCCGTGGGAGATAATGAAATGTGACATCATCGAATTCTGTAATCAACTCGAGGACCAATCTGCGGTAATCCACTTAGAATCCCTTGTTTCCCATTCTCCTTTGAGTTGATAGATTACCAATGCAAAATCTCCATAAACCTCTAAAATTTTGATTCCTCGCTCTATGGCCGCACGAATTCCCAAGATACATGCTTCGTATTCAGTCATGTTATTTGCGCAATCAAAATCAAGTTTGCTGGTGAAAGGGTAGTGATCTCCTTCTGGTGATATCAAGATTGCCCCGACCCCATTACCTGTGGCATTTGAAGCTCCATCAAAGTTCAATTTCCAATGTCGTTCTGCCGTGACTGCCCCTTCAGTGGTCACAATATACATTAAATCTTTATTTGGGAAATCGAAGTTTATCGGCTCATAGTCCACTAAAGCCTTACTGGCCAGGAAGTTTGCTATCGCATTCCCTTTTACTGCTTTCTGATGGACGTAGACTATGTCGAATTCCGAGAGCAAGATTTTCCATCGAGCCAATCTCCCATTCAATGCAGCTGACTCCATCAGGTACTTCAGAGGATCTAATTTTGAGATCAACCAAGTGGTATGGTATAACATGTATTGTCTTAATCTGCGTGTAGTCCAGACTAGTGCACAACATAATTTTTCAATTGGCGAATACCGCATCTCGCAATCAATGAATTTATTGTTGAGATAATATATCGCCCTTTCCTTCTTTTTAGATTCATCGTGTTGGCCTAGTACGCATCCCATGAAATTTTCAAAGACTGTCAAGTATAGGATCAATGGCTTATTAGGAATTGGAGGTAACAAGATGGGAGCCTTGGATAAATAATCTTTGACCTTGTTAAAGGTTTCCTGACATTCGTCATCCCATACACCCGGGTTACGTTTTCTAAGCAGGCGGAAGATAGGATCACATTTCTCAGTCAACTGTGAAATGAACCGAGCAATGTAATTTAGTCTTCTTAGGAACCCTCGAACCTCTTTTTACGTGCTGGGTGATGGTAGCTCCTGTATGGCTTTGACTTTATTCGGATTAATTTCAATTCCTCTTTTGCTGACTACAAAGCCTAATAATTTTCCTGATGTGGCCCCGAAAGTACATTTTGCTGGGTTTAGCTTTAATTGATATTTCCTTAGCCTTCCAAATAACTTTTACAGGATTCTCACATGTTCTTCCTCCGTTTGGGATTTCGCAATCATGTCATCGACGTAAACTTCAATCTCCTTATGCATCATGTTATGGAACAGGGTCACCATGGCCTTTTGATAAGTTGCCCCTGCATTTTTGAGTCCGAAGGGCATCACCTTGTAGCAAAATGTTCCCTATAGCGTGACAAATATGATTTTGATCATATCCTCATGGTCTATTTTTATCTGATTATACCCAGAGAAACCATCCATAAAGGAAAACAGAGAATGTCCTGCCGTGTTATCGACTAGAGTGTCGATGTGGGGTAAGGGGAAATTATCCTTTGGGCTAGCTTTATTTAAATCTCGATAGTCCACACACATGCTCACCTTTCCGTCTTTTTTAGGAACGGGGACTATATTAGCTACCCATTCAGAGTATTTAACTACCTGGAGAAAATCAATGTCAAATTGTTTCTTGACTTCTTCTTTTATTTTCAGCAACACATCTGGTCTCATCCTTCGGAGTTTTTGTTGCACGGGTATGCTTTCTTCCTTTATAAGGAGTTTATGCACCACAATGTCAGTGCTCAAACCGAGCATATCCTGGTAGGACATGCAAAGATATCTTGGAACTCTTGAAGCAACTCGATAAGATTCCTTCTGGTTTCTATGGAGATGCTTGTCCCAATTTTCACTTCTTTCTTTTCATCTTCATGCCCCAGATTAATGACTTCCATTGGGTCCGAATGAAGCAGGATCTGTTTTTCTTCCTGTTCCATCATTCTTAATAGATCCAGAGGCAGATTACAATCTTGATTATCTTCAAGGTCCTAAAGCTCTTCCAAACACGTATCTTGCTCGAAGTGGGGTTCTAAGTTAGCGTCAGGGTTGCTCATATTATTGATATTCGACGATCTGTCAAGGGATGAAAAGAAGGTCCAAAGAGCAAAATAAATTTACGAAAAAAAGATTATGTGGTATATGTATGAGTATGTATGGATTAAAGAATAATTAATCTTGTTTATTGGATATGTACGAATGGTTTATTAAAAAATTAAAGAATAATTATGGAGAAGAATATAAATGGAAAGTGCACTTCATTCAAAATAACTGAATAATGACCATAGGCCCTTTTACAAAAAGATCCGTATTACTTTCGAGCCTAAAGCAATAGGTGTTTTCGAGCATTACTCTAAGGAAATCTTAAAATTACAGGGAGTTCCTCCACGGTCTAATTATTCAGGGTACTTCCAGGTGCATACGAACCAATTCTTGATGAATTCCCTTCATTTTCTTCATCTGATATAGCATTAATGCCTAGATCTATGATGTCTTCTTTGGTTTCAATGGCACTTGCTCCTTTTCTAGCTGGTTGATCACCCCTCCTAAGACGAAAGTCTCATAGATGTACGGAAAGACCATGGTTTCCTACGAGATGTCCTTTCCAGACAGTCTGACCCTTCTTCTTTCTTGCCTTTTCTCAAGCTCCTTCCTCTTTTGTCTCGCGTCCGGCTTGTACCCCAGACCATAATGATCCCACTTTTCTATTAGTATCGACACATTAACCCTTCCTTGGAGATATTTTCCCAATCCTTTCCCAAGTATAGCTCTCTTTCCGATTGTTAATCGCAAGCCCATCCTGATGGTCGATGATATTGTTGGCATAGGTATCTTGCTCCTTTCCAAAATGAAAGTTGCATTGACAAACTTTAGTGAGCGAAATGAGCATTCTACAGCCTCCTCGTCTATTCCTACGTAGGGTGAATTGCTCGTTATAGACGCGATTATTTCCTCCTCAGCATTAATCGTGATTAATAGCCCTTCATTTATTAGCTTCACTTTCTGGTGTAAAGAGGAAGGTACTGCCCAGCTGAGTGGATTCACGGTCTTCCTAGCAGACAGTTATAAGTGGGCCTGATATCCATCACTAGAAAATCCACTTCGTATGTATTCGGCCTAATTTGAAGAGGTATTTCAATCTTTCCCATCACCTTCCTTTTTGTCCTGTCAAATGCTCTCACTATGTTATTACATTCTTTCATGTGAGTGCTATCAATTGGAAATCTTTGCAGTGTAGCTAGCGGTAGTACATTCACGGCTGAACCATTGTCTATGAGTACTCCAGGTAGCGTATACCCTTTACAACGGGTAGTGATGTGAAAGGCCTTGGTGGACCCTATCCCTCCCGTCGATATTTCATCATTGCTGAAGAAAATGAAGTTGTTAGCATTCACGTTATTGACCAATCGATCTAACTTGCTGACGGATATGTTATTTGCTACATATGTTTCGTTCAGCACCTTTATTAGTGCGCTTCGATGGGCTTCCGAGCTTAAGAGTAATGACAGGATCGATATCCGAGCAAGCTGTTTGTGTAGTTATTCTACTACACTATATTCACTATGCCTTAAAAAATTTAAAAACTCCTTCGCCTCATTCTCGGATACGAGCTCGTTCGTGGGTGCTTCGGGCTTGCTAGTCATTTCTTTCTCAGGCTCACTCATTTTTGCCTTCCCTTTACTGACCTTTATTTCTTTATTTACAGGGTCATAATTTTTACCGCTACGGGTAACAGGATTCACGTCCTTCCTCAGTTCTTCCTTTCTTGGTATGGTCACGTTGCAATTGTAACTCTATGTGACCTTCTTCCTATCCTTGTAAGGAAACATTACAGGCTTCTGTATGATGATACGAGGGGTTGTCTGTTCACTTGCCGTGCCACAAATAATCACCTTGGGGCGATTGCTTCCATAAACCTTAGTTGTCCCGTCCTCAGAGGCGCAAACATCATTAGTTTCACCTCCTTTTTCAAAAAATTCCAGCTCCCGATTGTCCATCAGCATCTAGACCACGGCTTTTAACTCGACCAGCTTTGAATTTCATGCCCCTTAACAGCATGAAACTCGTAATGGTTATCTTTATCGATCATCATACTCTTTTTATCCTTCACGATTATCCCTTCTTTGACCATCTCTTGCCATACCCACTGAAGTGGAGACTTAATTTCTTCAACACTTCTTTTAATTTTTCGAGCTCCTTCTTTCAACAAGGCATTCACCCCTTGCTCTGGGTGATTAGGCAGAGGATTCCCAGCTATATTAAGCTTTGCGGGTTCTTCTAACTTTACGACTCCATGCTATATGAGACCTTCGACTCATCTTTTAAAGGTAGGGCAGTTTTCAATCGAGTGTCTTTCTGCCCCTACATGGTATTCACAGTGAGCATTCGTATCGTACCAAGCCGGGAATGGGGGTTTATATGGTCTTACACGCTAAGGAGCTACCTCATGCGCATCATATAGGATCTTGTAGAGTTCTCCGTATGACATCGGAAGGGGAGTGTATTAAACTCTTCCTCTATTTGGCCTGATGCCCAGTTCCTACCGCGAGACATTTTGGTAATTGCCCATTGAAGCTTTGGGCTGACCTGTCACGAAGGATTTGGTGTAGCTAGGTCTGTATACGTTTGCATTATTGACCTCATTATCCTTTTTTCTGGGGGCAAGCCTTTTAGGGCTTTCTCTAGTTTCAATCTTGCCGGCCTTGATCCTATTTTCGATCATCTCCCTCGATATGACCATATCAGAGAAACTCTTAGTGGCATTTCCCAACAGGTGATTCAGGTAAGGAGCTTTGAGGGTATTGACAAACAACATTGTTGTCTCCTTTTCTGTCAGTGGTGGCTGTACTTGGGTTGCCACCTCGCGCCATCTTTGCGCATATGTTCTAAAGCTCTCGTTCGACTTTTTCTCCATATTCTGCAGTGTAAGCCGATCAGGAGCTATTTCTATCACATGACCGTATTGCTTTAAGAAAGCCTGTGCCAAATCTTTCCATGAATGGATCTTTGATCGGCTCAATTGATTGTACCATCTGATTGTTGACCCGACTAGGCTGTCTTGAAAGCAATGAATTAACAATTGGTCATTATGCACGTGTCCCGCCATCTTCCTGCAGAACATGGTCAGGTGGGCTTCAGGGCAGCTTGTCCCATTATATTTTTTAAATTCTGGAACTTTGAATTTGGGAGGGAGAATGAGATCCGGAACCAGACTTAATTCTATGATATCTACCCCATAAGAAATTTCAATCTCTTGCATCGCATCGATTTTCTCCTCTAACCGCCTGTATTTTTCCTCTATTTGTCTAGGGAAATCCTCTCTTATCATCTCGTTAAAGTCTGGGACACCCAAATTCGTAACATTATCTTCTGGGTTTGAATCGGATCTAATTGGATAATTGGCTGATCTCGACGTGCCCGTAGCCTGTTGCTGTGCCCTTATAGTAATGGTGGGCTCTCGAGCCGACATCTCATGGGAAGCCGGGTTGTGGCGAGGTGTAAAGCCTGAGGGGACCATTGGGTCCTCTTCTTCCTCAATAGCAGGGCTATTTCCTTTATCGGCCATGCTTTGTTTTACTTGCGCTAATTCATTCATTAATCTTTTTTGTACCTCGATGAATTGACTTTTCATTTCTCTACACATCATGGTCATCTGCTCTTGGATGCGCTCTTGCATCTGGTCTTGTAATTCTTTTTGGATTTGTTCAAGTTTTTGCTCCATAGCCTTTGTTTTCTTTCGGGTATTATAGCGATGTGAGTTTTCAATGATTACTGATGCAACTGATGGTAAGTTTTTAATAAGTTAGGATCGTTATGCAGAAATATGCAAAAATATGATGCGAATAAGAAGCATGTATACAAGAGAAAGGTATTGACTTAAAATTCATTTTCCATTTAGACAACTTCATTTGGATAACAAGTTCCTTAACATAAAACAAATTACATAAACGATTTTGCTTTGATGCTCAGAGCCTTGACTTTTTTAAGGAGGTTTGATAGCTTTTGACCTCGTTCCGTCTTTGTCTCGTATTGTATGCCTAGCTTTTCTGCTTCAACTGCCAGTGTTTGCACATGATCAGCTACTCCTCGGATTTGATTTAAGGTCTCACCCATAACATAATCCCTCTCTCTGACTTCTTTTTGGGTTTGCTGAAGTTGACAATCATTTGTCTCTAACGTCCTTTCCAAAATCTCAGTTCGTATTCTAGAAGGCTACTCTTCATAGCATTTTCCTGAACTTGGGCGTCTTGAAATTTGTTTTTCCAGCGACTTGTTTTATTTTTCTCTTTGCAGATTTCCTGCTGCCATTGCTCTGACGTCTTACCTAAACCGGTGGTTCTTATTGACAATCGAAGCTTTTTATAGTCCTTTTTTAGGCTACTAAGATATTCTTCAGCCTTATTCTTCCCTTTTCTCAATTTTTTCGCTTCTAGCTTCTGAACATCGACGTCCAATCCTAAAAGCACTTTCTCTTCTTCCAGCTTTTCTATTATTTTATCCATCTCAGCATTTTTCTTTTCGAAATCTTGTTTAATTATTTCTAATTCAGTCGGGACAACCTACAAGTGTTCTTCAATTGGGCGGACAATCTCCGGGTTTGGCACAGGAATATTGTCGTTAATCCTTCTGTTCCTCCACCAATCATATTCTGCAGTTAGCATGGGATTGGCGCTGCATGCTTTCATTTTTCGAACCTGGTTCCATGCATTTGAGATTTCCCGAATCCTTTTCTTATTATTTTCTCCCCGATACACGAATTCACACTGAGCTAAACCCTGAGTCACGGGTATGAATTGTATTGATCTGTATTGTCTTGAAACTAACGAATGTGCATATCTGATTGCTCCTCATATTCCTGCTAATGAGACCCAGTCGAGATCTCCGCACCGATACAATATTTCATCAGGAACGAACCATGGTGCTCGCCACTCTATGTCTTCGTCTTTGAGGTTTTGGAGTATGTCCATCCACTTTTCTTCTGAGAAGTTTTCTTGTCTTTGCGTGGACACGAACTCTTTCAAAGGGGAGTAATCTTTAGACAAGTACTGATAGAAGACTTTTTCTATTTTCCAGAAGTGGCTATGAAACCATACCATCAGTAGCGGTGCGCATGCAATAAATCGTCCTTCTCCCTCCTTTCTGCATGCATTTAAGGATCTGAAAGTTTCAGCTAGTATGGCCGGGACAGGTGTCACTCTTTTACTCAATCTGTCGAACAAATCTATCACCGCGTCTTCTATATGCCCCAAATCCTTTGGAAAAATGACCAACCCGTAGATTCTTAGGGCTAAAATGTTGATCTTTTTCTTTGCATCTGGATGAGCCAGTATCAAATCTCGCAGACTTTTCCACGTGATGCACATGTTATCGCCTTTGACCTTAACTCAAGCTGCAACCCACTGTTCGCTCATGCCCGTGATGTTTATTAATCTTTTAACAATGGTCGGGAGATTTGGAGCTTTAGAATAGGCCTTATTTACCGAAATCTTCGAACAACGGATCAGAGTGGTATATTCTTCTATCGTTGGTGTCATGTCTATATTCCCGAAGGTGAAGCAATTGTAGGCTGAGTTCCAATACTGTATTAAGGCTCTAAAGAGAGATTTGTCTACCTTAACTTCGCACAAGTATGACAAATCTTCGTATTCTTGGTAAAATGCTTGTTTCATGTTGTTGTCCTAACTGTCCCATATCTCTTTCAACTTCAGCACATTACTTTGAGCCGTGCTGATCTTGGTATAATCCCAAAGCTTTGACTCATATCCTTCCATTAAGCTGTCCCCCTTTTGACGTTGAGTCTCCTCCGACCACATGCGCACGACCATATTGTCCTCCACTTTATCAAAGTACTTGTTTTCCATGATTAATTCTCTTATCGATAGCTGAACTTTTGAGTCTATACCTTCTTTTTATATGATGATGAAATGCAATGCAAAAAGAGACGAAATAAACAAGTTAGCGAAACACAACAATATTAATACAAGTATAGCATAGAACCTAAGAGTTTGTCTTGGAAGGTTGCTAAATGGTTTAGTACAACTCCTTCTAAAGCAAGTTCCTACGGCTTACTATATGCAGTTTTAGGTTCTAAAGTAAAGGTACCCAAACCAGCAAATTCCTTAGTCCTCACCCATTACAGGCTCACATGGACGAGTTCGGTTTAGGGGGCCGCATTTCCCACATGTTTGCACGAAAGCGAAAACTTCACGAAAATAAGGGTACTTTGTAATCTTGAAAGCGATCCACTATCCTTCACGGAGGTGAAAACCTCACGAAGGAGTAGTTTCCGGCTTCCACTTAGAAAAGGGTAGTAATTAAAACACATATGGATGCAAATTTACACTAGCAATTTAATAAAATGTCACACAAAAGATGCCAAGGATCGCATGTTAAACAAAATCGAAGCTTAAAAGTTTCCAAAGAAGACCTGAAAATAATCAATTTTGGCTTGACTCTTGTTTATTTAAAAAAGTCCCCAGTGGAGTCGCCAGCTGTCGAAACCATCCCTTTTTTGGAAAAACGACGTGTTTTGAAAATTTATTTTAAATGTTGGAAAATGGGAGTCACCACTAATCCTTTACTCGGCGTGATTGGATCACCACAAAACGTTAAAAAACCGTTTTGAAAACATGTAGGTCTTCGAAATCTAGAAAAACAGGTTCGGGAGTCGGTTACGCATGAGGAAGGATTAGCACCCTCATACGCCCAAAATTGGTACCGTATTGATTATTTTCAGGTCTTAATTTGTAACATTTAAAAGCTCGAATAAAGTTTAAAAATACGATCCTTGAATGCATGGGTTAAGTTTAAAAGAAATCGGGTTTGTTTGGAAATCTCGCTTATTTCAAAGTGATCGACGAAGAAAGTTACGTCCAATGAGTTAGGACACAACATTTCAAGATCCAAAAATAACAAGCTTTCCTTTGTAAAACCTTTATTAAAATTTTGGGAAAAGGATATTCGATTATCTCGATTTGAAGGAAGGTTGCACCTAGTAAGTTAAGGCGCAATATTTCAGAATCGAAGATAAAAAACATTACCTCGATTAAGGGTATTCAATTATTTCAATTTGAAGAAAAATTGCACCTAGTAAGTTAAGGCACAAATTTTCGAAGCTCGAAATAAATAAATATTACCTCGATTTTAAAGTCTTTATGAAAAATAATTTTGAAAACAAACTTGCGAGTTTAATATGAATAAGCAGTTAATAATGGATATTAAATAATGCGAAGTAAGATAAATAAGAAGATAAAATGGCAAAAAATCAAAAAATACAAAATACGAGTGCATAATAGTTAAAATAAACGCAAATATTGATGATGAAGAAAAAGGACGCGATCGGGTTTGAAAATGAGACTTTTCGGATGCCTGGGGGCAAAATGGTTTTGGATTCTCGGGGCAAAAATGGTAATTTTGTGAAAATTCGAGGTTTAAAAATAGAATTTTTAGACATTCGAGGGTAAAAGGGTATTTTGTGAGTTTTAAGGGTAAAAATGGAATTTTTAGGGTTAAGAATGGGATTTTTGGAAGTTCGAGGGTAAAAATGGAATTTTTAAAAGTTTTGGGGTCAAAAATGAAATTTTTTGGAAGTTTAGGGACCTTCAGGGTAATAAAACCAAAAAGGAGTGACACGTGGCAGCCCCTTCGGCATCCTGAAGTTAGAGGGCTAATTTGAAAACCATGAAAAATTTCTGGGCCAATTTTGTAATTAAACAGAACTTGATTTAAGGATTAAATTAAAACAAAATAAAAATAAGAGGGGTCGTTTACATAAATGAACGAAAACAATGACAAATGGCAGCTCCTGAGGCTTTCAAAAGGTCAAGGGACTAAATTGAAAAGCATTGAAAATCATTGGGCCTATTTAAAATTAATTAAAAGTACAAAAAGGACTAAATTGAAACAATCAAAAAAGCGAAAGGACCGAATGCATAAATAACCCATTTCTTAAAGAACACGCGGATCCTAGGTCAGGTCGGGTCGGATTTCGGGTCGGCCATGGGTTTAAAACAAAACGGTGCCGTTTTGGGGCTTAAATGCCTGGACCAAAACGACACCGTTTTGGCCCCTTGTAAAAGACCTTCTAACCCCTTTTTTTTCATTTCTTTCTTTCTTTTTTGCAAAAAAAAAAAACAAAAAACACTCTCTCACTTTCTCTCCTCCTCTCCATGACAAGTCACTACCCCGGTCCACATCTGACCGCCGTCCGCCACGGTGGTCGCCACGCGTCGTCGCGCGTCTCTACCATCTCACACATAACACCGTCCGATCGTTCACGCGCCATTATCTCCAGTCACCGGTAAGTTCTAAAGTTGCTCTTTCTCCCTTTTTTTTAATAAAACCCAGATCTGGATTTTTGGTCCAGATCTAAAGATTAAACCTTCCTTTTTTCTTTAAAACCGCTTAAAGCTTCCTTTTAAAACCCCATTTCTTTTCATTTTAATTTGTTTTCGGTTCTGTTAATTCTCATTTAAAAAAAATCTTTAATCCCTTTTTGTATTCTGACGAGATTGAGTTTTCATCTTTTAACCTATTTCATTGTTTGCTCTGCAGATTCATCTTCGACGAGGTGCTGACGGGTTGACGGGGGTCGGAGGATGATCCTGGCGTGGCGACGGCACAATCGAAGGGACAGTAACCCTAATCACCCCTTCCTTTTCCTTTTTTTATTATTATTAACGCTATTATTAATTATTATTATTATTATTATTATTATTAAAACATTATTATGCATTCAATGTACTTGGAAATAACCGAAAACAGTAATAAATGGTAATAGTCAAGTACTTAAGATATATTAATGTATATTATAAATCCAAATAATTTAAAAAAACTTATTTATAAATGATAATGAATGTGAGTTGAGAATACCTTAGTACTTAATGTCTAAGACTCTAAATCTGACTTGAATATGATGTTAAATGCTTTGTATCTATTCTCTTTTGTACTTAGTTACAAAATATTCGGTGTAGTAATTTCGACAGTAAGCTTGTATAATGTTGATCACAAATGCTTCAAAATCTATGTCTTTGTATTGGTTTTTTTTGGATGAACCAAAATCCTTACAAAAGATTGTATCTGGTTTTTATAACCAGTGTTCCAATGATGATTTTTTTTTTGTTTTACAATTTAATGTCTGTCTTCTTTTCCTTTTGCAGGTTCGGCGGTGGAGGCTTGTAGCAGTGGCGGTTGAAGCAGATGATGGTAGTGCAAGTTGCTGGTGGTGCAACTTGGTGATGACGTGACGACTTCTGGTTGGCTGAGGTGGAGGCAGCAGCAGCAACACTTAGCAGATTGGGTTTTCTGTTTTAAGTGATTTGGGTCAATCGGCCCAATTAGGTTTTCGGTGTAACTGGGTTATTAGGCTAGTTTTGGGTCTGTATTTGATTGAGCCAAATTGGGTCCAAGGTTTGTAATTTGGACTTTGTTTTTGGACTTTTAATTAAGTTTTAAATCCATTTAAATTTTAATTAAATTTAAATTTAAAGCAAATTTAAATTTAAAAGATAAATTTAAAATTAAAATAAATTTAAAATTAAAATAAATTTGAATCAATTTAAACCCAATAAAAGGCTCAACCCAACCCACGAGCCTTGGTTAAGATTGGGCTTCAACAAATATGATTTAATCTTTTAAAAATTATAAAGATATAGACTATTCAAATGGTGAAATTACATTTTTACTATAATAAAAATTATAATTTAATTTCATTCCCTCAAATTTTTTTTGACTTTTCCCCTTTTGAGAGAGAAGGGAAAAAGATGATGAGGAGATTGAATGGTGAATATCATAAATCGAAGATTTAGAAAATTCGAATTGCTACTTGAGGCGTGAATATCATAGTCCTTAAGGATATTTCGTAGAGTTACGTGTCGCCTAGGATTCAACAAACAAGTTTTTAACAAGAAAAAAAACAAGGAACAAGAAAGAACGAAATAATTAAAATTCTAGGCTAAGATTGTAGAAATTGTTTTTATGAGAATAGATGTTATTTTGGAAAGAACGAAAAGTTAACTGATTTGATTCTAACATTAAGAAGATCTAGAAAATCAAGTAATTTAATTTGACTAAAATAATAAAAAAGCAAAAGCAAACTAGAATTAATATCACCTCAAGGGCAGAAGAATTAACTCATTCAAACAAAACTAAGCTTTCATGTGTAGGTACCATTCTCTTATTTTGATTTTTATAAGTCTAAAATAAAATAACACTATACAATCATCATTTTAATAGGATATTTAAGGAATGTAATCCTTTGAAATACATTAAACTTCAAACAGTGAGTTGGTACAATCGAGCTTAGACACAGTAAAAGCTTTTACAAGTCATATGCTACCTTGCACTGCCCATGTCCTCCATACCAATAAAAGGAGCAAAGAGGATTCCTCCTTTTCATCAAATCATAATCTTATAAAATACAGCTCCAAAGACAATCATTAAGAATTCAATCTCCCAAGCCTATTGGACTCAACATTAATTGTGTTGAGCAGTGCCATTGACTCCCTCTTCATCAAGGTCACCAACTAAGCCCCCACTATCGTTATTTGGTTCATCAATTCCTCCATTAGATACATGTGTGATGGGGAGCCCCTTAGGAAAATAGTTTTTTTACTACTAACTCATGCTATTATCGGTCGCAAAAATATATCAAATTAAATAAAAATTAAAAAGCAAAGTTTATAAAACAAACACTCTATGTTGGCTTATATTTTTAAAAATTTACTAATCAATTTAATTTTTTTATTTACTAAAATGAATATGGTAAAGGAATATTTTTATTGAATTTTAATTTAAGATCGTAAAAGTTCAAACTTAAGCCTTAAGATTCAATTAAAATCAAAATTAAATGAGAAAATTCAAATAAAAAAAAGTTGATGGAGTGACTAAGTTTATATACTAAAAAATCCTCGAAATAGTTTTTATTTATAGGCACTAGAATTAGATCAAATAAAATTACTTAAATAAAGTAGATTGCTTTTTTTTTTTCTTTCTTTTCTAACTAACGGATTTTTAAATCACATTTTCTTTTAAAAATATATTTATAATATAAATTTTTATACCAAAATTTTAACTACTTATAAAATACGTAAAATTACTCATAATCTTTTTCAACCCTTAAATAAGATGATAAACTTACCTCAATATATTCGAACTCAAGTCTTTGTGTATTGACAAAAATAGAGATAACTTCACTATTAATTTTGGTAACAAAAATATGTCTATTAAATAAAGTATTTCTTAAAACAAGGAGAGGATACCACTCCTTTTCCTTCAGTTAAAAATCCAATGGAATGTAATATCTTAAAGTTAATTATTACAATCGAAACTCTTGATAGTTTACGCACAATTTGATTGTGTATTTTTTCATGAATGCAGTAGAGTATATAATGAGAAAGATCATCTTCGATGGGCCATATCTCTAAAATCGTCAACATAAGTGATTGGAACATCTATCAAGGCAGCTTCATCAATGATTGGAACATTTATCGCGGCAGCTTTATCATTGATTGGAACATCTCTAGGGCCAGCTTCATCAATGATTGGAACATCTATCGCGGTAGCTTCATCATTGATTGGAACATCTCTAGGGGCAGCTTCATCATTTTGTTCGACTCCAATGCTGGCTTTTGCTTCTATACTCACCATTGTTTTCATTTTTCTCTTTCTTCCAAGCTTACTTGCTGAATGAAGAAAAAGCCATGGTTGAATAACTCTAAAAATGTACTAGATATAGATATGTGTTTTAGTTTAGAATCATATTGCCGAGTGTTTGAAAACACAGTAAATATGGGTATCTCATGAAAATTGGAAAGTTGGAGTTAGGCGTAGAATATGCTTAAAAAGTGAGTAGAAAGAGATGAATTTCCTTTGGTGCAGTTGAAGCTGAAGTAGTAAGATTAGACATGTGCATTTCTGTCCTTGGATAATTGCATGCATCAACATTTTCAAAATTCTCAGAATTTATTTTCTCTATAGTTGAAGCCTCTCCAGTTTCTCCATAAGTCAATAACTGCAAAAGTTGAAAACCAGTATAACAATGATTTTGGGAGAAACTCTCAAATCACGAAAGAATCATTACAAAGGAAAAGTTAAAAAATATGTAAACAAACATGAGAAATTAACTTGTTTAGGGTTTAGGAAAATAGCATGCTTACTAGTAAAGGTGTTGGTGGTCCATTTTGTTCGTTGCTTTCCTTTTTCTTCTTTCCACGCACGGGAGAATGAGATCTGTTTCGTACCTTTTTACATTAAGAAGTGATCGAATAGTAATATTGCGCTCTTTATGGATGTATTTCTACAAAAATAAGATATTGTCAAACATTAGTGGTAAATGAGATATATATATTTTCCCAATATGGGAAAAATAGATAATAAGAGTTGTAAAAGTCATTTAAAGATAATTACCTTATCAATCCTCCCATTTTTGCGTGGACTTTCAATAACAATCCAATCGTTTAAAAACTCAGGCAACGGCTTTAATTGATATGCAAAGCATTCAAGATAACTGTGAAATTACAGCACAAAACATGTAAGAAAATGGTAGTTAATATGGCTATTTGTTTATGTTTCTAAGGTGTGTGGATGCTTACCTTGTTGTATCTTCTTTTCGGTGGAGGAGCTTGAGCTTCAAGAGGCAACGTAGAGATAGGGGTTGCCTCTATTATACAACCAGTTGTTTCTGCGACTACCAGTTTCAAACCATTTAGTAAGTCTATCTTGACAATAACATTTTTCCACTATATATGTAAAAAAACTAATTGAAAGAAGTACAAAATGAATATGATAATCTACCTAAAAAAAACCATAAGGGTATCTAAACTAGACATAACATATGTGGAAAGAGTTTAATATTAAAAACCTCGTGTTTAACAATTTTCATAAATTATTTTTAAATCTTAAACTAACAAGGTTCATGTAATAGGAGAACTAAACTCGTTTAGGTTTTATAGTTTATGAAATAGCACACTTACTAGCAAAGGTTCATGTAATCCAGTTTGGTCTTCGTTGTCCATTTTCTTCTTTGAACACCCAAGGTAAATGCCTTTTGATTCATACCTTTTTACCTCAGCTAGTGATCGAAAATGAAGATGCAACTCTTTATGATAATAGTGCTGCGATAATAATATATTATTAGACAACATTGATAAACGAGATATATTTTTGCGAAAAAAATAGATTGAAAGAGTTGTAAAATTCATTTAAAGATGATTACCTTGTCAATCCTCCCATTTGGGCGTTGCCTTTCAGAAACAATATATTTATCAATGTATTCAGGTAGCGGCTTTAACTGACATGCAAAACATTCAAGATAACCATTATTATAACATAAAATATCTACAAAAAATGGCAATTAACAAAGTTATCTCTTCAATTTCTGAGGTGTGTGGTTGCTCTTAATATTAGGTTCTTACCCTTTTCTTTCTTCTCTTTGGTGGCTGGACTTGAGCTTCAGGAGGTGCGAGAGGAACAGGGGTTGCTGTTTCTGGGTCTATCATTTTTAAACCATTTGGTAAACCATGTCAAAAATAAGGGCAATACCTTTGTTCTACTATATAACTATAAGTAAAATTGTACAACAAATTGGTATATATTTAAAATATGAAAGAATCAGAAAATTTACATAAAAATCCTTAAGGGTAATAATAGAAATTAAGAAACTATGTGTTTTTTCCTTTTTCAAAATGAGACATGTTTTGGACAAATTATCATAATTTATGGGAAAAGTGTTGTTAATACCTTAATATTATAAACCTTGTGTTAAATAACTTTAATCAAATCATCTTTGGAGTTAAACTAGCTTCCAAAAATAAATTTGTTATTAATTTAAGTGTTGATTTTACAAGTAAACAATAGCTTACAAAAAATAATTTTCGAAGTCTTAAAATGTTTTTACTACTTGTATGAAGTGTATGAGATAAATTATACCATTTGTTTTTTTTTTTAAAAGTTATGAATTGATGTAGAAAAGCTTAGTATTAAACTAAGGGATTATAGGGTTGCTTTTCAATGGGTGGAACGTAGAGACATTATAAACGCTGCACTTCATTGAGGGAGATTATATCTCTATGGAAGAGAACACTCTCAATCTTTCTAATTTCTATAAAGGTATCGTGTTAATCGCAAGTAAGCAATTGAAAAGGTAATATTGATTTTTTTTTATGATGGAATTTGGGAAAAGGGTTCTTGAGAGGTTTTTTTTATTGTCTAGCGAGAGATTAAAGGATTTTTTTGAATAAAAGTGGACATTTTTTTTTAAATTGTCCATTATTTTTTTAGTTGCCTTAGCTAATGTATGAATTGAACAATTGAGCATGTTTTCATCTTGGATGTTGATGTATCTTGATTTTGGATATGGATGTGTTTTGATTGCCAAAGCCTTTTTTTTTCTATGTTCTTATGCTTAATGAAATTCTGTGTATGAGAGTGCTTTCTAAAACCGTCTTTGTGTCTAGCTTTTGACTTTCTAATTAACAAATATAAATACTATATGAAATGTGAAAGCTTTTCACAAGGAGGGTTTTTAAAAAATATTTAGGGAAATAGGCCTTTTTTTTTAATTTATGAAAATAGGTTGATTTATATAGGTGGCAAAAATGCACCTTGCATGAAGCGTTTTTTGTTCGTGTGGCAGGAGAGAAGGGGAAGTGTGCCTTGTAGGTCACGCCTTCAATGAAAGCCTATGGGACTTCTTCTTAACTAAATTGAGAAGGCATGTCATGCCACAACTCAATGTATGAATCATTTCTGATAGGGCACTTGAAATAGCTATGATTGATAGATGTAGGAGCCTATGGGATCATGCACACTATAGGTATTATATACGTCATATCAGGGGAAATTATGGGCCAATTCCACAAAGAATAGGAACATCGATTTTTAAAAAAAAAAATCTTGTGCAGGGCGCCTGCTAGAACATAGGAAAGTGTGTCCAGTAGGTGCACTTTGGCCTACATGGCAATCTTACCCCTTAAAAACAACTTATTTCCCTAAATTAAAAAAAAGGGTCTATTCCCCTAATTTTTCTTTCAAATCGACATATTTAACTAATTTTCCCGAAATAAATTCTCATTGGATAGAATCTAATCTAACAAGTTTTAGGATTTTTTTTGGTAATTAGAAGTAGAGGTAAGTATACTAAAGATTGAATCCAAGTTTTCATATCACACAACACAAACATCTTGACAATAGATTGTTTTCCATTCTCGAGAGTTTTATGTGATAACAATGCAATCATTCTCCACTTTGTTTTTCAAGGAACATTTCTATTGCAAATTTTGATCTTTCTTGAACACTAGTGGACTAAGTATTTTCATATATTTTTATTGTACGACCAACACCATTACGAACTTTATTGTGAAAGGTGTTCAATAGTTAATAATACTTCTTGGCTTTTAAATTTTTCCAAACAAGGAAATTTTATTGCAATTATGGTAATATTTCTAACAATTTTGGCCTCTTCCTCAATAGGTATGTCTTTGTCACTAACCTATTTAGGCATCTCTTCGATAATCCGTAGAAAGGGTATAAGCAATGTGATGGGTTTGGTGACATTTTTTTGTTTGTTTTTTTTATTAATATTATACTCTTTTATTTATCAACAATTGTGCTAAATTATATGTTTGCATTTTCGTTACAAAATAATTATGTATCTTAGTTTCCAATTTTTATTTGAGAAAAAGGAATTCTAGACAATAAACAACTTCAATTTTTTATCAAGATATTTAGGACAACATTGAGTTGTTATTCCAATTAACTCAATTTTAGTATAATTTACAAATACAAAATGAAAAAGAAAAAGAAAAGCAAAACTGTCTATATTATCAACTATGCTAAAAGTAGATTTGTGCAATGATCTTATAATATTTGTGACAACAACATCAACAAAAATAAAATTTATAATAATGATAAAGTAATTTAAACAAAAATAATCACAAACAGATTAATCCAACATTTTTTATCCTAGTAAAATTGAATTCAAGAACAAAAATAAACATAATAAAACCATATCTAAATAAATTCAAGCAAGCTAAGGTTTGATTAATCTAAATAGAAGATAATACAAGGTCAACAAAAATTAAAGAAGAAAATGAAGATTGAGATGAAGAATCACTTGGAAGATTTTCATTTCCAAGTATGCTGAGATGGTAGCCTTTGACTCCATATCAAATTCCTTCAATTCACTCCTTGTTTAAGTTTGGTATCCAAGTGGTTTCTTTTTTTGTGTGAATATATCCAAGTGATTTTTGAACTATTAAAAATAAACTCTAAAGTTATTAATCGTCAGAAAATGAAAGTAATTTATATATTTTTTAAATTTAATTGGTTTTCATCATTTTAAGAAAGTGAAGAACTTTGCTAATTATGAGTCTAAATTTTGGAAATATGAATTATCTATAAAGGGTAAAAAAATTTCAAAAGTGGTAGGTAGGTATCTAACATTCATTGGAAAAGAATTTAATGCTTTGATTTTATTTGGAAGTCATACATCTGTTTTTGCTATTTTTTGTTGTAATAATTGGATGGGAAATACAAGTATCATTTAGGTTATTTCTTGTACATGGTATTTGGCAAAACTTTGAATTTTCAAATTTAAATTATTTCGAGTGTATAATTTAGATTTTGCACTAGAGCTATTTAACTTTTTTTTAATTAAAATATAATTTGATTAAATTGAAATACATTAAACTATTTGAATAAATTTAATTAAGGTTTTATTAAAATATATAAATAGGGGTGTTGCTAGAGGGGGGCTAGGAGGTCACCTGGAAAATTTTTCATTTTGGCCCCTTAAAAATTTTTAAAATTTTATTTTAGAAAAAGTAAAATTTGCCTATGAGAAGTGTGCCTTGTAGGAAACGCTTTTAGTGAAAGCCTATGGGACTTCTTCTTAACTAGCTTGAGTAGGCACCTGAAATAGCTGTAATTGATCGATGTAGGAACCTATGGGATCATGAACACTATAGGTATTGTATACGTCATATCAAGGAAAAGTATGGGCAAATTCCACAAAAATTAAGAACGTCGATGTTTTTTTAAAAAAAATCTTGTGCAGGGCGCCTGTTGCCTTAGGAAAGCGCGCCCAGCAGGGTGTGCTCTTGCCTACATGGCAACCTCACCCCGTAAAAGCAATTTATTTCCCTAAATTACAAAAACGGTCTATTCCCCTAATTTTTCTTTCAAGCTGTCATATTTAACTAATTTTCCCGAAATAAATTCTCATTGGATAGAATCTAATCTAACAAGTTTTAGGATTTTTTTTTTTGGTAATTAGAAGTTGAGGTAAGTATACTAAAGATTGAATCCAAGTTTTCATATCACACAACACAAACATCTTGACAATAGATTGCTTTCCATTCTCGAGAGTTTTATGTGATAACAGTGCAATCATTCTTCACTTTTTTTTTCAAGGAACATTTCTATTGCAAATTTTGATCTTTCTCGAGCACTAGTGGACTAAGTATTTTCATATATTTTTTATTGTACGACCAACACCATTACGAACTTTATTGTGAAAGGTGTTCAATAGTTAATAATACTTCTTGGTTTTTAAATTTTTCCAAACAAGGAAATTTTATTTCAATTATGGTAATATTTCTAACAATTTTGGCCTCTTCCTCAATAGGTATGTCTTTGTCACTAACCTATTTAGGCATCTCTTCGATAATCGATAAAATTATTAATTGTCAGAAAATGAAAGCAATTTTTATATTTTTTAAATTTAATTGGTTTTCATCATTTTAGGAAAATGAAGAACTTGGCTAATTATGAGTCTAAATTTTTGAAATATGAATTGTCTATAAAGAGTAAAAAAATCCAAAAGTGATAGGTAGGTATCTAACATTCATTGGAAAAGAATTTATTGCTTTGATTTATTTGGAAATCTTACCTCGGTTTTTGCTATTTTGTTGTTGTAATAATTGGATGGAAAATGCAAGTATCATTTAGGTTATTTCTTGTACATGGTATTTGGGCAAAACTTTGAATTTTCAAATTTAAATTATTTCGAGTGTATGATTTAGATTTTGCACTAGAGCTATTTAACTTTTTTTAATTAAAATATAATTTAATTAAATTGAAATACATTAAACTATTTGAATCAATTTAATTAAGGTTTTATTAAATTATATAAATAGGGGTGTTCCTAGAGGGGGGCTAGGAGGTCACCCGACCCCCCTAAGTGGAAAATTTTTCATTTTGGCCCCTTAAAAATTTTTAAAATTTTATTTTTGTAAAAGTAAAAGTTGCCTATGAGAAGTGTGCCTTGTAGGAAACGCTTTTAGTGAAAGCCTATGGGACTTCTTCTTAACTAACTTGAGTAGGTATGTTGTGCAACAACTCGATATATGAATCATTTTTGATAGGGCACCTGAAATAACTGTTATTGATCGATGTAGGAGCCTATGGGATCATGCACACTATAGGTATTGTATACGTCATATCAGGGAAAATTATGGGAAAATTTCACAAAAATGAGGAACGTCGATGTTTTTTAAAAAATAAAATCTTGTGCAAGGTGCTTGCTGCCTTAGGAAAGCGCGCCCAGCAGGGTG
Source organism: Kokia cookei (assembly GCA_039519145.1). Taxonomy (NCBI): domain Eukaryota; kingdom Viridiplantae; phylum Streptophyta; class Magnoliopsida; order Malvales; family Malvaceae; genus Kokia; species Kokia cookei. Next base: position 9,495,087 of record CM076899.1, on the reverse strand, counting down.
TGCTCTTGCCTATGTGGCAACCTCACCCCGTAAAAGCAATTTATTTCCCTAAATTAAAAAAACGTTCTAATCCCCTAATTTTTCTTTCAAGCTGTCATATTTAACTAATTTTTCCGAAATAAATTCTCATTGGATAGAATCTAATCTAACAAGTTTTAGGATTTTTTTTTTTGGTAATTAGAAGTTGAGGTAAGTATACTAAAGATTGAATCCAAGTTTTTTTAGGCATCTCTTCGATAATCGGTAAAATTATTAATTGTCAGAAAATGAAAGCAATTTATATATATTTTTAAATTTAATTGGTTTTCATAATTTTAGGAAAGTGAAGAACTTGGCTAATTATGAGTCTAAATTTTGGAAATATGAATTGTCTATAAAGAGTAAAAAAATCCAAAAGTGGTAGGTAGGTATTTAACATTCATTGGAAAAGAATTTAATGCTTTGATTTTATTTGGAAGTCTTATCTCGGTTTTTACTATTTTTTGTTGTAATAGTTCGATGAAAAATGCAAGTATCATTTAGGTTATTTCTTGTACATGGTATTTGGTAAAATCTTTGAATTTTTCAAATTTAAATTATTTCGAGTGTATGATTTAGATTTTGCACTAGAGATATTTAATTTATTTTTTTAATTAAAATATAATTTAATCAAATTGAAATACATTAAACTATTTGAATCAGTTTAATTAAGGTTTTATTAAAATATATAAACAAGGGTGCAATTAGGGGGCTGGCAGGGCACCCGACCCCCCTAAATGGAAAAATTTTCATTTATGTCCTTAAAAAATTTTTAAATTTTATTTTAGTAAAAGTAAAATTGCAATTTGTTCCCCCTAAAAATGATAAAAATCTGATTTAATCTTTTAAAAATTATAAAGATATAGACTATTCAAATGGTGAAATTGCATTTTTACTATAATAAAAATTATAATTTAATTTTGTCCCCTCAAAATTTTTTTGACTTTACCCCTGTTGAGAGAGAAGGGAAAAAGATGATGAGGAGATTGAATGGTGAATATCATAAATCAAAGATTTAGAAAATTTGAATTGTTGCTTGAGGCGTGAATATCACAGTCCTTAAGGATATTTCACAGAATTACGTATCGCCTGTTGGAAATATATAGATTGCGAATTAAAAGTAATGATCTTTCAAATTTAATTGAAAAATGATGACTTATCATCCAATGGACATGGGACAAGTCTCTTCCAATAGGTATGTCCAATATGAAAAGGATTGGGACTCTTCAATAGGTGTCCATCCAATTTGAAAGGGTTGTGACTCTTCAAAAGGTGTCCATTAAGTGCATATAAATAGATGGGCTATGATGCTCACAACAATTCACATTTTTTCCTTTTGCAATCAATTACAATTTTTAGAAATTAGAATAAGAGTTAGGGAATTCTGTGATTTAGCTAATCAAAAGTAATTCAAAACTTCATTGTATCCCAGGAGGACCTTTGTCTTAACCCTCTAGCAACTTTGTGTGGGGGTAAATAGTTCTCTTTGGAAAGCGTCATTCGTGCCTCGAAGTTTACTATTGTCTCCGGAACTATCTTCCCTCGAAATCTTCAACATTCAAAGAGAACTATTTTTGAAGATGGCGACGGAGGCTACCACCGTATTTAAAGTGATGAACCAAGAGTTTGTAAAACTTGATCGATTTGATGGCTCAAACTTCAATCGTTGGAAGGATAAGATGTTATTCCTTCTTACTGTCTTGAATGTGGCATACGTTCTGGATCCAAACTTACAACCCGTGGAAGATCCCGCCCCTAATGCAAATTTTGAGGAAATTATGAAAGTGGTTGAACTCAAGAAGAAGCGTAAGGAAGACAATTTCACATGTCGTGGACATATTCTTAACACCTTGTCCAATCGATTGTATGATCTTTACATGTCGATGCAATCCCCGGTGGAAATATGGAAAGCTATTGAAGAGAAATACAACACTGAGCGACAAGGTACCGATAAATTTTTAATGATGAAATATTTTGAATTCAAAATGCTTGATAGTACCTCGATCATGGATCAAGTCCATGAATTACAAGTCCTTGTAAGCAGACTTAGTGATTTGGAAGTTGTTATTCCGAAAATGTTACAAGTCGGGACTATCATCTCAAAATTACCCTCGTCTTGGAACAATTATCTGAAGAAACTTCTGCATATGGCAGAGGACTTCACTGTGGAGAAAATACTTAGGCATTTACTCATTAAAGAGGAAACTCGAAAGCGTGATGCAGTGCATCTTCCCCAAAGTTCTAAAGTGAACCATGTGAGCGAGTCCAAGAACTCTCGAAATGGTAAGAGAAAGGCCACATTCGAGACCAATGACATGCAAAAAAAGAAGAAAAAAACTCGCAATTACTATAATTGCAATAAGAAAGGACACTACATTAAAGATTGTAAACTTCTCAAAAAGAAGCAAGAAACCATAACTTCCAAAGCCAATATGGTGGAGGATATGAACTTAGTGGCCATGGTTGCAAAAAGGGTTGAGAATTTGGAGATTGATATGATTACCGAACTCAACATAGCCATGACTGATAAGTCTCATAATTGGTGGCTTGACTCTGGTGCTACTGTCCATGTGTGTAATGACCGATAACAATTCAAGAATTATGAATTAGTGGCAAACCATGAAGTGTTTATGGGAAACTATCAATCGGTTAAGGTGGTCGGTCAAGGGACAATGGAACTTAACTTCACATCTGGGAAAAATTTGACTTTGACCAATGTGTTGCATGTTCCTGATCTGAGAAAGAATTTAATGTCTATGAGTCTTCTGTGTAACAAGGGGTTCAAGGTTATCTTGGAATCCGATAAGTTTGTTTTGCTTAAGGGTGATTTATATGTAGGAAAAGGATATTGTAATGAGGGTATGTTCAAGTTGAGCATTGATATAAATAAAGTCAATTCTTCTGCTTATATTGTTGAGTCTTAATCTTTGTGGCATGCACGTTTAGCACATTTTAATTTTAAAACTTTACAATATATGCAAAAGAATGGTTATATCAATCTAAGTAATGATGAATTTATAGATAAATGTGAAATTTGTATTCAATCAAAATTTAACAAGAAGCCATTTCCTAATAAGTGTGAAAGGAATTCGCAAGTGTTAGATTTAATTCATTCAGATGTTTGTGAATTAAATGGAACTCTAACAAGAGGTGGAAAACGATATTTTATCACTTTCATAGATGACTTTTCTAGATTTACTTATGTGTATCTCATGAAAAGTAAAGACGAGGCTTTTGATATGTTTCAACATTTTAAAAGCGAGGTTGAGAATTTGTTTAGTAAGAAAATCAAAGTGCTTCGTAGTGATAGAGGTGGTGAATATTTTTCAAATGAATATAATGTATTTTGTGAAGAATAAGGTGTGGTACATGAGTGTTCTGCGCCTTATACTCCGCAACAAAATGGTTTGACGGAAAGAAAGAACCGTACTTTAGTGGATATGGTTAACTCGATGTTGTTAAATGCTAAATTTCCATATAATTTATAGGGTGAAGCATTTTTGACTGCGTGTTATATCCTTAATAGCATACCATCGAGAAAATTCAAAGTATCTCCATATGAGTTATGGAAGGGTCGGATGCCAAACTTATATTATTTCAAAGTGTGGGGGTGTTTGGCTTACTGTAGAGTTCCCGACCAACAGAGAACAAAGTTAGGCCCAAGAGCCATCAAAGGTGCATTCGTTGGATATGCCCAACATTCAAAAGCATATTGTGTTCTTGACTTAGTGTCAAATACGATAGTTGAAACAAGAGATGTTGTATTCATTGAAAATAAGTTTTTCAATGATTCAACGGATTCGAAAAAAGAATATCAACCAATGATCTCAAATGATCAAACCAAACGAAGTCTTTGTGACAATAAGGATATAAAACCGAGGAAAAGTCAAAGAGTGAGAAAAGTAAAGGACTTTGGTCCTGATTTCATTTCCTCACTATCTCTAGCATTCCTTGTTGAGAGAAATAGAGAATCCATAATTAAAAAGATCCTCATAATGTTTAATGTGGATAGTGATCCACAATCCTATGGTGAAGCCATGATTTTTAGGGATGCGACATTTCGGAAAGAGGCGATCAATAATGAAATGGATTCAATATTGTCCAATAATACTTGGATTCTAGTTGATCTTCCTCAAGGATCGAAGCCTATCAGGTGTAAATGCGTATTTAAGAGGAAGAACACTCCATCATGGGGTTCTCCAATCTTTAAGGCTAGGTTGGTGGCTAAAGGATTTAGGCAAAAAGAAGGCTTAGATTATTTTGACACCTATGCACCAGTGGCTAGAATGACCTCCATTCGAATTCTTATAGCACTTGCATCCATTCATAAGTTACATGTACATCAAATGGATCCTAAGACGACCTTTTTGAATGGTGATCTCAAAGAAGAAGTTTATATGGAATAACCAGAAGGCTTTGTGCTTCCTGGAAATGAACACAAGGTGTGTAAGTTGATCAAATCATTATATGGTTTAAAACAAGCCCCTAAACAGTGGCATGAGAAATTTGACTCTGTTATTTTGTCATATGGTTTTTTACATAATGGTGTGGATAAATGTATTTACACTAAATTCACTGATAGATACGGTGTAATTATTTGCCTTTATGTAGATGATTTGTTGATTTTTGGGACAAACATGGAAGGTGTTCGCGAGACCAAATAGTATCTAGCCTTGAATTTTAAGATGAAAGATCTTAACGAGGTAGATACAATTCTTGGTATAAAGGTGAAAAAGCATGAAAGGGGCTTTGCATTTAGCCAATCTCACTACATCGATAAAGTATTGGAAAGGTTCAAACACTTGAATATCAAGGATTCGAACACTCCATACGATTCGAACTTCAAGTTAAGTGAGAATAAAGGCGGGGCTATAGCGCAACTTGAGTATGCCAGCGCAATTGGAAGTCTAATTTACGCAATGCATTGCACTAGACCCGATATCGCATTTGCTGTGTGCAAATCGGCGAGATTTACAAATTGTCCTGGTACTAATCATTGGAAAGGAATTTGCAGGATTTTTGGCTATCTTAGAAAAACAAAAAATTTGGGATTATTCTATAGTGATTATTCTGCGGTACTAGAAGGTTACTCGGATGAAAGTTGGATTACAAGTTTAAGTGATAATAAATCCACATCTTGATGGATTTTTACAATCGGAGGTGAAGCCATTAGTTGGGCCTCTAAGAAACAAACTTGCATCTCACATTCAACTATGGAGGCTGAATTTATAGCCTTAGCGGCTACGGGCAAGGAAGCGGAATGGTTAAGAAATCTATTACTAGATATAAAATTATGGCCACAACATAGGTTCGCCATTTCCGTATATTGTGATAGTGAATCAACTATGTCTCGAGCGTACAATAAGCTATACAATGGAAAGTCTAGACATATAAGTTTGAGACATGAGTATGTGAGACAATTGATTAGGGACGGTGTGATAACTGTTACCTATGTTAAGTCAATTGACAATTTAACGGAACCACTGACAAAAGGTTTGTCAAGGGATTTAGTTAAAAGTACCACCACTAAGATGGGATTAAAACCATTCTAATTGAGTCATTGATAATAGAAACCCTACCTTTTTCTAGCCAAAAGTTAGTTTCAAGGTTCAAAGAGTAATAACAAGTTATCTAATGATAATGTGCACTAAAAACTATGATTTAGTGATTATATTTTAGGAGGATGAGTTTTACTCTTAATGGATGGACATTAATTGTCATGAAGTCCACCTATATGGGCATGAAGTGGTGCCGCTTCAATGAGATTTTATTTATGGTTTATCTCGTACATGTTCATGAAACAGGATGAGCACATGGCCATAACGGTTCTAAAACAATTAAACTCATACTCTATTTCTTTACGATTATGTGTGAAATTTTTTCGGTATTGAATTTAAGAGTGATGGTTCAAGCGACTAGCCACCATTCACTTTTTTAATACTTTGAGAAATTTGCACTAAAAAAGGTTCAATCTGCGGACACCTTTCTTTATGCTTAATCGTTGTGTACTTATTTTCTGGAATTAGCAATGTAGTGGGGGATTGTTGTAAATATATAGATTGCAAATTAAAAGTGATGATCTTTCAAATTAAATTGAAAAATGATAACTTATCATCCAATGGACATGGGACAAGTCTCTTCCAAGAGGTATGTCCAATATGAAAAGGATTGTGACTCTTCAATAGGTGTCCATCCAATTTGAAAGGGTTGTGACTCTTCAAAAGGTGTCCATTAAGTGCATATAAATAGATGGACTATGATGCTCACAACAATTCACATTTTTTCCTTTTGCAATCAATTACAATTTTCAAAAATTAGAATAAGAGTTAGGGAATTATGTGATTTTGATAATCAAAAGTAATTCAAAACTTCATTGTATCTCGGGAGGACCTTTGTCTTAACCCTCTAGCAACTGTGTGTGGGGGCAAATAGTTCTCTTTGGAAAGCGTCATCCATGCCTCGAAGTTTACTATTGTCTCTGAAACTATCTTCCCTCAAAATCTTCAACATCGCCTAGGATTCAACAAACAAGTTTTTAACAAGTAAAAAAACAAGGAACAAGAAAGAACGAAATAATTAAAATACTCGGCTAAGATTGTAGAAATTGTTTTTATGAGAATAGATGTTATTTTGGAAAGAATGAAAAGTTAACTGATTTTATTCTAACATTAAGAAGATCTAGAAAATCAAGTAATTTAATTTGACTAAAATAATAAAAAAGCAAAAACAAACTAGAATTAATATCACCTCAAGGGCAGAAGAATTGACTCATTCAGACAAAACTAAGCTTTCATGTGTAGGTACCCATTCTCTTATTTTGATTTTTATAAGTCTAAAATAAAATAACACTATACAATCATCATTTTAATAGGATATTTAAAGAATGTAATCCTTTGAAATACATTAAACTTCAAATAGTGAGTTGGTACAATGGAGCTTAGACACAGTAAAAGCTTTTCCAAGTCATATGCTACCTTGCACTGCCCCATGTCCTCTATACCAATAAAAGGAGCAAAGAGGATTCCTCCTTTTCATCAAATCATAATCTTATAAAATACAGCTCCAAAGACAATCATTAAGAATTCAATCTCCCAAGCCTATTGGACTCAACATTATTTGTATTGAGTAGTTCCATTGGCTCCTTCTTCATCAAGGTCACCAACTAAGCCCCCACTATCATTATTTGGTTCATCAATTCCTCCATCAGATACATGTGTGATGGGAAGCCCCTTAGGAAAATAGTTTTTTTACTACTAAGATGCTATTATCTATCGTAAAAATATATCAAATTAAATAAAAATTAAAAAGCAAAGTTTATAAAACAAACACTCTATGTCGGCTTATATTTTTAAAAATTTACTAATCAATTTAATTTTTTTAGTTACTAAAATGAATATGGTAAAGGAATATTTTTATTGAATTTTAATTTAAGATCGTAAAAGTTCAAACTTAAGCCTTAAGATTCAATTAAAATCAAAATTAAATGAGAAAATTCAAATAAAAAAAAGGTGATGGAGTGACTAAGTTTATATACTAAAAAATCCTCGAAATACTTTATATATATAGGCACTAGAATTAGATCAAATAAAATTACTTAAATAAAGTAGATTGTTTTTTTTTCTAACAAACAGATTTTTAAATCACATTTTCTTTTAAAAATATATTTGTAATATAAATTTTTATACCAAATTTTTAACTACTTATAAAATACGTAAAATTACCCATAATTTTTTTCAACCCTTAAATAAGATGATAAACATACCTCAATATATTCAAACTCAAGTCTTTGTGTATTGACAAAAATAAAGATAACTTCACTATTAATTTTGATAACAAAAATATGTCTATTAAATAAAGTATTTCTTAAAACAATGAGAGGATACCACTCCTTTTCCTTCAGTTAAAAATCCAATGGAAGGTAATATCTTAAAGTTAATTATTACAACCGAAACTCCTGATAGTTTATGCACAATTTGATTGTGTATTTTTTCATGAATGCAGTAGAGTATATAATGAGAAAGATCATCTTTGATGGGCCATATCACTAAAATCGTCAACATAAGTGATTGGAACATCTATCAAGGCAGCTTCAACAATGATTGGAACATTTATTGCTGCAACTTCATCATTGATTGGAACATCTCTAGGGGTAGCTTCATCATTTTGTTCGACTCCAATGCTGGCTTCTGCTTCTATACTCACCACTGTTTTCATTTTTCTCTTTCTTCCAAGCTTACTTGCTGAATGAAGAAAAAGCCATGGTTGAATAACTCTAAGAAAGTACTAGATATAGATATGTGTTTTAGTTCAGAATCATAATGTCGAGTGTTTGAAAACACAGTAGATATGGGTATTTCATGAAAGTTGGAAAGTTGGAGTTAGGCATAGAATATGCTTAAAAAGTGAGTAGAAAGAGATGAATACCCTTTGGTGCAGTTGAAGCTGAAGCAGTAAGATTGGACATGTGTATTGCTGTCCTTGGATAATTGCATGCATCAACATTTTCAAAATTCTCAGAATTTATTTTCTCTATAGTTGAAGCCTCTCCAGTTTCTCCATAAGTCAATAACTGCAAAAGTTGAAAACCAGTATAACAATGATTTGGGGAGAAACTCTCAAATCATGAAAGAATCATTACAAAGGAAAAGTTAAAAAAAAATATGTAAACAAATATGAGAAATTAACTTGTTTAGGGTTTAGGAAAATAGCATGCTTACTAGTAAAGGTGTTGGTGGTCCATTTTGTTCGTTGCTCTCCTTTTTCTTCTTTCCACGCACAGGGAGAATGCCATCTGTTTCGTACCTTTTTACTTCAAGAAGTGATCGAAGAGTAATATTGCGCTCTTTATGGATGTATTTCTACAAAAATAAGATATTGTCAAACAGTAGTGGTAAATGAGATATATATATTTTCCCAATATGGGAAAAAAATAGATAATAAGAGTTGTAAAAGTCATTTAAAGATAATTACCTTATCAATCCTCCCATTTTTGCGTGGACTTTCAATAACAATCCAATTGTTTAGAAACTCAGGCAGCGGCTTTAATTGATATGCAAAGCATTCAAGATAACCGTGAAATTACAGCATAAAACATGTAAGAAAATGGTAGTTAATATAGCTATTTGTTTATGTTTCTAAGGTGTGTGGATGCTTACCTTGTTGTATCTTCTTTTCGGACGAGGAGCCTGAGCTTCAGGAGGCAGCGTAGAGATAGGGGTTGCCTCTATTATACAAGCAATTGTTTCTACGACTACCAGTTTCAAACCATTTAGTAAATCTGTGGCGACAATAACATTGTTCTACTATATATGTAAAAAAAAACTAAATGAAAGAAGTACAAAATGAATATGATAATCTACCTAAAAAAAACCATAAGGGTATCTAAACTCGACATAACATATGTGGAAAGAGTTTAATATTAAAAACCTTGTGTTTAACAATTTTCATAAATTATTTTTAAATCTTAAACTAACATCCAAAAATAATATTGTAAGTGTTCATTTTCTTCAAAAGATAAAGATTTAGAAAAAAAATTTTGAAAACTAAAATCATTTTCACTATTTGTATGAAGTAAATTTTACCATTTTTTCTTTTTAAAAAATTATGAATTGATATAGAAAAGTTTAGTGTTAAACTTAAGGGATCCACAGTGTCAATTTAGTTTATTGAAAATGCTTTCAGGAACTACCTCCTTGACATTGTTCTTTAGGGATACGCATTCCCGTCTCTGAAGAACTGCAGGTAACCACATTGTCAATGTTCTCATAATTTATTATCACCTTAGTTAAAGCAGTTGGTTCTTCTACTTCCACTTGTTCACTTCCTTCATAAGTCAATGCTTGCAAAAGTTGAAATGCCAATATAACAATGACATGGGAAGAAACTTTTATGTAAATAAATATTAGAACTGAACTCGTTTAGGTTTTAGAGTTTATGAAATAGCACAATTACTAGCAAAGGTTCATGTAATCTAGTTTGGTCTTCGTTGTCCGTTTTCTTCTTTGAACACCCAGGGTAAATGCCTTTTGATTCATACCTTTCTACCTCAGCTAGTGATCGAAAATGAAGATGCAACTCTTTATGATAATAGTGCTGTAATAATAAGATATTACTGGACAACATTGATAAACGAGATATATTTTTTGCGAAAAAAAATAGATTGAAAGAGTTGTAAAATTCATTTAAAGATGATTACCTTGTCAACCCTCCCATTTGGGCGTTGCCTTTCCGAAACAATATATTTTATCAATGTATTCAGGTAGCGACTTTAACTGACATGCAAAGTATTCAAGATAACCATTATTATAACATAAAATATCTACAAAAAAAAATGGCAGTTAACAAAGTTATCTCTTCAATTTCTAAGGTGTGTGGCTGCTCTTGATATTAGGTTCTTACCCTCCTCTTTCTTCTCTTTGGTGCCTGGACTTGAGCTTCAGGAAGTGCGAGAGGAACAGGGGTTGTGTTTCTGGGTCTATCATTTTGAAACCATTTGGTAAACCATGTCAGAAATAAGGACAATACCTTTGTTCTACTATATAACTATAAGTAAAATTGTACGACAAATTGGTATATATTTAAAATATGAAAGAATCGGAAAATTTACATAAAAATCCTTAAGGGTAATAATAGAAATTAAGAAACTATGTGTTTTTTCCTTTTTCAAAATGAGACATGTTTTGGACAAATTATCATAATTTATGTGAAAAGTGTTGCTAATACCTTAATATTATAAACCTTGTATTAAATAACTTTAATCAACTCATCTTTGGAGTTAAACTAGCTTCCAAAAATAAATTTGTTATTAATTTAAGTGTTGATTTTACAAGTAAACAATAGCTTACAAAAAATAATTTTCGAAATCTTAAAATGCTTTTACTACTTGTATGAAGTGTATTAGATAAATTATACCATTTGTTATTTTTTTTTATAAAAAAAAAAGTTATGAATTGATGTAGAAAAGCTTGGTATTAAAGTTAAGGGATTATAGGGTTGCTTTTCAATGGGTGGAACTGAGAGACATTATAAACACTGCACTTCATTGAGAGAGATTATATCTCTATGGAAGAGAACACTCTTAATCTTTCTAATTACTATAAAGGTATAGTGTTAATCGCAAGTAAGCAATTGAAAAAGTAATATTGATTTTTTTTATGATGGAATTTGGGAAAAGCGTTCTTGAAAAGTTTTTTTTTTTAATGTCTAGCGAGAGGTTAAAGGATTTTTTTGAATAAAAGTGGCCATTTTTTTAAAATTGTCCATTATTTTTTTAGTTTCCTTAGCTAATGTATGAATTGAACAATTGAGCATGTTTTCATCTTGGATGTTGATGTATCTTGATTTTGGATATGAATGTGTTTTGATTGTCAAAGCCTTTTTTTTTTCTATGTTCTTATGCTTAATGAAATTCTATGTATGAGATTACTTTCTAAAACCGTCTTTGTGACTAGCTTTTGACTTTCTAATTAACAAATATAATTTCCTTATTGAGCAAAAATACTATATGAAATGTGAAAGCTTTTCACAAGGAGGGTTTTTAAAAAATATTTAGGAAATATGCCTTTTTTCCAATTTACGAAAATAGGTTGATTTATATAGGTGGCAAAAACGCTCCTTGTAAGAAGCATTTTTTGTTCGTGCGACAGGAGAGAAGGGGAAGTTTGCCTTGTAGGTCACGACTTCAATGAAAGCCTATGGGACTTCTTCTTAACTAAATTGAGAAGGCAGGTCATGCCACAACTCGATATATGAATCATTTCAGATAAGGCACCTGAAATAGCTATGATTGATTGACATAGGAGCATATGGGATCATGCACACTATAGGTATTGTATACGTCATATCAAGAGAAATTATGGGCCAATTCCACAAAGAATAGGAATGTTGATTTTTTTCTAAATCTTGTGCAAGGCGCTTGCTGTAACATAGGAAAGCGCATCCACAGGGTGCGCTTTTGCCTACATGGCAACCTTACCCCTTAAAAACAACTTATTTCCCTAAATTAAAAAACACGATCTATTCACCTAATTTTTCTTTCAAATCGGCATATTTAACTAATTTTCCCGAAATAAATTCTCATTGGATAGAATCTAATCTAACAAGTTTTAGGATTTTTTTTGTTAATTAGAAGTAGAGGTAAGTATACTAAAGATTGAATCCAAGTTTTCTTATCACACAACACAAACATCTTGACAATAGATTGTTTTCCATTCTCGAGAGTTTTATGTGATAACAGTGCAATCATTCTTCACTTTGTTTTTCAAGGAACATTTCTATTGCAAATTTTGATCTTTCTCGAACACTAGTGGACTAAGTATTATCATATATTTTTTATTGTACGACCAACACCATTACGAACTTTATTGTGAAAGGTGTTCAATAGTTAATAATACTTCTTGGCTTTTAAATTTTTCCAAACAAGGAAATTTTATTGCAATTATGGTAATATTTCTAACAATTTTGGCCTCTTCCTCAATAGGTTTGTCACTAACCTATTTAGGCATCTCTTCGATAATCTGTAGAAAGGGTATAAGCAATGTGATGGGTTTGGTGACATTTTTTTGTTTTTGTTTTATTAATATTATACTCTTTTATCTATCAACAATTGTGCTAAATTATATGTTTGCATTTTCGTTACAAAATAATTATGTATCTTAGTTTCTAATTTTTATTTGAGAAAAAGGAATTCTAGACTGTAAACAACTTCAATTTTTTATCAAGATATTTAGAACAACATTGAGTTGTTATTCCAATTAACTCAAATCTTAATATAATTTACAAATACGAAATGAAAAAGAAAAAGAAAAGCAAAACTCTCTATATTATCAACTATGCTAAAAGTAGATTTGTGTAATGATCTTATAATATTTGTAACAACAACATCAACAAAAATAAAATTTTTGGTAATGATAAAGTAATTTAAACAAAAATAAGCACAAATAGATTAATCCAACATTTTTTATCCTAGTAAAATTGAATTCAAGAACAAAAATAAACATAATAAAACCATATCTAAATAAATTCAAGCAAGTCAAGGTTTGATAAGTCTAAATAGAAGATAATACAAGGTCAACAAAAATTAAAGAAGAAAATGAAGATTGAGATGAAGAATCACCTGGAAGATTTTCATATTCCAAGTATGCTGAGATGGTAGCCTTTGACTCCATATCAATTTCCTTCAATTCACTCCTTGTTTAAGTTTTGTATCCAAGTGGTTTTTTTTTTTTTTTTGTGAATATATCCAAGTGATTTTTAAACTATTAAAAATAAACTCTAAAGTTATTAATCGTCAGAAAATGAAAGCAATTTATATATTTTTTAAATTTAATTGGTTTTCATCATTTTAGGAAAGTGAAGAACTTGGCTAATTATGAGTCTAAATTTTAGAAATATGAATTGTCTATAAAGAGTAAAAAATCCAAAAGTGGTAGGTAGGTATCTAACATTCATTGGAAAAGAATTTAATGCTTTGATTTTATTTGGAAGACTTACCTCGGTTTTTGCTATTTTTTGTTGTAATAATTGGATGGAAAATGCAAGTATCATTTAGGTTATTTCTTGTACATGGTATTTAAGCAAAATTTTGAATTTTCAAATTTAAATTATTTCAAGTGTATGATTTAGATTTTGCACTATTTAATTTTTTTTTAATTAAAATATAATTTAATCAAATTGAAATAAATTAAACTATTTGAATCAATTTAATTAAGGTTTTATTAAAATATATAAATGGGGTTGTAGCTAGGGGGGCTGGCAGGGCACCCGACCCCCACTAAATGGAAAATTTTTCGTTTAGGTCTCTTAAAAATTTTTAAAATTTTATTTTAGTAAAAGTAAAATTGCACTTTGTTCCCCCTAAAAATGTTAATAATCTGATTTAATCTTTTAAAAGTTATAAAGATATAGACTATTCAAATGGTGAAATTGCATTTTTACTATTATAAAAATTATAATTTAATTTTGTCCTCTCAAAATTTTTTTAACTTTGCACCTGTTGAGAGAGAAGGGAAAAAGATGATGAGGAGATTGAATGGTGAATATCATAAATCGAAGATTTAGAAAATTCGAATTGCTACTTGAGGCGTGAATATCACAGTCCTTAAGCATATTTCGTAGAAGTACGTATCACCTAGAATTCAACAAACAAGTTTTTAACAAGTAGAAAAACAAGGAACAAGAAAGAACGGAATAATTAAAATACTCGGCTAAGATTGTAGAAATTGTTTTTATGAGAATAGATGTTATTTTGGGAAGAATGAAAAGTTAATTGATTTTATTCTAACATTAAGAAGATTTAGAAAATCAAGTAATTTAATTTGACTAAAATAATAAAAAAGCAAAAACAAACTAGAATTAATATCACCTCAAAGGTAGAAGAATTGACTCATTCAGACAAAACTAAGCTGTCATGTGTAGGTACCCATTCTCTTATTTTGATTTTTATAAGTCTAAAATAAAATAACACTATACAATCATCATTTTCATAGGATGTTTAAAGAATGTAATCCTTTGAAATACATTAAACTTCAAACAGTGAGTTGGTACAATTGAGCTTAGACACATTAAAAGCTTTTCCAAGTCATATGCTACCTTGTACTTCCCCATGTACTCCATACCAATAAAAGGAGCAAAGAGGATTCCTCCTTTTCATCAAATCATAATCTTATAAAATACAGTTCCAAAGACAATCATTAAAAATTCAATCTCCCAAGCCTATTGGACTCAACATTATTTGTATTGAGCAGTGCCATTGGCTCCCTCTTCATCAAGGTCACCAACTAAGCCCCCACTATCATTATTTGTTTCATCAATTCCTCCATCAGATACATGTGTGATGGGGAGCCCCTTAGGAAAATAGTTTTTTTACTACTAGCTCATGCTATTATCGGTCGTAAAAATATATCAAATTAAATAAAAATTAAAAAGCAAAGTTTATAAAACAAACACTCTATGTCGGCTTATATTTTTAAAAATTTACTAATCAATTTAATTTTTTTAGTTACTAAAATGAATATGGTAAAGGAATATTTTTATTGAATTTTAATTTAAGATCGTAAAAGTTCAAACTTAAGCCTTAAGATTCAATTAAAATCAAAATTAAATGAGAAAATTCAAATAAAAAAAAGGTGATGGAGTGACTAAGTTTATATACTAAAAAATCCTCGAAATACTTTATATATATAGGCACTAGAATTAGATCAAATAAAATTACTTAAATAAAGTAGATTGTTTTTTTTTTCTAACAAACAGATTTTTAAATCACATTTTCTTTTAAAAATATATTTATAATATAAATTTTTATACGAAATTTTTAACTACTTATAAAATACGTAAAATTACTCATAATCTTTTTCAACCCTTAAATAAGATGATAATTTTTTTTTTTTTTGTGAATATATCCAAGTGATTTTTAAACTATTAAAAATAAACTCTAATGTTATTAATCGTCAGAAAATGAAAGCAATTTTTATATTTTTTAAATTTAATTGGTTTTCATCATTTTAGGAAAATGAAGAATTTGGCTAATTATGAGTCTAAATTTTGAAAATATGAATTGTCTATAAAAAGTAAAAAAATCCAAAAGTGGTAGGTAGGTATTTAACCGTCATTGGAAAAGAATTTAATGCTTTGATTTTATTTGGAAATCTTACCTCGGTTTTTGCTATTTTTTGTTGTAATAATTGGATGGAAAATGCAAGTATCATTTAGGTTATTTCTTGTATATGGTGTTTGGACAAAACTTTGAATTTTCAAATTTAAATTATTTCGAGTGTATGATTTAGATTTTGCACTAGAGCTATTTAACTTTTTTTTTAATTAAAATATAATTTAATTAAATAGAAATACATTAAACTATTTGAATCAATTTAATTAAGGTTTTATTACAATATATAAATAGGGGTGTTGCTAGAGGG
The DNA here is from genome assembly GCA_039519145.1 of Kokia cookei. Classification (NCBI taxonomy): domain Eukaryota; kingdom Viridiplantae; phylum Streptophyta; class Magnoliopsida; order Malvales; family Malvaceae; genus Kokia; species Kokia cookei. The sequence continues at coordinate 9,479,155 of CM076899.1, read as the reverse complement.
GGGCTAGCAGGTCACCCGACCCCCCTAAGTGGAAAATATTTCATTTCGGCCCCTTAAAAAAATTTTAAATTTTATTTTAGTAAAAGTAAAATTGCACTTTGTTCCCCCTAAAAATGATAAAAATCTAATTTAATCTTTTAAAAATTATAAAGATATGACTATTTAAATGGTGAAATTGCATTTTTACTATAATAAAAATTATAATTTAATTTCGCCCCTTCAAAATATTTTTGACTTCACCCCTGTTGAGAAAGAAGGGAAAAAGATGATGAGGAGATTGAATGGTGAATATCATAAATCGAAGATTTAGAAAATTGGAATTCCTTGAGGCGTGAATATCACAGTCCTTAAGGATATTTCGTAGATTTACGTGTCGCCTAGGATTCAACAAACAAGTTTGTTAACAAGTAAAAAAATAAGAAATAAGAAAGAACGGAATAATTAAAATACTCGGCTAAGATTGTAGAATTTTTTTTATGAGAATTGATAAAATTAAATGTTGACAATAAAGAAATGTCGCAAAGAAATCGGGAAAAAAATACATAGATTTTACGTGGAAACCCTTTCGGGGAAAAACCACGGGCAGAGGAGAAGAAGATTCACTAATTTCAAAAATTGAATGATTACAAGAGGAGATGACTATTCCTATTTATACGTAGAAAAAACTTATTCCAATCAACAACTAATAGAAGTAACGTAGTAAGGTTGAAACACATTATTCTAATTAAAATAAAATAAAAGGAGTCTAGTTTATTTGGACTTTACTTTTATTTTATTTTATTTTACCACTGATTTTTATTTTAACAAGAATTCTAGTCACCCAATTCTAACAATCCCCACCTTGACAAGAATTCTCTACTAATAAGAATCTCAACGAACAAGTTCTCCACCTCTTGCACAAAACCCCTTGAGGGGTATTCTTTAACAATGAACACCAACCAAGTCCAAGCAATACTCAAACTTGGTTATGGGAAGTGACTTAGTCATCATATCTGTAGAATTTTCATGAGTACTAACTTTTCTCACAACAATATCTCCACGAGAAATAATATCACGCACAAAATGATACCGAACATCAATGTGCTTTGTTCTCTCATGAAACATTTGATCTTTTGTAAGGAAAATGGTACTTTGACTGTCACAAAATATTGTATCAATCTGAAGATCTTTATTGAGTTCACCAAAGAGTCCTTTTAACCAAATAGCTTCTTTACAAGCCTCGGTAATCGCCATGTACTCAGCTTCAGTGGTAGACAAAGCAACTGTAGTTTGCAAAGTAGTTTTTCAACTAATTGCACAACCCCCAATCGTAAATACATTCCTTGCATGAGATCTTCTTCTATCTAGGTCTCTAGCAAAATCAGCGTCAACATACCCAATGACTCCATCTTTAGTTCTTTCAAACTGTAGGCAAACATCAGTAGTACCTCGTAAGTATCTCAAAATCCACCGAACTGCTTTCCAGTGTTCTTTACCGGGATTCGCCATGTATCTACTAACTGAACTGATTGTATATGATAAATCTGGACGTGAGCAAACCATAACATACATTAGAGAACCTACTTCACTAGAATATGGAGCACGTGACATGTAATCAATCTCATCATCTGCGGAGACAAAGCTGATGAAAGTCTAAAGTGGGCTGCTAATGGAGTACTAACAGGTTTGGCACTCTGCATTTTGAACCTGCAAAGAACTTTCTCAATGTACCCTTTCTGACTTAGGTACAACTTACATGCCTTTCTATCTCTAAGAATCTCCATCCCAAGCATCGTCTTTGCTGCTCCCAAATCTTTCATCTCAAATTCTTCACTAAGTTGGGCTTTAAACTTCCTTATCTCTTTTTTATCTTTCGCTACTATCAACATGTTATCAACATAAAGGAGTAGATACACAAAAAAACCATCACCGTTTTTCTTAAAATAAACACAACTATCAAAACTACTTCTTTTGAAATTATGAGTAGTCATAAAAGAATCAAACCTCTTGTACCACTGTCTTGGTGACTGTTTCAAACCATAAAGGGACTTTTTCAACAAGCAAACATAGTCCTCCTTTTTCTGAGACTATAAAGCCCTCTGGTTGTTACATGTAAATATCTTCCTCAAGTTCTCTATGCAATGTTGTTTTTACATCTGACTGGTCAAGCTTCAAATCATACATGGCCACAATACCAAGTAAGGCTCGAATCGAACTATTTCATAATTGGAGAAAACACGTCTATGAAGTCTACACCGGGAATCTGATTGTAACCTTTTGCAACAAGTCTTGCTTTATATATGGGTTCTTCAATTCCTGGAATCTCTTCTTTCCTCTTGAATACCCATTTACAACAAACAACCTTTTTACCCTTTGGAAGCTTCACTAAGTCCCACGTTTTATTCTTATGGAGGGATTTCATCTCTTCTTGCATGGCAATCATCCACTTTTTCGAGTCTTCACAGCTAACTGCCTCAGAATAAGTAGATGGCTCTTTATTTGCATCAATATCTTCAACCACGTTTAAAGCATGAGCTACTATATCAGTCTCGACATACCTCTTCGGAGGTTTAATTACTCTTCTAGGTCTATTTTTGGCAATAGAATATTGTGGTGATGAAGTGACTCTATTTTAAACTTCTGTACTAACTTGAGAAGTTGACTCTGTTGTAGATACTGGATCAATCTAAAACTCCACCTGCTTTTGTTGCTCTTTACTAGAAGATTCTTTAAGAGATAAGTTAGGTAACATAGTAGGTTCATCAAAAACAACATCTCTGCTAATCACAACTTTTCTATTTTCAGGACACCATAACTTATACCCTTTTACACCAGCTTTAAAACCAAGAAAAACACTTTTAATGGATCTTGGTTCCAATTTTCCATTACCAGCATGAGCATAAGTAGGACACCCAAAAATATTTATATCAGAATAATCAGCAAGTTTACCAGACCATATCTCTTGTGGAGTCTTCTTCTCAATAGCAATGGATGGAGATCGGTTGATCAAAAAACATGCAGTAAAGGCTGCTTCAGCCCAAAACGACTTCGGTAAATTAGCATTCGACAACATACATAAAACCTTCTCTATGATCGTTCTGTTCATTCGTTCTGCAACACCGTTTTGCTGTGGAGTATGACGAACTGTCAAATGTCTCACGATCCCTTCTGATTTGCACAATCCATTAAACTCATCAGAACAAAACTCCAACCATTATTTGTGCGAAGGTGTTTTATTTATTTTCCTGTATGTTTTTCAACCATATTTTCCATGACTTGAATGTAGAAAACACATCATTTTTCTACTTCAGAAAGAATGCCCAAGCTTTTTTAGAAAAATCATCAATAAGAGTTAGCATATAATTAGATACACCTCTTAAAGGCAATCTAGATGGTCCCCAAAGATCGAAATGAATATAATACAATGTTCCCTTCGTGTTATGGATTCCTCTGGTGAATCGAAGTCTCTTTTTCTTCCCAAAAACGTAATGCTCACAGAACTTCAGTTTGCTAATGCCTTGCCCATCAAGAAGTTCTCTTTTACTCAATTTTGCCATGTCGTTTTCACTCATATGCCCTAGACGCATATGCTAAAGTCTATAATATCATCATCTGACAAGGAAGAGGAAGCGACTACAGCATCACCAGTAATAGTTGAACCTTGCAAAACATTTAATTTGGCAGTCTTTCTCTGCCCTTTCATCATAACGAGGGAACCCTTACTAATCTTTAGAACCCCACTTTCAGTTGTGTATTTATGTCCTTTAGAATCAAGAGTACTCAACGAAATCAAATTTATTTTCAATTCTGGTACATGCCACACGCCACTAAGAGTTCTAACGATTCCATCAAACATCTTTATTTTGATTCTACCAACACCTGCGATTTTACATGAAGCATTATTTCCCATCAAAACAACACCTTCAAACACAACTTCATATGTGGTAAATCAAATCCCGATTGAGACTCATATGAAAGGTTGCAACCAGAATCAAGGATTCACTCCTCGCTCACTTTAGAATTGTCGAAGAAGCAACTAGGAGTTCACCATCACTGTAGTCTTTTACTACATCAGCATCACCGGATTGTTCTGGTTGTTTTCCCTTTTGATTCTCTACCTCTCTTTTGATCTTATTTTTGTAGCACTCTTTCTTAATGTACCCTTTCTTCTTGCAGAAGTTACAAGTTTTACCTTTGTTTGAAGATCTCGATCTACCTTTAGATTTACTGCAAGGATTTCGTTCCTGTGTCCTCCCACGATTATCATCACTGTTTCGATCTTGTCTTCCACGAACAATGAGACCCTCTCCCTGAGAGTCAGATCCAGCCACAAGATGCTTCATCTTGTCATATGAGGCTAATGAAGCATAGACTTCATCAACTGTGAGATATTCACGGCTATACAAAATTGTATCTCTAAAGATTGAATACGACGGTGGCAACGAACCAAGGAGAATTAACCCTAAATCCTCTTTATCATACTGAACCTCCATGGCCTCCAAATCCGGGATAATTTTTTTAAACACATTCAAGTGTTCATAAACAAACGCACCTTCTTCCAAACGATGAGAATAGAGACGCTGCTTCATATGGAATTTACTAGTTAGGATTTTCGACATACATAACTGCTGCAATTTTGCCCATAATGCAGTAGCAGTCTTCTCCTTTAACACATCTTGTAGAATTTCATTCGATAGATGCAGCTGTAACTGCACCAAAGCATTCTGATCTTTATGCTTCTTCTTTTCATCTGTCAAATTCGAAGGCATCTTATCTAACCCTAACAGGACATCCTCCAAATCTATCTGCGCAAGAACTGCTTGCATCTTTACTTGCCACAACGCGAATCTGGTGTTGCAATCCAACAACAGATTATCATACTTCAATGTCGTCATTATTGTGATCGAGACTAGTAACCCGAAAAACTCTAATACCATTTTGATAAAATTAAACGTCGACAATGAAGAAATATTGCAAAGAAACTAGGAAAAAAATACACAGATTTTAAGTAAAAGCCCTTTCGAAATAAAACCACGGGCAATGGAAAAAAGATTCACTAATGTCAAAAATTGAATGATTACAAGAGGAGATGAATATGTCTATTTATAGGTTGAAAAACCTTATTCCAATTAGCAACTAATAGAAGTAACGTAGTAAGGTTGAAACACCTTATTCTAATTAAAATAAAATAGATGACCTATTCTAATTAAAATAAAACAAAAGAAGTCTAGTTTATTTGGACTTTGCTTTTATTTTACTTTACCACTGAATTTTATTTTAACAAGAATCCTAATCACCCAATTCTAGCAAGAATTGAAGTTATTTTGGAAAAAACGAAAAGTTAATTGATTTGATTTTAACATTAAGAAGATCCAGAAAATCAAGTAACTAATTTGACTAAAATAATAAAAAACTAAAAAAGCAAAAGCAAACTAGAATTAATATCACCTTAAGGGCAGAAGAATTGACTCATTCAGACAAAACTAAGCTTCCATGTGTAGGTACCCATTCTGTTATTTTGATTTTTATAAGTCTAAAATAAAATAACACTATATAATCATCATTTTAATAGGATATTTAAAGAATGTAATCCTTTGAAATACATTAAACTTCAAACAGTGAGTTGGTACAATCAAGCTTAGACACAAAAAAAGCTTTTACAAGTCATATGCTACCTTGCACTGCCCCATGTCCTCCATACCAATAAAAGGAGCAAAGAAGATTCCTCCTTTTCATCAAAACATAATCTTATAAAATACAGCTCCAAAGATAATCATTAATAATTCAATCTCCCAAGCCTATTGGACTCAACATTATTTGTATTGAGAAGTTCCATGGCTCCCTCTTCATCAAGGTCACCAACTAAGCCCCCACTATCATTATTTGGTTCATCAATTTCTCCATCAGATACATGTGTGATGGGGAGCCCCTTAGGAAAATAGTTTTTTACTACTAACTCATGCTATTATCGGTTGCAAAAATATATCAAATTAAATAAAAATTAAAAAGCAAAGTTTATAAAACAAACACTCCATGTTGGTTTATATTTTTAAAAATTTACTGATCAATTTTTTATCTACTTTTTATCAAGATATTTAGGACAACATTAAGTTGTTCTTCCAATTAACTCAATCTTAGTATAATTTACAAATACAAAATGAAAAAAAAAAAGAAAAGCAAAACTGTCTATATTATCAACTATGCTAAAAGTAGATTTGTGCAATGATCTTATAATATTTGTAACAACAAAATCAACAAAAATAAAATTTATAATAATGATAAAGTAATTTAAACAAAAACAAGCACAAGAAGATTAATCCAACATTTTTTATCCTAGTAAAATTGAATTCAAGAACAAAAATAAACATAATAAAACCATATCTAAATAAATTCAAGCAAGCCAAGGTTTGATTAATTTAAATAGAAGATAATACAAGGTCAACAAAAATTAAAGAAGAAAATGAAGATTGAGATGAAGAATAACCTGGAAGATTTTCATTTTCCAAGTATGCAGAGATGGTAGCCTTTGACTCCATATCAAATTCCTTCGATTCACTCCTTGTTTAAGTTTGGTATCCAAGTGATTTTTTTTTTTGGTGAATATATCCAAGTGATTTTTTAAATTATTGAAAATAAACTCTAAAATTATTAATCGTCAGAAAATTAAAGCAATTTATATATTTTTTTAAAATTTAATTGGTTTTCATCATTTTAAGAAAGTGAAGAACTTGGCTAATTATGAGTCTAAATTTTGGAAATATGAATTGTCTATATAGAGTAAAAAAATCCAAAAGTGGTAGGTAGGTATCTAACATTCACTAGAAAAGAATTTAATGCTTTGATTTTATTTGGAAGTCTTACCTCGGTTTTTGCTATTTTTTGTTGTAATAATTGGATGGAAAATGCAAGTATCATTTAGGTTATTTCTTGTACATGGTATTTGGGCAAAACCTTGAATTTTCAAATTTAAATTATTCCGATTGTATGATTTAGATTTTGCACTAGAGCTATTTAACTTTTTTTTAATTAAAATATAATTTAATTAAATTGAAATACATTAAACTATTTGAATCAATTTCATTAAGGTTTTATTAAAATATATAAATAGGGGTGTTGCTAGAGGGGGGCTAGTATGTCACTCGACCCCCCTAACTGGAAAATTTTTCATTTTGGCCCCTTAAAAAATTTTAAAATTTTATTTTAGTAAAAGTAAAATTTGCCTATGAGAAGTGTGCCTTGTAGGATAGGTTTTTAGTGAAAGCCTATGGGACTTCTTCTTAACTAACTTGAGTAGGCATGTCGTGCCACAACTCGATATATGAATCATTTTTTATAGGGCACCTGAAATAACTGTGATTGATCGATGTAGGAGCCTATGGGATAATGCACACTATAGGTATTGTATACATCATATCAGGGAAAATTATGGGCAAATTCCACAAAAATGAGGAACGTCGATGTTTTTTTCAAAAAAATCTTGTGCAAGGTGCCTGCTGCTTTAGGAAAGCGCGCCCAACAGGGTGTGCTCTTGCCTACGTGGCAACCTCACCCCGTAAAAGCAATTTATTTCCCTAAATTAAAAAAAAGGGTCTAATCCCCTATTTTTTCTTTCATGCCGTCATATTTAACTAATTTTCCTGAAATAAATTCTCATTGGATAGAATTTAATCTAACAAGTATTAGAAATTTTTTTTTTGGTAATTAGAAGTTGAGGTAAGTATACTAAAGATTGAATCCAAGTTTTCATATAACACAACGCAAACATCTTGACAATAGATTGCTTTCCATTCTCGAGAGTTTTATGTGATAACAGTGCAATCATTCTTCACTTTGTTTTTCAAGGAACATTTCTATTGAAAATTTTGATCTTTCTCGAACACTAGTGGACTAAGTATTTTCATATATTTTTTATTGTACGACCAACACCGTTGCAAACTTTATTGTGAAAGGTGTTCAATAGTTAATAATACTTCTTGGATTTTAAATTTTTACAAACAAGGAAATTTTATTGCAATTACGGTAATATTTCTAACAATTTTCGCCTCTTCTTTGTCACTAACCTATTTAGGCATCTCCTCGATAATCGGTAAAATTATTAATTGCAGAAAATGAAAGCAATTTATATATTTTTTTAAATTTAATTGGTTTTCATAATTTTAGGAAAGTGAAGAACTTGGCTAATTATGAGTCTAAATTTTGGAAATATGAATTGTCTATAAAGAGTAAAAAAATCCAAAAGTGGTAGGTAGGTATCTACCATTCATTAGAAAAGAATTTAATGCTTTGATTTTATTTGGAAGTCTTATCTCGGTTTTTGCTATTTTTTGTTGTAATAATTGGATGAAAAATGCTAGTATCATTTAGGTTATTTCTTGTACATGGTATTTGGTAAAATCTTTGAATTTTTCAAATTTAAATTACTTCGAGTGTATGATTTAGATTTTGCACTAGAGATATTTAATTTATTTTTTAATTAAAATATAATTTAATCAAATTGAAATACATTAAACTATTTGAATCAATTTAATTAAGGTTCTATTAAAATATATAAACAGGGGTGTAACTAGGGGGCTGGCAGAGCACCCGACCCCCCTAAATGGAAAATTTTTCATTTATGTCCTTAAAATTTTTTTAAATTTTATTTTAGTAAAAGTAAAATTGCACTTTGTTCCCCTAAAAAGGATAAAAATCTAATTTAATCTTTTAAAAATTATAAAGATATGACTATTTAAATGGTGAAATTGCATTTTTATTATAATAAAAATTATAATTTAATTTCGCCCCTTCAAAATATTTTTGACTTCGCCCCTGTTGAGAAAGAAGGGAAAAAGATGATGAGGAAATTGAATGGTGAATATCATAAATCGAAGATTTAGAAAAATGAAATTCCTTGAGGCGTGAATATCACAGTCCTTAAGGATATTTCTTAGATTTACGTGTCGCCTAGGATTCAACAAACAAGTTTGTTAACAAGTAAAAAAATAAGGAATAAGAAAGAACGGAATAATTAAAATACTCGGCTAAGATGGTAGAATTTTTTTTATGAGAATTGATAAAATTAAATGTTGACAATGAAGAAATGTCGCAAAGAAATCGGGAAAAAAAATACATAGATTTTACGTGAAAATCCTTTCGGGAAAAAACCACGGGCAGAGGAGAAGAAGATTCACTAATTTAAAAAATTGAATGATTACAAGAGGAGATGACTATTCCTATTTATAGGTAGAAAAACCTTATTCCAATCAATAACAAATAGAAGTAACGTAGTAAAGTTTAAACACCTTATTCTAATTAAAATAAAAATAGATGACCTATTCTAATTAAAATAAAATAAAAGAAGTCTAGTTTATTTGGACTTTACTTTTATTTTATTTTATTTTACCACTGAATTTTATTTTAACAAGAATTCTAGTCACCCAATTCTAACAATCCCCACCTTGACAAGAATTCTCTACTAACAAGAATCTCAACGAACAAGTTCTCCACCTCTTCCACAAAACCCCTTGAGGGGTATTCTTCAACAAGGAACACCAACCAAGTCCAAGCAACACTCAAACTTGGTTATGGGGGGTGACTTAGTCATCATATCTGAAGGATTGTCATGAGTACTAACTTTGCTCACAACAATATCTCCACGAGAAATAATATCACACACAAAATGATACCAAACATCAATGTGCTTTGTTCTCTCATGAAATATTTGATCTTTTGTAAGGAAATGGTACTTTGACTGTCACAAAATATTGTATCAATCTGAAGATCTTTATTGAGTTCACCAAAGAGTCCTTTTAACCAAATAGCTTCTTTACAAGCCTCGGTAATCACCATGTACTCAGCTTCAGTGGTAGACAAAGCAACTGTAGTTTGCAAAGTAGCTTTCCAACTAATTGCACAACCCCCAATTGTAAATACATACCCTGTAAGAGATCTTCTTCTATCTAGGTCTCTAGCAAAATCAGCATCAACATACCCAATGACTCCATCTTTAGTTCTTTCAAACTGTAAGCAAACATCAGTAGTACCTCGTAAGTATCTCAAAATCCGCTGAATTTTATTTTAACAAGAATCCTAGTCACCTAATTCTAACAAGAATAGAAGTTATTTTGGAAAGAACGAAAAGTTAACTGATTTGATTCTAACATTAAAAAGATCTAGAAAATCAAGTAATCTAATTTGACTAAAATAATAAAAAACTAAAAAAGCAAAAGCAAACTAGAATTAATATCACCTCAAGGACAGAAGAATTGACTCGTTTAGACAAAACTAAGCTTTCATGTGTAGGTACCCATTCTGTTATTTTGATTTTTACAAGTCTAAAATAAAATAACACTATATAATCATCATTTTAATAGGATATTTAAAGAATGTAATCCTTTGAAATACATTAAACTTCAAACAGTGAGTTGGTACAATCAAGCTTAGACACAAAAAAAGCTTTTCCAAGTCATATGCTACCTTGCACTGCCCCATGTCCTTCATACCAATAAAAGGAGCAAAGAAGATTCCTCCTTTTCATCAAATCATAATCTTATAAAATACAGCTCCACAGATAACCATTAAGAATTCAATCTCCCAAGCCTATTGGACTCAACATTATTTGTATTGAGAAGTTCCATTGGTTCCCTCTTTATCAAGGTCACCGACTAAGCCCCCACTATCATTATTTGGTTCATCAATTTCTCCATCAGATACATGTGTGATGGGGAGGCCCTAAGGAAAATAGTTTTTTTACTATTAACTCACGCTATTATCGGTTGCAAAAATATATCAAATTAAATAAAAATTAAAAAGCAAAGTTTATAAAACAAACACTCCAGTTTATATTTTTAAAAATTTACTGATCAATTTTTTATCAACTTTTTATCAAGATATTTAAGACAACGTTGAGTTGTTATTCCAATTAACTCAATCTTAGTATAATTTACAAATACAAAATGAAAAAGAAAAATAGATGCCAAACTGTCTATATTATCAACTATGCTAAAAGTAGATTTGTGCAATGATCTTATAATATTTGTAACAACAACATCAACAAAAATAAAATTTATAATAATGATAAAGTAATTTAAACAAAAATAAGCACAAATAGATTAATCCAACATTTTTTATCCAAGTAAAATTGAATTCAAGAACAAAAATAAACATAATAAAACCATATCTAAAAAAATTCAAGCAAGCCAAGGTTTGATTAATCTAAATAGAAGGTAATACAATGTCAACAAAAATTAAATAAGAAAATGAAGATTGAGATGAAGAATCACCCGGAAGATTTTCATTTTCCAAGTATGCAGAGATGGTAGCCTTTGACTCCATATCAAATTCCTTCAATTCACTCCTTGCTTAAGTTTGGTATCCAAGTGGTTTTTTTTTTTTTTGTGAATATATCCAAGTGATTTTTAAACTATTAAAAATAAACTCTAAAGTTATTAATCGTCAGAAAATGAAAGCAATTTATATATTTTTTAAATTTAATTGGTTTTCATCATTTTAGGAAATTGAAGAACTTGGCTAATTATGAGTCTAAATTTTAGAAATATGAATTGTCTATAAAGAGTAAAAAATCCAAAAGTGGTAGGTAGGTATCTAACATTCATTGGAAAAGAATTTAATGCTTTGATTTTATTTGGAAGACTTACCTCGGTTTTTGCTATTTTTTGTTGTAATAATTGGATGGAAAATGCAAGTATCATTTAGGTTATTTCTTGTACATGGTATTTAAGCAAAATTTTGAATTTTCAAATTTAAATTATTTCAAGTGTATGATTTAGATTTTGCACTATTTAATTTTTTTTTAATTAAAATATAATTTAATCAAATTGAAATAAATTAAACTATTTGAATCAATTTAATTAAGGTTTTATTAAAATATATAAACGGGGTTGTAGCTAGGGGGGCTGGCAAGGCACCCGACCCCCACTAAATGGAAAATTTTTCGTTTAGGTCTCTTAAAAATTTTTAAAATTTTATTTTAGTAAAAGTAAAATTGCACTTTGTTCCCCCTAAAAATGTTAATAATCTGATTTAATCTTTTAAAAGTTATAAAGATATAGACTATTCAAATGGTGAAATTGCATTTTTACTATTATAAAAATTATAATTTAATTTTGTCCTCTCAAAATTTTTTTAACTTTGCACCTGTTGAGAGAGAAGGGAAAAAGATGATGAGGAGATTGAATGGTGAATATCATAAATCGAAGATTTAGAAAATTCGAATTGCTACTTGAGGCGTGAATATCACAGTCCTTAAGCATATTTCGCAGAAGTACGTATCACCTAGAATTCAACAAACAAGTTTTTAACAAGTAGAAAAACAAGGAACAAGAAAGAACAGAATAATTAAAATACTCGGCTAAGATTGTAGAAATTGTTTTTATGAGAATAGATGTTATTTTGGGAAGAATGAAAAGTTAATTGATTTTATTCTAACATTAAGAAGATTTAGAAAATCAAGTAATTTAATTTGACTAAAATAATAAAAAAGCAAAAACAAACTAGAATTAATATCACCTCAAAGGTAGAAGAATTGACTCATTCAGACAAAACTAAGCTGTCATGTGTAGGTACCCATTCTCTTATTTTGATTTTTATAAGTCTAAAATAAAATAACACTATACAATCATCATTTTCATAGGATGTTTAAAGAATGTAATCCTTTGAAATACATTAAACTTCAAACAGTGAGTTGGTACAATTGAGCTTAGACACAGTAAAAGCTTTTCCAAGTCATATGCTACCTTGTACTTCCCCATGTACTCCATACCAATAAAAGGAGCAAAGAGGATTCCTCCTTTTCATCAAATCATAATCTTATAAAATACAGTTCCAAAGACAATCATTAAAAATTCAATCTCCCAAGCCTATTGGACTCAACATTATTTGTATTGAGCAGTGCCATTGGCTCCCTCTTCATCAAGGTCACCAACTAAGCCCCCACTATCATTATTTGTTTCATCAATTCCTCCATCAGATACATGTGTGATGGGGAGCCCCTTAGGAAAATAGTTTTTTTACTACTAGCTCATGCTATTATCAGTCGTAAAAATATATCAAATTAAATAAAAATTAAAAAGCAAAGTTTATAAAACAAACACTCTATGTCGGCTTATATTTTTAAAAATTTACTAATCAATTTAATTTTTTTAGTTACTAAAATGAATATGGTAAAGGATTATTTTTATTGAATTTTAATTTAAGATCGTAAAAGTTCAAACTTAAGCCTTAAGATTCAATTAAAATCAAAATTAAATGAGAAAATTCAAATAAAAAAAAGGTGATGGAGTGACTAAGTTTATATACTAAAAAATCCTCGAAATACTTTATATATATAGGCACTACAATTAGATCAAATAAAATTACTTAAATAAAGTAGATTGTTTTTTTTTTTCTAACAAACAGATTTTTAAATCACATTTTCTTTTAAAAATATATTTATAATATAAATTTTTATACGAAATTTTTAACTACTTATAAAATACGTAAAATTACTCATAATCTTTTTCAACCCTTAAATAAGATGATAAACATTCCTCAATATATTCAAACTGAAGTCTTTGTGCATTGACAAAAATAGAGATAACTTCACTATTAATTTTGATAACAAAAATATGTCTATTAAATAAAGTATTTCTTAAAACAATGAGAGGATACCACTCCTTTTCCTTCAGTTAAAAATCCAATGAAAGGTAATATCTTAAATTTAATTATTACAATCGAAACTCCTGATAGTTTATGCCCAATTTGATTGTGTATTTTTTCATGAATGCAGTAGAGTATATAATGAGAAAGATCATCTTCGATGGGCCATATCTCTAAAATCGTCAACATAAGTGATTGGAACATCTATCAAGGCAGCTTCATCAATGATTGGAACATCTCTAGGGGCAGCTTCATCATTTTGTTCGACTTCAATGTTGGCTTTTGCTTCTATACTCACCACTGTTTTCATTTTTCTCTTTCTTCCAAGCTTACTTGCTGAATGAAGAAAAAGCCATGGTTGAATAACTCTAAAAAAGTACTAGATATAGATATGTGTTTTAGTTCAGAATCATATTGCCGAGTGTTTGAAAACACAGTAAATATGGGTATTTCATGAAAATTGGAAAGTTGGAGTTAAGCGTAGAATATGCTTAAAAAGTGAGTAGAAAGAGATGAATACCCTTTAGTGTAGTTGAAGCTGAAGCAGTAAGATTGGACATGTGCATTGCTGTCCTTGGATAATTGCATGCATCAACATTTTCAAAATTCTCATAATTTATTTTCTCTATAGTTGAAGCCACTCCAGTTTCTCCATAAGTCAATAACTGCAAAAGTTGAAAACCAGTATAACAATGATTTGGGGAGAAACTCTCAAATCATGAAAGAATCGTTACAAAGTAAAAGTTAAAAAATATGTAAACAAATGTGAGAAATTAACTTGTTTAGGGTTTAGGAAAATAGCATGCTTACTAGTAAAGGTGTTGGTGGTCCATTTTGTTCGTTGCTCTCCTTTTTCTTCTTTCCACGCACAGGGAGAATGCCATCTGTTTCGTACCTTTTTACTTCAAGAAGTGATCGAAGAGTAATATTGCGCTCTTTATGGATGTATTTCTACAAAAATAAGATTTTGTCAAACATTTGTGTTAAATGAGAAATATATATATATATTCCAAATATGAGAAAAAAAACAGATAATAAGAGTTGTAAAAGTCATTTAAAGATAATTACCTTATCAATCCTCCCATTTTTGCGTGGACTTTCAATAACAATCCAATTATTTAGAAACTCAGGCAGCGGCTTTAATTGATTTGCAAAGCATTCAAGATAACTGTGAAATTACAGCACAAAACATGTAAGAAAATGGTAGTTAATATAGCTATTTGTTTATGTCTCTATGGTGTGTGGATGCTTACCTTGTTGTATCTTCTTTTCGGAGGAGGAGCTTGAGCTTCAGGAGGTAGCGTAGAGATAGGGGTTGCCTCTATTATACAACCGGTTGTTTCTGCGACTACCAGTTTCAAACCATTTAATAAATCTGTCATGACAATAACATTTTTCTACTATATATGTAAAAAAACTAAAGAAAGAAGTACAAAATGAATATGATAATCTACCTAAAAAAACCATAAGGGTATCTAAACTAGACATAACATATATGGAAAGAGTTTAATATTAAAAACCTCATGTTTAACAATTTTCATAAATTATTTTTTAAATCGTAAACTAACATCCAAAAATAATATTGTAAGTGTTCATTTTCTTCAAAAGATAAAGCTTTATATTTTTATTTTTTTGAAAACTAAAATCGTTTTCACTATTTTTATGAAATAAATTTTACAATTTTTTCTTTTTAAAAAATTATGAATTGATATAGAAAAGTTTAGTGTTAAACTTAAGGGATCCACATTGTCAATTTTGTTTATTGAAAATGCATTAAGGAACTACCTCCTTGACATTGTTCTTTGGGGATACGTGTCCCGTCTGTGGAGAACTGCTGGTATCCACATTGTCAATGTTCTCATAATTTATTATCACCTTAGTTAAAGCAGTTGGTTCTTCTACTTCCACTTGTTCAGTTCCTTCATAAGTCAATGCCTACAAAAGTTGAAATGCCAATATAACAGTGACATGGGAAGAAACTTTTATGTAAATAAATATGAGAATTGAACTCGTTTAGGTTTTAGAGTTTATGAAATAGCACACTTACTACCAAAGGTTCATGTAATCTAATTTGGTCTTCATTGTCCATTTTCTTCTTTGAACACCCAGGGTAAATGCCTTTCGATTCATACCTTTCTACCTCAACTAGTGATCGAAAATGAAGATGAAACTCTTTATGATAATAGTGCTGTATTAATAAGATATTATTAGACAACATTGATAAGCGAGATATATTTTTGCGAAAAAAATAGATTGAAAGAGTTGTAAAATTCATTTAAAGATGATTACCTTATCAATCCTCCCATTTGGGAGTTGCCTTTCAGAAACAATATATTTATCAATGTATTCAGGTAGCGGCTTTAACTGACATACAAAACATTCAAGATAACCTTTATTATAACATAAAATATCTACAAAAAAAATGGCAGTTAACAAAGTTATCTCTTCAATTTCTAAGGTGTGTGGCTGCTCTTGATATTAGGTTCTTACCCTCCTCTTTCTTCTCTTTGGTGCCTAGACTTGAGCTTCAGGAGGTGCGAGAGGAACAGAAGTTGCTGTTTCTGGGTCTATCATTTTTAAACCATTTGGTAAACCATGTCAGAAATAAGGACAATACCTTTGTTCTACTATATAACTATAAGTAAAATTGTACGATAAATTGGTATATATTTAAAATATGAAAGAATCGAAAAATTTACATAAAAATCCTTAAGGGTAATAATAGAAATAAAGAAATGTGTTTTTTCCATTATCAAAATGAGACATGTTTTGGACAAATTATCATAATTTATGTGAAAAGTGTTGTTAATACCTTAATATTATAAACCTTGTATTAAATAACTTTAATCAAATCATCTTTGGAGTTAAACTAGCTTCCAAAAATAATTTGTTTTTAATTTAAGTGTTGGTTTTACAAGTAAACAATAGCTTACAAAAAATAATTTTCGAAGTCTTAAAATGTTTTTACTACTTGTATGAAGTGTATGAGATAAATTATACCATTTGTTATTTTTTTTTATAAAAAAAGTTATGAATTGATGTAGAAAAGCTTGGTATTAAACTTAAGGGATTATAGGGTTGCTTTTCAATGGGTGGAACTTAGAGACATTATAAACACTCCACTTCATTGAGGGAGATTATATCTCTATGGAAGAGAACACTCTCAATCTTTCTAATTACTATAAAGGTATCGCGTTAATCGCTAGTAAGCAATTGAAAAAGTAATTTTGATTTTTTTTATGATGGAATTTGGGAAAAGCGTTCTTGAGAGTTTTTTTTTTTTAATGTCTTGCTAGAGGTTAAAGGATTTTTTTTGAATAAAAGTGGCCAATTTTTTTAAATTGTCCATTATTTTTTTAGTTGCCTTAGCTAATGTATGAATTGAACAATTGAACATGTTTTCATCTTGGATGTTGATGTATCTTGATTTTGGATATGGATATGTTTTGATTGTCAAAGCTTTTTTTTTTTCTTTGTTCTTATGCTTAATGAAATTCTGTGTATGAGATTACTTTCTAAAACCGTCTTTGTGACTAGCTTTTGACTTTCTAATTAACAAATATAATTTCCTTATTGAGTAAAAATACTATATGAAATGTGAAAGCTTTTCACAATGAGGGTTTTTAAAAAATATTTAGGGAAATATGCCTTTTTTTTTAATTTATGGAAATAGGTTGATTTATATAGGTGGCAAAAACGCTCCTTGCATGAAGCGTTTTTTGTTCGTGCAGCAGGAGAGAAGAGAAAGTGTGCCTTGTAGGTCACGCCTTCAATGAAAGCCTATGGGACTTCTTCTCAACTAAATTGAGAAGGCATGTCATGCCACAACTCGATATATGAATCATTTCTGATAGGGCACCTTAAATAGGTATGATTGATAGACGTAGGAGCATATGAGATCATGCATACTATAGGTATTGTATATGTCATATCAGGGGAAATTATGGGCCAATTCCACAAAGAATAGGAACGTCGATTTTTTTTATAAAATCTTGTGCAGGGCACGTGTTGTAACATAGGAAAACGCGTCCAACAGGGTGCGCTTTTGCCTACATGGCAACCTCAACCCTAAAAAACAACTTATTTCTCTAAATTAAAAAAAACGGTCTATTCCCCTAATTTTCCTTTCAAATCGGCATATTTAACTAATTTTCCCGAAATAAATTCCCATTGGATAGAATCTAATCTAACAAGTTTTAGGATTTTTTTTGGTAATTAGAAGTAGAGGTAAGTATACTAAAGATTGAATCCAAGTTTTCATATCACACAACACAAACATCTTGATATTAGATTGTTTTCCATTCTCGAGAGTTTTATGTGATAACAGTGCAATCATTCTTCACTTTGTTTTTCAAGGAACATTTCTATTGCAAATTTTGATCTTTCTCGAACACTAGTGGACTAAGTATTTTCATATATTTTTTATTGTACGACCAACACCATTACAAACTTTATTCTGAAAGGTGTTCAATAGTTAATAATACTTCTTGGCTTTTAAATTTTTCCAAACAAGGAAATTTTATTGCAATTACGGTAATATTTCTGACAATTTTGGCCTCCTCCTCAATAGGTATGTCTTTGTCACTAACCTATTTAGGCATCTCTTCGATAATCAGTAGACAAGATATAAGCAATGTGATGGGTTTGGTGACATTTTTTTGTTTGTTATTTTTTATTAATATTATACTCTTTTATCTATCAACAATTGTGCAAAATTATATGTTTGCATTTTTGTTACAAAATAATTATGTATATTAGTTTCCAATTTTTATTTGAGAAAAAGGAATTCTAGAAAGTGAACAACTTCAATTTTTTATCAAGATATTTAGGACAACATTGAGTTGTTATTCCAATTAACTCAATCTTAGTATAATTTACAAATACAAAATGAAAAAGAAAAAGAAAAGCAAAACTGTCTATATTATCAACTTTGCTAAAAGTAGATTTGTGCAATGATCTTATAATATTTGTAACAACAACATCAACAAAAATAAAATTTATAATAATGATAAAGTAATTTAAACAAAAATAAGCACAAATAGATTAATCCAACATTTTTTATCCAAGTAAAATTGAATTCAAGAACAAAAATAAACATAATAAAACCATATCTAAAAAAATTCAAGCAAGCCAAGGTTTGATTAATCTAAATAGAAGGTAATACAATGTCAACAAAAATTAAAGAAGAAAATGAAGATTGAGATGAAGAATCACCCGGAAGATTTTCATTTTCCAAGTATGCAGAGATGGTAGCCTTTGACTCCATATCAAATTCCTTCAATTCACTCCTTGCTTAAGTTTGGTATCCAAGTGGTTTTTTTTTTTTTTTGTGAATATATCCAAGTGATTTTTAAACTATTAAAAATAAACTCTAAAGTTATTAATCGTCAGAAAATGAAAGCAATTTATATATTTTTTAAATTTAATTGGTTTTCATCATTTTAGGAAATTGAAGAACTTGGCTAATTATGAGTCTAAATTTTAGAAATATGAATTGTCTATAAAGAGTAAAAAATCCAAAAGTGGTAGGTAGGTATCTAACATTCATTGGAAAAGAATTTAATGCTTTGATTTTATTTGGAAGACTTACCTCGGTTTTTGCTATTTTTTGTTGTAATAATTGGATGGAAAATGCAAGTATCATTTAGGTTATTTCTTGTACATGGTATTTAAGCAAAATTTTGAATTTTCAAATTTAAATTATTTCAAGTGTATGATTTAGATTTTGCACTATTTAATTTTTTTTTAATTAAAATATAATTTAATCAAATTGAAATAAATTAAACTATTTGAATCAATTTAATTAAGGTTTTATTAAAATATATAAACGGGGTTGTAGCTAGGGGGGCTGGCAAGGCACCCGACCCCCACTAAATGGAAAATTTTTCGTTTAGGTCTCTTAAAAATTTTTAAAATTTTATTTTAGTAAAAGTAAAATTGCACTTTGTTCCCCCTAAAAATGTTAATAATCTGATTTAATCTTTTAAAAGTTATAAAGATATAGACTATTCAAATGGTGAAATTGCATTTTTACTATTATAAAAATTATAATTTAATTTTGTCCTCTCAAAATTTTTTTAACTTTGCACCTGTTGAGAGAGAAGGGAAAAAGATGATGAGGAGATTGAATGGTGAATATCATAAATCGAAGATTTAGAAAATTCGAATTGCTACTTGAGGCGTGAATATCACAGTCCTTAAGCATATTTCGCAGAAGTACGTATCACCTAGAATTCAACAAACAAGTTTTTAACAAGTAGAAAAACAAGGAACAAGAAAGAACGGAATAATTAAAATACTCGGCTAAGATTGTAGAAATTGTTTTTATGAGAATAGATGTTATTTTGGGAAGAATGAAAAGTTAATTGATTTTATTCTAACATTAAGAAGATTTAGAAAATCAAGTAATTTAATTTGACTAAAATAATAAAAAAGCAAAAACAAACTAGAATTAATATCACCTCAAAGGTAGAAGAATTGACTCATTCAGACAAAACTAAGCTGTCATGTGTAGGTACCCATTTTCTTATTTTGATTTTTATAAGTCTAAAATAAAATAACACTATACAATCATCATTTTCATAGGATGTTTAAAGAATGTAATCCTTTGAAGTACATTAAACTTCAAACAGTGAGTTGGTACAATTGAGCTTAGACACATTAAAAGC
Organism: Kokia cookei; assembly: GCA_039519145.1. Taxonomy (NCBI): domain Eukaryota; kingdom Viridiplantae; phylum Streptophyta; class Magnoliopsida; order Malvales; family Malvaceae; genus Kokia; species Kokia cookei. The sequence goes on along the minus strand of CM076899.1, from coordinate 9,458,873 downwards.
TTTTCCAAGTCATATGCTACCTTGTACTTCCCCATGTACTCCATACCAATAAAAGGAGCAAAGAGGATTCCTCCTTTTCATCAAATCATAATCTTATAAAATACAGTTCCAAAGACAATCATTAAAAATTCAATCTCCCAAGCCTATTGGACTCAACATTATTTGTATTGAGCAGTGCCATTGGCTCCCTCTTCATCAAGGTCACCAACTAAGCCCCCACTATCATTATTTGTTTCATCAATTCCTCCATCAGATACATGTGTGATGGGGAGCCCCTTAGGAAAATAGTTTTTTTACTACTAGCTCATGCTATTATCGGTCGTAAAAATATATCAAATTAAATAAAAATTAAAAAGCAAAGTTTATAAAACAAACACTCTATGTCGGCTTATATTTTTAAAAATTTACTAATCAATTTAATTTTTTTAGTTACTAAAATGAATATGGTAAAGGATTATTTTTATTGAATTTTAATTTAAGATCGTAAAAGTTCAAACTTAAGCCTTAAGATTCAATTAAAATCAAAATTAAATGAGAAAATTCAAATAAAAAAAAGGTGATGGAGTGACTAAGTTTATATACTAAAAAATCCTCAAAATACTTTATATATATAGGCACTACAATTAGATCAAATAAAATTACTTAAATAAAGTAGATTGTTTTTTTTTTTTCTAACAAACAGATTTTTAAATCACATTTTCTTTTAAAAATATATTTATAATATAAATTTTTATACGAAATTTTTAACTACTTATAAAATACGTAAAATTACTCATAATCTTTTTCAACCCTTAAATAAGATGATAAATTTTATTTTTTTTGTGAATATATCCAAGTGATTTTTAAACTATTAAAAATAAACTCTAATGTTATTAATCGTCAGAAAATGAAAGCAATTTTTATATTTTTTAAATTTAATTGGTTTTCATCATTTTAGGAAAATGAAGAATTTGGCTAATTATGAATCTAAATTTTGAAAATATGAATTGTCTATAAAAAGTAAAAAAATCCAAAAGTGGTAGGTAGGTATTTAACAGTCATTGGAAAAGAATTTAATGCTTTGATTTTATTTGGAAATCTTACCTCGGTTTTTGCTATTTTTTGTTGTAATAATTGGATGGAAAATGCAAGTATCATTTAGGTTATTTCTTGTATATGGTGTTTGGACAAAACTTTGAATTTTCAAATTTAAATTATTTCGAGTGTATGATTTAGATTTTGCACTAGAGCTATTTAACTTTTTTTTTAATTAAAATATAATTTAATTAAATAGAAATACATTAAACTATTTGAATCAATTTAATTAAGGTTTTATTAAAATATATAAATAGGGGTGTTGCTAGAGGGGGGCTAGCAGGTCACCCGACCCCCCTAAGTGGAAAATATTTCATTTCGGCCCCTTAAAAAAATTTTAAATTTTATTTTAGTAAAAGTAAAATTGCACTTTGTTCCCCCTAAAAATGATAAAAATCTAATTTAATCTTTTAAAAATTATAAAGATATGACTATTTAAATGGTGAAATTGCATTTTTACTATAATAAAAATTATAATTTAATTTCGCCCCTTCAAAATATTTTTGACTTCACCCCTGTTGAGAAAGAAGGGAAAAAGATGATGAGGAGATTGAATGGTGAATATCATAAATCGAAGATTTAGAAAATTGGAATTCCTTGAGGCGTGAATATCACAGTCCTTAAGGATATTTCGTAGATTTACGTGTCGCCTAGGATTCAACAAACAAGTTTGTTAACAAGTAAAAAAATAAGAAATAAGAAAGAACGGAATAATTAAAATACTCGGCTAAGATTGTAGAATTTTTTTTATGAGAATTGATAAAATTAAATGTTGACAATAAAGAAATGTCGCAAAGAAATCGGGAAAAAAATACATAGATTTTACGTGGAAACCCTTTCGGGAAAAAACCACGGGCAGAGGAGAAGAAGATTCACTAATTTCAAAAATTGAATGATTACAAGAGGAGATGACTATTCCTATTTATACGTAGAAAAATTGATGGGGAGCCCCTTAGGAAAATAGTTTTTTTACTACTAGCTCATGCTATTATCGGTCGTAAAAATATATCAAATTAAATAAAAATTAAAAAGCAAAGTTTATAAAACAAACACTCTATGTCGGCTTATATTTTTAAAAATTTACTAATCAATTTAATTTTTTTAGTTACTAAAATTAATATGGTAAAGGATTATTTTTATTGAATTTTAATTTAAGATCGTAAAAGTTCAAACTTAAGCCTTAAGATTCAATTAAAATCAAAATTAAATGAGTTCAAATAAAAAAAAGGTGATGGAGTGGCTAAGTTTATATACTAAAAAATCTTCGAAATACTTTATATATATAGGCACTTGAATTAGATCAAATAAAATTACTTAAATAAAGTAGATTGTTTTTTTTTCTAACTAATAGATTTTTAATTCACATTTTCTTTTAAAAAAATATATATAATATAAATTTTTATATCAAATTTTTAACTACTTATAAAATACGTAAAATTACTCATAATTTTTTTCAACCCTTAAATAAGATGATAAACATTCTTCAATATATTCAAACTCAAGTCTTTGTGTATTGACAAAAATAGAGATAACTTCACTATTAATTTTGATAACAAAAATATGTCTATTAAATAAAGTATTTCTTATAACAATGAGAGGATACCACTCCTTTTCCTTCAGTTAAAAATCCAATGGAAGGTAATATCTTAAAGTTAATTATTACAACCGAAACTCATGATAGTTTATGCACAATTTGATTGTGTATTTTTTCATGAATGCAGTAGAATATTTAATGAGAAAGATCATCTTCGATGGGCCATATCTCTAAAATCGTCAACATAAGTGATTGGAACATCTATCAAGGCAGCTTCATCAATGATTGGAACATTTATCGCGGCAGCTTCATCATTGATTGGAACATCTCTAGGGGCAGCTTCATCATTTTGTTCGACTCCAATGCTGGCTTCTGCTTCTATACTCACCACTGTTTTCATTTTTCTCTTTCTTCCAAGCTTACTTGCTGAATGAAGAAAAAGCCATGGTTGAATAACTCTAAAAAAGTACTAGATATAGATATGTGTTTTAGTTCAGAATCATATTGCCGAGTGTTTGAAAACACAGTAGATATGGGTATTTCATGAAAATTGGAAAGTTGGAGTTAGGCGTTGAATATGCTTAAAAAGTGAGTAGAAAGAGATGAATACCCTTTGGTGCAGTTGAAGCTGAAGCAGTAAGATTGGACATGTGCGTTGCTGTCCTTGGATAATTGCATGCATCAACATTTTCAAAATTCTCATAATTTATTTTCTCTATAGTTGAAGCCTCTCCAGTTTCTCCATAAGTCAATAACTACAAAAGTTGAAAACAAGTATAACAATAATTTGGGGAGAAACTCTCAAATCACGAAAGAATCGTTACGAAGGAAAAGTTAAAAAAATATGTAAACAAATATGAGAAATTAACTTGTTTAGGGTTTAGGAAAATAGCATGCTTACTAGTAAAGGTGTTGGTGGTCCATTTTGTTCGTTGCTCTCCTTTTTCTTCTTTCCACGCACAGGGAGAATGCCATCTGTTTCGTACCTTTTTACTTCAAGAAGTGATCGAAGAGTAATATTGCGCTCTTTATGGATGTATTTCTACAAAAATAAGATATTGTCAAACAGTAGTGGTAAATGAGATATATATATTTTCCCAATATGGGAAAAAAATAGATAATAAGAGTTGTAAAAGTCATTTAAAGATAATTACCTTATCAATCCTCCCATTTTTGCGTGGACTTTCAATAACAATCCAATTGTTTAGAAACTCAGGCAGCGGCTTTAATTGATATGCAAAGCATTCAAGATGACCGTGAAATTACAGCATAAAACATGTAAGAAAATGGTAGTTAATATAGCTATTTGTTTATGTTTCTAAGGTGTGTGGATGCTTACCTTGTTGTATCTTCTTTTCGGACGAGGAGCCTGAGCTTCAGGAGGCAGCGTAGAGATAGGGGTTGCCTCTATTATACAAGCAATTGTTTCTACGACTACCAGTTTCAAACCATTTAGTAAATCTGTCGCGACAATAACATTGTTCTACTATATATGTAAAAAAAAACTAAATGAAAGAAGTACAAAATGAATATGATAATCTACCTAAAAAAAACCATAAGGGTATCTAAACTCGACATAGCATATGTGGAAAGAGTTTAATATTAAAAACCTCGTGTTTAACAATTTTCATAAATTATTTTTAAATCTTAAACTAACATCCAAAAATAATATTGTAAGTGTTCATTTTCTTCAAAAGATAAAGCTTTATAATTTTTTTTTTGAAAACTAAAATCGTTTTCACTATTTTTATGAAATAAATTTTACCATTTTTTCTTTTTAAAAAATTATGAATTGATATAGAAAAGTTTAGTGTTAAACTTAAGGGATCCACATTGTCAATTTTATTTATTGAAAATGCTTTCAGGAACTACCTCCTTGACATTGTTCTTTGGGGATACGCGTTCCCGTCTCTGGAGAACTGCAGGTATCCACATTGTCAATGTTCTCATAATTTATTATCACCTTAGTTAAAGTAGTTGGTTCTTCTACTTCCACTTGTTCAGTTCCTTCATAAGTCAATGCCTGCAAAAGTTGAAATGCCAATGTAACAGTGACATGGGAAGAAACTTTTATGTAAATAAATATGAGAATTGAACTCGTTTAGGTTTTAGAGTTTATGAAATAGCACACTTACTAGCAAAGGTTCATGTAATCCAGTTTGGTTTTCGTTGTCCATTTTCTTATTTGAACACCCAGGGTAAATGCCTTTCGATTCATACCTTTCTACCTCAGCTAGTGATCGAAAATGAAGATGCAACTCTTTATGATAGTAGTGCTGTAATAATAAGATATTATTAGACAACATTGATAAGCGAGATATATTTTTGCGAAAAAAATAGATTGAAAGAGTTGTAAAATTCATTTAAAGATGATTACCTTATCAATCCTCCCATTTGGGCGTTGCCTTTCAGAAACAATATATTTATCAATGTATTCAGGTAGCGGCTTTAACTGACATGCAAAACATTCAAGATAACCATTATTATAACATAAAATATCTACAAAAAAAATGGCAGTTAACAAAGTTATCTCTTCAATTTGTAAGGTGTGTGGCTGCTCTTGATATTAGGTTCTTACCCTCCTCTTTCTTCTCTTTGGTGCCTGGACTTGAGCTTCAGGAGGTGCGAGAGGAACAGGAGTTGTTGTTTCTGGGTCTATCATTTTGAAACCATTTGGTAAACCATGTCAGAAATAAGGACAATACCTTTGTTCTACTATATAACTATAAGTAAAATTGTACGACAAATTGGTATATATTTAAAATATGAAAGAATCGGAAAATTTACATAAAAATCCTTAAGGGTAATAATAGAAATTAAGAAACTATGTGTTTTTTCCTTTTTCAAAATGAGACATGTTTTGGACAAATTATCATAATTTATGTGAAAAGTGTTGCTAATACCTTAATATTATAAACCTTGTATTAAATAACTTTAATCAACTCATCTTTGGAGTTAAACTAGCTTCCAAAAATAAATTTGTTATTAATTTAAGTGTTGATTTTACAAGTAAACAATAGCTTACAAAAAATAATTTTCGAAATCTTAAAATGCTTTTACTACTTGTATGAAGTGTATTAGATAAATTATACCATTTGTTATTTTTTTTTATAAAAAAAAAGTTATGAATTGATGTAGAAAAGCTTGGTATTAAAGTTAAGGGATTATAGGGTTGCTTTTCAATGGGTGGAACTGAGAGACATTATAAACACTGCACTTCATTGAGAGAGATTATATCTCTATGGAAGAGAACACTCTTAATCTTTCTAATTACTATAAAGGTATAGTGTTAATCGCAAGTAAGCAATTGAAAAAGTAATATTGATTTTTTTTATGATGGAATTTGGGAAAAGCGTTCTTGAAAAGTTTTTTTTTTTAATGTCTAGCGAGAGGTTAAAGGATTTTTTTGAATAAAAGTGGCCATTTTTTTTAAATTGTCCATTATTTTTTTAGTTTCCTTAGCTAATGTATGAATTGAACAATTGAGCATGTTTTCATCTTGGATGTTGATGTATCTTGATTTTGGATATGAATGTGTTTTGATTGTCAAAGCCTTTTTTTTTTCTATGTTCTTATGCTTAATGAAATTCTATGTATGAGATTACTTTCTAAAACCGTCTTTGTGACTAGCTTTTGACTTTCTAATTAACAAATATAATTTCCTTATTGAGCAAAAATACTATATGAAATGTGAAAGCTTTTCACAAGGAGGGTTTTTAAAAAATATTTAGGCATGTCATGCCACAACTCGGTATATGAATCATTTCTGATAGGGCACCTGAAATAGGTATGATTGATAGACGTAGGAGCCTATGGGATCATGCACACTATAGGTATTGTATACGTCATATCAGGGGAAATTATGGGCCAATTCCATAAAGAATATGAACGTCGATTTTTTTTTTTTAAATCTTTTACAGGGCGCCTGCTGTAATATAGGAAAGCGCATCCAGTAGGGTGCGCTTTTGCCTACATGGCAACCTTACCCCTTAAAAACAACTTATTTCCCTAAATTAAATAAAACGGTCTATTCCCCTAATTTTTCTTTCAAATCGGCATATTTAACTAATTTTCCTGAAATAAATTCTCATTGGATAGAATCTAATCTAACAAGTTTTAGGAATTTTTTTGGAAATTAGAAGTAGAGGTAAGTATACTAAAGATTGAATCCAAGTTTTCATATCACACAATACAAACATCTTGACAATAGATTGTTTTCCATTCTCGAGAGTTTTATTTGATAACAGTGCAATCATTCTTCACTTTGTTTTTCAAGGAACATTTCTATTGCAAATTTTGATCTTTTTGGAACACTAGTGGACAAAATATTTTCATATATTTTTTATTGTACAACCAACACCATTACGAATTTTATTGTGAAAGGTGTTCAATAGTTAATAATACTTCTTGGCTTTTAATTTTTTCCAAACAAGGAAATTTTGTTGCAATTATGGTAATATTTCTAATAATTTTGGGCTCTTCCTTAATAGGTATGTCTTTGTCACTAACCTATTTAGGCATCTCTTCGATAATCGATAAAAAGGGTATAAGCAATGTGATGGGTTTGGTGACATTTTTTTTGTTTGTTTTTTTAATTAATATTATACTCTTTTATCTATCAACAAATGTGCTAAATTATATGTTTGCATTTTTGTTACAAAATAATTATGTATCTTAGTTTCCAATTTTTATTTGAGAAAAAGGAAGTCTAGACAGTAAACAACTTCAATTTTTTATCAAGATATTTAAGACAACATTGAGTTGTTATTCCAATTAATTCAATCTTAGTATAATTTACAAATACAAAATGAAAAAAAAAAAAAAAGCAAAACTGTCTATATTATCAACTATGCTAAAAGTAGATTTGTGCAATGATCTTAAAATGTTTGTAACAACAACATCAACAAAAATAAAATTTATAATAATGATAAAGTAATTTAAACAAAAATAAGCACAAGAAGATTAATCCAACATTTTTTATCCTAGTAAAATTGAATTCAAGAACAAAAATAAACATAATAAAACCATATCTAAATAAATTCTAGCAAGCCAAGGTTTGATTAATTTAAATAGAAGATAATACAAGGTCAACAAAAATTAAAGAAGAAAATGAAGATTGAGATGAAGAATCACCTGGAAGATTTTCATTTTCCAAGTATGCTGAGATGGTAGCCTTTGACTCCATGTCAAATTCCTTCAATTCACTCCTTATTTAAGTTTGGTATCCAAGTGGTTTTTTTGTGTGTGTGAATATATCCAAGTGATTTTTGAACTATTAAAAATAAACTCTAAAGTTATTAATCGTCAGAAAATGAAAGTAATTTATATATTTTTAAATTTAATTGGTTTTCATCATTTTAGGAAAGTGAAGAACTTGGCTAATTATGAGTTTAAATTTTGGAAATATGAATTGTCTAAAAAGAGTAAAAAAATCCAAAAGTGGTAGGTAGGTATCTAACATTCATTGGAAAAGTATTTAATGCTTTGATTTTATTTGGAAGACTTACCTCGGTTTTTGCTATTTTTTGTTGTAATAATTTGATGGAAAATGCAAGTATCATTTAGGTTATTTCTTGTACATGGTATTTAAGCAAAATTTTGAATTTTCAAATTTAAATTATTTCGAGTGTATGATTTAGATTTTGCACTAGAGCTATTTAACTTTTTTTAATTAAAATATAATTTAATTAAATTGAAATACATTGAACTATTTGAATCAATTTAATTAAGGTTTTATTAAAATATATGAATAGGGATGTTGCTAGAGAGGGGCTAGCAGGTCACCCGACCCCCTTAAGTGGAAAATTTTTCATTTTGGCCCCTTAAAAATTTTTAAAATTTTATTTTAGTAAAAGTAAAATTGCCTGTAAAAAGTGTGCCTTGTAGGATACGCTTTTGGTGAAAGCCTATTGGACTTCTTCTTAACTAACTTGAGTAGGCATGTCGTGCCACAACTCAATATATGAATCATTTTTGATAGGGCACTGAAATAACTGTGATTGATCGATGTAGGAGCCTATGGGATCATGCACACTATAGGTATTGTATACGTCATATCAAGGAAAATTATGGGCCAATTTCACAAAAATGAGGAACGTTGATGTTTTTTTTAAAAAAAAAACTTGTGCAGGGTGCCTGCTGCCTTAGGAAAGCGCGTCCAGCAAGGTGTGCTCTTGCCTATGTGGCAAACTCACCCCGTAAAAGCAATTTATTTTCCTAAATTAAAAAAAGGGTCTAATCCCCTAATTTTTTTTTGAAACCGTCATATTTAACTAATTTTCTCGAAATAAATTCTCATTGGATAGAATCTAATCTAACAAGTTTTAGGATTTTTTTTGGTAATTAGAAGTAGAGGTAAGTATACTAAAGATTGAATCCAAGTTTTCATATCACACAACACAAACATCTTGACAATAGATTGCTTTCCATTCTCGAGAGTTTTATGTGATAACAGTGCAATCATTCTTCACTTTGTTTTTCCAGGAACATTTCTATTGCAAATTTTGATCTTTCTCAAACACTAGTGGACTAAGTATTTTCATATATTTTTTATTGTACGACCAACACCATTACGAACTTTATTGTGAAAGGTGTTCAATAGTTAATAATTCTTCTTGGCTTTTAAATTTTTCCAAACAAGGAAATTTTATTGCAATTATGGTAATATTTCTAACAATTTTGGCCTCTTCCTCAATAGGTATGTCTTTGTCACTAACCTATTTAAGCATCTCTTCAATAATCGGTAAAAAAGGTATAAGCAATGTGATTAGTTTGGTGACATTTTTTGTTTTAATAATATTGTAATCTTCTATATATCAACAATTGTGCTAATTTATATGTTTGCATTTTCATTACAAAATAATTTGTATCTTAGTTTCCAGTTTTTATTTAAGAAAAAAGAAATCTAGATAGTAAATAACTTCAATTTTTTTATCAATATATTTTGGACAACATTGAGTTGTTATTCCAATTAACTCAATCTTAATATAATTTATAAATACAAAATGAAAAAGAAAATGAAAAGAAAAAAGAAATCTAGATAGTAAATAACTTCAATTTTTTTTATCAAGATATTTAAAATCCTGTTGATTTTAATTGAAAAATCTTACCTAGATTTTTGCTATTTTTTGCTGTAATAATTGGATGGTAAATGCAAATATCATTTAGGTTATTTCTTGTACATGATATTTGGGTAAAACTTTGAATTTGTCAAATTTAAATTATTTCAAGTTGTATTATTTAGATTTTACACTAGAGCTATTTAATTTAATTTTTAAAATTTTAAAATATAATTTAATCAAATTGGATTAAGTTAAATTATTTGAATCAATTTAATTAAGGTTTTATTAAAATATAGAGAATACAAGATAAACATGGGCGTAGTTAGAGGGGCTGGCAAGGCTCCCGACCCTCCTAAATGGGAAAATTTTTATTTAAGCCTCTTTAAAATTTTTAAAATTTTATATTAGTAGAGGTAAAATTACACTTTTCTCCTTAAAAATGATGAAAACTTGATTTAATATTTTAAAAATTATAAAGATATATGCAATTAAAATGGTGAAATTGCATTTTTACTATCACAAAATATATATTTTAATTTCGGCCACCTAAAAAAAAATTTATGACTTCACCCCTAGTTAGCCCACATTATTTTTTAAAAATATATATATTATTTTTAATTCAATTTTAATATCTTAGATTATTATGTTTATTAAAAGTTTAAATTTAGACAACTTAATATATTTTTTTAATGTTTACATAGTATTTTCTTATTATATTTTTAATTTCATGCCATGTAAATTACATAATATATAAAAATAAAATAAACATAAATATAAATATAAATATATTACAAAAGTATAAAATGAGATGAGTTTGGCCTTTGAATGTTGAAGCCCAAACTTGATCAATATTTTAAATAAACTTAAATTTTTTTTGCTCAAGCTCATTTTCAGCTCTCGTACTTTTGGTCTAAACACTCTCATATTTAAAACGTACCTTTAAACTTAAACGAATAGCCTAATCCATAAATAAGTTTATTGACAACCCAACAACTTGCTCTATAATTAAAAGTATTCATGGGTTGAATCGGGCCTAATATGATATTAATACATCTTATATTTGATCAAGCCCAACCCAAAATATTGACCTAAAAGTTAATTCAAGTGTGCTCATATTTATAAACGGTTAACTCAAGTCCATTTTGATCCGTCAATATTATTTTTATTTAATATTAATAATTATTTTTTTTATTTATTAAAATGACAACCTCTTCCGCTGTAACTATGACCTCCTCCTATAGCCATAATCACCTTTGTAACTATAACCACCTCGATGACTCTATTGATAACCACCTTAATAAGTACTTGAGTCATTCTGGTGATAACCACCATTATGTTTTTGACCCCCAAAACCATGTTGACCATCATTATTACCTTCACCACTACCTTGATTGTCGCTGAACAAGATTTGCCTGTAGGGGCACTCTAGGAATAAAATTTATCTTCCTTGTCTCACAATCAACTAGCATCCCAGTGAGCAAATCTAAAGAAATTTCAGTGGCTGAAGCTACCGCTCTAACAGATTCATATTCAGCTGTGAGGCCAACAAGTATCACACGCACCCACTCTTGCTCAGTAACCATTCTCCCTACACCATTCAATTTATCACAAAACCCTTTGATCTGTCAAGTGGCCTTTCTTTTGAGAATGTAAAGTATTTTTAAGTTTGGGATCTTGTTTCAAATCTATGAGCAATAGTAGACCATGTTGGAAAAATGATATTTTTGGGTAATTTTGAGGCATATTCTCGATAGGTAAAGGTGGAGGGTTGAATCATAAAATTATGGTTTTATATTCTACTTTATGAGATCTTTACAACGGTATATCATAAGCTCAAAATGGATGAGTGATGAATGAGAAATTGATGATTAAAGTAAGTCACTTGTGAATAAATTGAGGAAAATAAAAACTTAAATCCCACATTAATTAGATACCAAGTGTGGGATATATTTATATATGAAAATCCACTAAAATATTGTTGATTAATTAAGCTTAAAGTTTTGCCTTGCATGCAATGTTTACAAATCTAAACCCATTGGGGTTGAGGTACACTTGCACAACGGGGGTGATGCAAAGTGTCCAAACTAGTAGTTGACCTCAAAAATAGTCCACAAATATTTTAGCATAAATAACGTAACTTATTTTTCCTCAGCAGATATTATTACAAAATTTATTTTAAAAGGATAAAATATCTCAATTTGATATTGTTTCCAATTAAATTGTTTTTCGATTTGATTTGATTCTATCAAATCAATTTAAAGACTCCTTTAAATCAAATTTATACCCTTATTCACAAAAATTTTCAAAATTTGTCCATATTGAATGTCTATAAATACCAAAATTCTTTATAACACACAACGAGTTTATTTTCACTCTCGAAATTCTTTTCTTTTTTTCTCTCCAATTTTTCAAACGTTTCGGTGGTAAAAGAAGGCAAGGCTCGTTCGTTGATCACTGCAGAGGTGCTATTGCCGAGATCATTTTGTTGTTGTATCCTGTGAGATAGACGATCAACGTTTCTCCGAGTACCATAAGAGCAGTCGAATCTGTCTTAAGGAAACTGTGAAAATAGGCCTCAACATCTCGTAAAATTCGATCCTCTTTATATGATTTCTAGTTTTCAGACATTGTTTAATTAATTTGTTTTTTTAAATATGATGTTTTAAATAAATATTATATTTATTTAATGTGATTTGTTTAACTTTGATGTTTTTATATAAATATAAATATTTGTTTATATTATTTTGTTGAAATCTAGTATTTAATATAAATATTTATATTCATATGTATTCATTAATATGTTTTTGTCCAACAAACCAAACATTCAAACTTGTATGTGCATTAATAATATAAAGTAATATACCATCTGAAATTGTTGACAAAAGCCAAGAAGCTAATGGTTTATCTTGTTTCCTATACACAAGAGCTTGGGATTTTCAAGCAACTTCCCATCTATTCCTGGAATGAATTTTGCTGGAACTGGTATGGTTCCCAATATGAAACCAATCATGCCATGCCCTTCGTTTATCTGATGCTTCCATAAAAGAAAATTACTCTCATTTAACCTAACATTTCATGAAGAAGAAAATATTTTATTTTGGAAGGAAAAAGTCCAGAAGACCTTAATCCTTTAAAATCAAAATCGTGAGTTGCATTTATGGTTGCCTTTTGAACACCTTCAAATTCATATGGTTCTATCTCACTATCTGAGGAAGCTTCAATATCAATATCCGCCATGATGACATCTTATAGTCATTGAAAAACGCTCGATCTTATGCAAACTTAACTAGCTCTAATACCATATCAAACAAAATACCAAAATTGTAAAATATATTATAAGTATATTTCTATCTTTTTACATTTTTATATTAAATCAATAAAATCCCACGTATAATAAGATTTGAACTTGAGCCTATAAACTTTTAAATTTTCAATTTTACCTCTTAAACTAAAGCTTCAATTTATTCTTTCTTACAAATTTTGAATAAATATATTGTATACTAATTTTTTTCACACACATTATGAGTGTGCCATGATCTCGTGCTTGTAAAGTTTGAGTTTTTTAGCCTATAAATTCTTTTTATCTTGAAGCTTGTGTTGTGGAGATGACATTTTAAGAGAGGAAATCACGAAAATTGAAATATTAGTCTTCATAAATTGTATATGGATATGAAAAATACCTTATTTTAAAAAAGGTTAAAATATGCTATTAGTTCTTGTACTCTTTATAGAATTTGAGATTTAATATTTATACTTTAAAAGTTAAAAATTCAATCATTCTACATTTCAATTTAAAAAGCCTAGCCCAATCATCATTTTCGTTGGTAATTTCTTTCAAAATTTAACAACGTAACATGTTTATTTTTAATTAAGCATATGTCACACAATGATAATGATTGGAGTGAGATTAGAAAAATAAATATACTTCACTTTTAATTTTAAGTATATGGATTAAATCTCAAATGTTGTTAAGGGGAAAAAGGTTTCTAGAAAAGCTTTAACCAATGGTAGACATCTGTCGTCGGATACAAACAAAAGGGAACGATTAAAAGCTGTTTTAAATTAAGGTCTTCGGGTTGCGCGTTGCCAAGTGTCACCTAAGTGGGCCCCAGTATAGTGAGAATTCAAAGCTACAATTTTTAGAGCCTTACAGCCGTCTCATCCTCCCACGCACTACTTATATCTTTTTCAAAAATTTAAAGGAAAACTAGATTACGGTGCTTACCAAAAATTATTTAATAAAAATTAATGTTAGATTTAAATATCGAAGGCTATTCTGTATTTTGTTAGATTTTACTTAATAATATAATATTTGTTCTTTTATTAATTTAATCAAACTTTTAAATAATAATAATAATACTAATAATAATATATGTTATAGGAAGTGATGAGATAAAAATAAAAAAACAGAAGGTTTGTTGTTAAATTTAACTTTTTAATGTTTATAATTTTTTTTATTAATTTTATCTTATTTTTTTAATTAAATTTGATTTTCAATCTTTTAAAGAAAATTAAATTTTATCAATTTTTTAAAAAAGATTCAAAATGATATTTATTTAACGAGAATATTAATTAAAATGTTAAAATTTTAAATACAGTAGCCTGCATGACAATGGATATATACTCAATTCTAATATTTTTGAAATTTTATAAATCTTTATATTTTATATTTTCTTTTTATAATTTTCGAATTGTTATTTGTTGACATGACATACAAGATAATGATATTATGTTAGTATGATGTCAGGGGCGAAGTCAAAAAGAAAATTGTAAGGGGATCGAAATTAAATTATCTATTATCTTTATAATTTTTAAAAATTTAAATTAAATTTTTATTATTTTTAGGAGATAAAAATGTAATTTTACCTTTATTAATTTAAATTTTTAAAAAATTTAAAAGATCAAAAAGATAAAAATTCTATTTTAGGGGGTTGGGCCCCTGTCTGCCCCTAAATCCGTCCCTGTATGATGTGTGCATAAATTATTATGCAAGTTGTTACATGAACAACGTTAAAAATTAATGTTTTAGTCATTATTTTTGTTAAAAAAAAAAATTTAACTTTTTAAAAAAAAATTAAGGATCAAATTTAGTTTAAAAATGATCAAATTGACAAAAATATAAACATTAAAAACTAAATTTATCATTATGTGTAAATAAAAATAAAAAACTATTAAAATATAAAAAAAGGAAAATAATAATAATGTCAAAAAGGTGGAGAGAGTTAGAAATACAGGTGTCCACTGCATCTTTATGACAAACACGGGACCTTACGTACCGTACCTAAGGTAGCTTGGAAACGCTAGCCTGGACTTGGTTTTTCTTATTTTAACAAAATCGAACCCAATGTGTCGAACGGAAAGGTTATGTGCGTGGCTAATGACGGTCTTGAACAATTAAATATAAGTCAAGACGTCGCAGCATTATAGTTAATGGACCCGAGGAACAGTGGGAGTTTGGCTCATTGACAACATTTTTGGAGTGAATCGTAAGTTTGGGGAGGGGGGGTTGAATTGCTATCTTAGGATACAGAATATGGTTCCATGCAATATAAGCTTTGGAAGGACTGATTTAATCTTTTATATGGAAGACTAGTGATGAAGTAGGAAGGAAATGGATTTGGACGACAACTCCAGGAATCTTGTTCAAGTTTTAACTATTGGTAATCCCCAGAAGATTTCAACATCTAGATTTTCTTCTCTTTTGGCTTCTAAAGATCGTGATTATCTTCTATCCCCAACTACTCAAGGTGACCAGGTTAGTTTTCCTTTCATGGAAGGAAATAAAGAACATATCTACCATCTTCTTCTTCTTCTTCTTCTTCTTCAGTATCTATTATTATTTTTTAGCTGTAAACTTTAAGTTGTGGTCAGACATGAAAGCAGGCTGCAGGCAGCCACCTTTTGGTCTAACTCACTTATGGCTTCACCGTGATTTGCACTCTTTCATCATCATAGATCCATTTCTTTTCTATCTTCTTCTTTACCCAAGACTTCTTTCTGAAATTACATAAACCTTCCGCAATACCTTTTCTAGAACTACATATATCATTACTTGGTATTATTCTCAAAATACTTCGTTTTATATTGATTATAAGGTCCAGCAAACTAGAATTTGGTTATGGTATAATCATCTGGGTATATTATAGCACCAAACAAAGAATGAAGAAATATATGGGGTGTTGTTTGCTACAACATGTTTAATTGAGTAGATCTTATGTTATTTCACTAGTGGTGGTTGTTAAACTCGACAATGATTTGATTTAGGGGTCTTTTATGAATTTATGACAATTAGGTGATAATCACATTAAATAATTAGATGGAACTTAGAAATGGAGCACTGTAAGTTGATAAGTAAGTCGGTTATCTTTCTTGTCGGTAATTCAAACATATTGTAACGCGATTGGTTGGTAAAGAGATCTTGTTGTTTTGATGTTCTTGTGGGGGGTTCTGAATTTTGCTTGTCGGGAAGGGGATTAGAACGGATTCTTAGCATGAATGTGGGATGCATACGTGATAATGTTCAATATATCGGCAAAAACTATCGGAAATATGTCGGTGATCGTACTTTTAAATTTCTAAGATACTTCTTGTTGCGATAAAAACATGCCAAACATGCCTGTCCTCGTCGAATATAGGTTCCCCCCACAGAGGTTGTGCTGAGAACATGTGGCATAATTGTTCTTCGCTTTAGCCTAACAACAAAGCTAGCTATTGCCATTACACACATGGCGTATTATCCTTACAACACTTCAAAGCTGGTGGCACGTCGCTTTCACAATTTTTTTAAGGTTGGGGCTTTTTTTTTGTGGAATAGATTGGTATACGTATTTCCTTACCGGAAATGTATGTAGGAGTGTCTTTTGTGGTGGCTTGCGACGAAAAGGGTATTTGAGGAATAACCTTGACTTTTCATACCATTTGACCTTTAACCATTACTGGTTATAGCAGGTGAAAATTTCGGATCTTGAGGGCAAGGTGATTGGACTTTACTTCTCAGCTAACTGGTATCCACCATGTAGAAATTTCAATAAAGTATTGATTGGCGTGTATGAGCAGCTGAAGAGCAATGGGTCTAATTTTGAGATTGTATTTGTGTCATCTGATGAAGATTTGAGTGCTTTCAACAGCTACCGAGAAAGCATGCCATGGCTTTCAATTCCATTTTCTGATTTGGAGACAAAGAAAGCCTTGAATCGAAAATTTGAAGTTGAAGGCATTCCTTCCTTAATCATTTTGCAGCCTGATGGTTCTACTTTACATGACGGCGTAGAACTAATTTACAGATATGGAATTGAAGCCTTCCCATTTACTGAAGAAAAATTGGAGGAACTGCGAAGGGAAGAGAGGATGAAGCATGAGAGTCAGACATTGACCAATTTATTAACAAACCCTGGAAGAGACTATCTTTTGGATCAAACCATGACTAGAAAGGTCAGTGCTTATACCTCATTTCCATATTATTAATATGCTTTACTACCCAGACTTTAATCTAGGCATCGACTACAGTGAATAATATATACATCCTCGTGGCATTAATATCCATCTATGGTAATATAGAAAGCTCTCTTTAATTCTTTATAGCCTAAGTTGATACAAACATGTATTGAGCATTTAGAAATTGACAGAGTATTATTTCAGGTATCCCCGCTTGTAGATCATTTTGTCCTTTTACCCTTACATTTGCAACGTATCCGCCCCCAACAATTGGATTCCCATTGTCATCTGAGGCAAGGGCGAGGATGTGTTAATCACCAGCATAATGAGCCCTCACTTGTGTGGCCGAGATGGATGCATGCTTTGAGATCAATCTATGTATGTTGAGGCTTGATTCAAGCTAATGTATTTGTTTTGCAGGTGCCAGTTGATTCGCTGATAGGTAAGACAGTTGGGCTCTACTTCTCAGCACAATGGTGCTTTCCATGTGCTAAGTTCACCCCCAAACTGACATCCATCTACCACAAAATCACGCAAAGTTTGGAAGGAAAAGGTGGTGGTGAGGATTTCGAAATTGTTTTTGTGTCGAATGATCGAGACCAAAGTAGCTTTGACTCCTACTATGGTACCATGCCATGGCTAGCGTTGCCTTTTGGAGACCCGACTATTAGAACCCTTGTAAAGTACTTGGACGTGCAAGGCATTCCATGTTTGATAATCATAGGTCCCGACGGCAAAACAGTGACCAAGCAAGGTAGAAATCTCATAAATTTGTACCAGGAAAATGCATACCCTTTCACTGATGCGAAACTGGAGTTGCTGGAGAAAGAAATGGAGGAAGAAGCCAAGAGATTACCCAGATCTAATTATCATGCAGGTCATCGCCATGAGCTTACTTTGGTATCGGAAGGGAATGGAGGGGGGCCGTTTATATGCTGCGATTGTGATGAGCAAGGGTCTGGTTGGGCTTACCAGTGTCTGGGGTGTGGCTACGAGGTGCACCCGAGATGCATGAGAGCTGTCGACCCTGCAACTGCTGCCTCAGTTCAACACACCTGATCTTTCAGCCAGGGTTATATATGCTAAAATGTTCCTAATTCAGCTTTCATATATGTTATTCTAGCTAATGTCATGAGTGTCACGTGATCATGATCCTTTATAGCTGATCAATAATTATATTGTCGACTTTTTTTCCCTGAAAATAATAAAATTTAAAGAATTAATCTAATTCATACCATATAAATATAAAATATTTTTTTTCAATATGATTTGTTGGTTAAAATTCATTTTTATTTCTTGAACTGAACGAGTGATTTCAGTAGTTGAGAGAATGTTGTTCATCTTAATAAATTCGGGTTCGAGTATATGTGTGTGAAAGGTGTGTGAGCATTGTCAAAGGATTAAGAAAATATAAATAGATATTATCGTATAATCACATCAGTATAATAAAAAAATTAAACTTTAAAAAATAAAATAAAAAAATAAAAAATCAAACAATGCCCATAAATTGGAAAAGAAAACTGAACAAAAGGAAATTAAATAATTTGATTTGAAAGCAATAAATTTGGGCTAGAAAGCGGCCATTCACATGGCAATGGCCCATAGAGACCAATTTGCAAAAGGCTCCACATAAAAATAAGAAATCAAATAAAACTAAAATTTGTACAAGTTATTGGGGAGGCTTCTGTCGGGCTATCGTGGCAGCTTCATTTTCTACTGGTAGATATAAAACATGTGAAACTTCTTTGAAGTTTCCATATTTCTGGATTTTTCTTATTTTATTTTAAGAAATAAATAGGTTGGTTTTTCATTTTTTTTTTATAAATTATAATAATAAAATAAAATCTAAACAACATAATTAATATAATTCGAATTAAAAACAGAAGAAAATATGCTATGATGCTAACCTCATTTTCATAGCCACGTTGCATTATATTAAAAACAATAAGAAAAAGGGAGGTGGGGAAATCTATTTCTTCATCAATACAATTAGTACGAATATGACAAGTCACGTGAGACATGAATTTTATCAAAAAGACATTGAATATTTATTTCTTTATCATCCTACATATATACTATAACCAACATTTTTACTATTTATAATTATATACCAGTAATTATCATTAAATTAATTATTAAAATAATTTAATTATTTTTTAACATTAATCTCATTATAGATTCTTATAATATCTGTTTTTTTATACAATGATTAAATTATTCATAGTCTCTTTTCAATCTTTAAATAAGATAATAAAATATATTAATATACTCGAACTCAC
The DNA here is from genome assembly GCA_039519145.1 of Kokia cookei. Lineage (NCBI taxonomy): Eukaryota > Viridiplantae > Streptophyta > Magnoliopsida > Malvales > Malvaceae > Kokia > Kokia cookei. The sequence continues at coordinate 9,439,491 of CM076899.1, read as the reverse complement.
ATATTTCTGCATGAGTAACAATGTCGATTCCAATCAAACAAATATTTAATTCAAAATTAATTTAACCATTTACATTTAAATGAAAAAAAAACTTTTGAAACCTACACAAATTTACCACTAAATCAATAATATAATTGTCTCAAAATTTTAAAATATGATTTAAAAGTTTTATAACTTAAATAATTTAATTCTAACATCTAATATGAAATTTTGTTGAGGTGTATAGTATTTATATACACGAGAATTTTTATTTTTATTTTTTTGTAATATATACACGAGAACTCTTAAAATTCTATAAAAATCGACAAATATAATAAAAAAATTTCATTAATTATTTTTAACAAATTTATTATAGTTTCGAATTTTATTTATCTACGAACCTTTTTTCTTGTATAATAAATTTAATTAAATCTTAAAATAATAAAATTATTGAATCTTAAAATTAAGACTTTTTACCCGTTCGCAATCTCATAAATTATTTGTCAATTAGTGCTTAATTTCTCCAATTATTTTCACAGTTCTAATCATTTAGTTGCTCAAATAGAACTGTCCAACTCAAACTAGAGATATCTTGTCATTTTGGGTAAATTTCTCTCCTTCGCACTTTCCAAAACATAATCCAGGTAAGAATCCAGTGTTTCAAACCTTGGCAATTTTAGATTCAATCACTAGCCTTTCAAAAACACGGTTGCTTGTTTGGATCTGAAACAATGTTTTCAAGTTTTTTTTTTTGTTTCTTTTGATCTGCTCAACTATTTTTTCAGTGTTGACAATACTGATATATGTTTCTGATTCGTTTTTTTCTTAATGTTTATAAAATTTTAATCAGCTTTCAACTTGAAGATGGGTGCTGAAAAGAATTTCATTGACATGGAGGAGGGAACTCTGGAGATCGGAATGGGTAACTTTTTCATTTTACATTCAAAGCCTAAAATCTGAATTCTGATCATTGCCTAATTTCGAGTTTTTTTTAATCTGTTATCAATAAATTTCATGATGTTGGAGTCGTTTTGTTTTTAATCTTTTAGTTGACTGATTATGTAGTAGGTTTAAATTCATGAAATATGTTTGTAATCGTTCTGTGGATTAAAATATACTTCAAGTTAAGATGGATATTTTAGTTATTTAATTTTTTTAATTAAACAACTACTTTGTGTTTTATGGTTAATATGATCTAAGGCTAGTGGGATGCTATGGTGAGAATTTATTGTTATTCAATTGGTGTGAAGATAATCTAGAAGATTAAATCGGGGGTTTATGGTTTGCAGAGTATAGAACTGTGTCCGGTGTTGCTGGACCATTGGTTATTCTTGACAAAGTTAAGGTAGGTTTGCTCTTTTATCCCTTGATGGTTTTACCTTCAGTGTTAATAGCTAGTTGTTTGATTGTAAAATGCGAATAATTTTGATATGTTTCAGGGTCCAAAGTATCAGGAGATTGTCAATATTCGTTTAGGTGATGGAACAACTCGACGAGGTCAAGTCTTGGAAGTTGATGGAGAGAAAGCAGTTGTGCAGGTATTTTCCTAGCATTGCGACGTAGAATTCTTTGCACATCAGAGATGATTCATGGCATATTTTATTTAATGATAATCCCAATATTTGATTGTTGTTACTTGTTTTAAGTCCATATTAATGGATCAGGAAATGTGGAGGGGACCTGCATAGTGATAGAAAAGATGTATTTACCATCTACTAAATCCAATAATATGATTTCTTTGAGATATGAAATCCTGAAAGCATTTGGCAACAATTGGTTCTGGACTGACTTTAAGTCTGTACTGTGGCATCTTATTCTTTCCCCTTTCTCCTTTAACAGGTTTTTGAAGGAACATCTGGAATTGACAACAAATACACAACTGTGCAATTTACTGGAGAGGTAATAAGTCTGCTTTTCTTTGGTCCTATAGGTTTTATTTTACCATTGCTTGTAAAACTAGGATGGCAGATAGAATGGTTACCATTATAGAATCTTTTGAAAGTAGTGTATTGGAATATTAGTTCTCACCTTGTTCTGTTTGATGCAAAGTATATGTGCTTGTAGCTGTCTCATAACAATTTTATAGTTAAATATGAATGATGCTGAGCTTTCTAAGGTAGGGAAATTCTCTGAACACACATTAGTTGCATCTTCAATCATCTTTGTCTGTGATTTTAAACTTTTAACTGAAGGGAGGTGAGTTTCGTTATCTTTTATGACTTTTGATTGTTGAGCCACTTCTAATGTATGTTTTGCAGGTTTTGAAAACTCCTGTGTCATTAGATATGCTAGGGCGCATATTTAATGGCTCTGGAAAACCCATTGATGATGGACCTCCTATTTTGCCCGAGGCATACCTAGATATTTCTGGTAATGTGTTCGGTAAACTGTCTATTCTAGTCATTTATAGGTGAGAAACTTTATTTTACCAGTGTTAATTTATGTCCTTTTTCTTTCTTAGGGAGTTCCATCAATCCTAGTGAGAGAACTTACCCTGAAGAGATGATTCAGACAGGCATATCAACAATTGATGTGATGAACTCAATTGCTCGTGGACAGAAGATTCCTCTTTTTTCTGCTGCTGGTCTTCCTCATAATGAGATAGCTGCTCAAATTTGTCGTCAAGCGGGTCTCGTAAAGCGATTGGAAAAGTCTGATAATCTCCTTGATGTATGTCTGCATTGCAGCTTCCTGTGGTATTAATAAAGTTTGCCTTGATTGTGTGCTTGAAGTTCATGGTTTATTTTGTGGATGTCAATGTTTTTTGTTTTTGTCACTTAAGTGAGCTGATACACATTCCTTTTGGAAGCTAGATGCCTGTTTATTTCTCTTATTCCACTTTCAGATTTTTTATTGTCCTGTTCTGTGGATTGACTTTTAGGATCAGGAAGAAGATAATTTTGCCATTGTGTTTGCTGCCATGGGGGTGAACATGGAGACAGCTCAATTTTTTAAGAGAGATTTTGAGGAAAATGGATCTATGGAGAGAGTGACCCTTTTCTTGAACCTGGTACTTTCCACTAATTATCTCATTCTCCCTTCATTTTTCTTTTCTCTTCATTTTTCTTTTCCTGCAAGTAATTCAAATTAAGTATATTAATTTCATTTTGAGTTTTTTTGCCCCGTTGAAGATGACTTTCTCTATGAGTATTGATTTCAAAAAATTAGTCCCATGCCTCATCTCTTTTTTTTAAGAAACTATAACTGGTCTATTTAATGTGTTTTACAGGCCAATGACCCCACTATTGAACGAATTATTACACCTCGAATTGCCCTCACAACTGCAGAGTATTTGGCTTATGAATGTGGAAAGCATGTTCTGGTTATATTGACAGATATGAGTTCTTATGCAGATGCTCTTCGTGAGGTACATATGCTTTATAGCTGTTATTGGAGGATATATATGTGGCACAATTTCTTTGTCAAATTACTGCTGTACTGACAAATAGCATTGTGTTGGTGCTTTTTGAACATCTCTCTATTTTTAACTCAAATTTAGAAGGCAAACTGTTATTTCTCAAGACATTTTTGGAGCTAGAAATGACTTCAGAAAGTGAATGTAATCCATTTGCAGGGACTTTTGATTTAAATCTGACAAGCCGCTGAAATGATGCTCTGTTAGAATGTCATATATGCAAATGCTGGATTCATATCATTCATCATGTTTTGTGTGTGCCTATAGGTATCTGCTGCTCGTGAAGAAGTCCCTGGAAGGCGTGGGTATCCTGGTTACATGTATACTGATCTGGCAACAATTTATGAACGTGCAGGGCGTATAGAAGGAAGAAAAGGTTCCATCACGCAAATTCCCATTTTGACCATGCCTAATGATGGTCAGATGCACCTTCAGCTCAATATAGCATTTGTTTAAGTTTGAAAACTGGCAATCTGATATTATATTCGGTTGATTATCATCTGTGAACCAGATATAACACATCCTACACCAGATCTTACTGGTTATATTACTGAAGGGCAGATTTACATTGATAGACAACTTCACAATCGACAGGTAACTGAAACAATATTCATTATTGTTTTAATCATGGGCGTAACTTTAGAATCTACTGGTACACACAATAGTGGTTTAGATATTGTCAATGATGTTGAATTGACATGAAGTCGAGTATATTAATGGAGCTTTAAGTTTCCAAATAGATTTAGGAGATGCTTGTGCTCAAGTTTGAACAATATGCCTAATTTTTTATTTTCTGAACAGATATACCCACCAATTAATGTACTCCCTTCACTCTCTCGATTAATGAAGGTACTTATTATCAATTCATCAATTCATCTTGTATGGGAAAACCTACCTCCTTATTTATGAGTCGACGCATAAGTTAAGAGTTTGTGCTAAGCTTTTCCTTCTGTTATATATTTTCAGAGTGCTATTGGTGAGGGGATGACTCGTAGAGATCATGCTGATGTGTCCAACCAGGTATGACTGAGAAGTTCTAAAATGAAATAAGGGTTCCTCTAGCTTAAGTATTATTATTATTCATACTGAAACCTTCCTAACCTTGATTTCAGCTCTATGCAAATTATGCTATTGGAAAAGATGTTCAAGCAATGAAAGCTGTGGTTGGAGAGGAAGCACTTTCTTCTGAGGATCTGGTTTGCATCTCTCTATTTCTCAGTTTTGCATGCACGGGAAAGCTACTTCAAATAAATAGCTCTGTATTAAGAATTGCATTTTGATTTTCGGTATTGTTATCAATGATACAGCTTTATCTGGAGTTCCTAGACAAATTTGAGAGAAAATTCGTGACTCAAGGTGCTTACGATACTCGCAACATCTTCCAGTCGCTTGATCTAGCATGGACTTTGCTTCGTATCTTCCCTCGCGAACTTCTCCATCGTATACCTGCAAAGACACTTGACCAGTACTACAGTCGCGAATCTTGAATGCAACAAGCCGAGCTGGTAAAGCATTTTGCCTTTGCTGCATGGCCTTAACCCGGTACTCCGTCTTGGTGAATGGCTTAATTGCGGTGCGCTATATTTGTTTCATTTCCTTTTCAGATACAGCTCCAATCAAATTAATGCTATGTGATTATAATTTATTTTAGCTGTTAAGGATTCTTTGTTTTGAGAACCCAACCCATAAGCTTTTTCGAGAACATTATTTTCAGCTTGTTATTCTCATTCAAACCTGTTGTTAAGACTTGGATTGCCAAGGAAAAGACTGGTTCTGTTTTAAGTTAAGATCTGGCAATGTTGGATGCAATTACAGATGTTCATTGGTTGTGTGAAGGTTTAAGTACGATATTAACACAATTCATGGTTGCTCAAGTCTATCTCAGCTCAAAATATGGGCTTAAATTTTTTTAAGCTTGGCAATATTTATAAATAGCTAATGCAATCCAAGCTTATTATAGATTTGTCAATATTATTTTTTAAAATTTTTTGAAGAATATTTATATTATTTTGAATTTAATATTAATAATTAAATTTTTTTAATTTTTAAAATGTTATATAGAGGTATCTTAATTTTACATGGTAATATTATCTATTATTATAAATTTATTTTGTGTTATAAATTACTTAATACATAAAAATAATATAATATAATACAATTTAATATAGTATATTATAAACTTAGAAAACAAATCAAGTTGGGTTTGGATTTTGTATATGCAAGCTCATACTTAATTTATGAATTATTTTAGGTATTTGTGTAAAAAATTATTTAATATTACAATCTTATTTTAATAATAAAATTTAACATTGATAAATAAATGTTTTTTAAGAATAATAAAAGTTTTTAGTATAAAATATTATTATTTAATAATATAGATATAGATATAAGTATATATTATATTAAATATAAGCATTTACTTCAATTTTTTATTCCAATGTATTCAATGAATCTACATCTTTCAACCAAAATAGAATTTAAGAATACTTTTATTTTTAGAGTAAAAATTAAATTTTAAAATTTTTAAAAATTTAAAGTACAATTTTGTTTTTGTAGATAGGGGTGAATGTTCGATCGAATCGAATGAAAAATTTTGAGTTAATTGAGTTGACGAATCCTATTTTATCATATTAACTCGATTTGAAATTTTCTTGAGTTTAATCGAATGTGATGAAATTCGAATTGAATATATTTATTCGAGTTAAATTTTTTAAAAAATTAACTTTCGGTCCTTGTATTCATTGTCATCCACCATAATCAAATTAGTTATTAATTTTTATCACCTCATAATTTATTTATTAATCTTTTATATACGGCAGCTTTTTTACTTGCTTAGTTGCTTCATTTGTTTTCTAATTCTTGTCACTATGTATTTTGAAATTAAAAAATATATTAAATGTAAAAATGTGATTTTTTTAATAAAAGTTATTTTAAAGATAAAATGTGAAATTGATACCAATATAAAATTTTAACGCGAATATTTTATGATATCATTAATAATTCAATTTTAATATAAATATTCAATATGATTAAACAATTTAATAATATAAATAGTACAAAATGTTATTAAAAAATAGTACAAAATGTGAATTTTAATTTAATAATATATATAAATAAAATTATTATTATTTAGATTTAAGGATTTTTTTGGATGAATTTTGATTTTTTTTACTTTGGGAAAAGGGTGAGAAGTTAAAATTTAGAAGAAAAATAAAAAATTTTGGGGTTTGAAGAGTAAAATTTTGATGGAAAGTAAATAATGGAGTAAAATTTTGAAGGAAAACTATTAAAAAATTAGGGGGAAATGAGTTTGGGATAGATGGGGGTCGGAGGGGAGGAGGATAAAAGTTTTGAGGGTAAAATGGGACGGAGTAAAAGTTTTCAGAGTATTTGGGAAAAGTAAATAGGGAGTAAAATTTTGGAAGAAAAATATTTAAAAAATTGAGAGAAATGGGTTTGAGGTAAATGGGGGTGGGAGCGGATGGGAGTAAAAATTTTGGGAAGAAAGTGAGTAAAAATTTTTGAGAAAAGTAAAAATTTTTGGGAAAAGTAAAAAAGTTTTGAGATTTGGGGTGAAAATATAAAATATTATAGTTTGATATTCGGTTTATTCGAATTATTCGAATTCAAAAACTTAACTCGATTCGAACTCGAAATTAAAAAAAAAACCTAGTTGACTCGAATAACTCGATTCATTTGACTCGAAATTTGAAAAAAAATTCGATTTTTTCGAGTCTAATCCATTTTTGCTCACCCTTATTTGTATGTGCTTGTAATTTTACTTGTTATTTTAGAATTTTAAAAAGATTAAACCGGAAATTTTTCATCTTTGGGAGGGCATTCTCCCTTGGCACGGTCCATGTGAATTGCCATTTAATTTATCATTATTTTGATACAATGTTAGGGGTGGAAATAGAGATAACACGGTTTGAATACATGTCAGATGAATGCCTCACAAGAAATTTAATCACCTTTTATACAAGTCAATACCATCATTTGATTTATTGTATACATATTAATTCACCAATTAATTTTTCGTATTTTGCAAACCCATTAAAAAGTAGATGTTGGTATTTTACTTTCTCTCTTATAAGGAATGCAATAAACCAAATAAGATTTGCACTCAACCCCACCATACAAGCCATTGCATTTTATCATCACTAAATTGTCAACGACATCTAAACCGTGTTTGACAAAAAATTGAATCATCTTGGATGTTGAATGATTGAAAAATACGGTAAAAAAGAGTTTTTAAAAAGTTTGATAATGGTTATGATCCCAAAAAGATTGGTTTCTCTACCTTCTTTAACTGGTGGATTGAGATGAATGAGCAATTTCCAAATTTTGGGTCTTTCTCGGCCACAAGTCTGGCAGCTAGGATATGTTGGGAAATATGGAGGAGCCAAACGGCATAAATACCGACTGACCCATACAAATTTGGAGTGATGCTTGGAGGAACTTTTCTGAGTTCCTAAATGCATCCCAATCAGCCCCTCGAATCCGCATGGTGTTCTTAAAATAAACGTTCATGCTGCCATTGATCAGCGAAGCAAAATTGCTAGTTTGGCTGCAGTTGCCCCCGGTAGCGATGGTCTGTTCAGTACAGGTGCAAATGCCTTGATCTTTGCTAGATCTTCGCTTGTGCCCGAGGCTCTTGCTATTCGGTTAGGATCAATGTTGGCAAAAACTTTTTTAAAATAAAATTATTTTTCGAAAACTATTTTCATATTTTATATAAATTATAGAATCTAACAAGTGATTCCAGTAGAAAACAGGATGATGTTCACCTTAAGAGACTTGAGTTCGAGCACCTGTATATACAATGTGCGTGTGCATAGTCAAAGGGTTAAAAAAGTTTGAACAATATTACTATATAATCATACAAGTATATTAAAAAATTATATAAATTATGTGATGCCATTTTATTAAAAAATTGAAAAATAAATATGAAATAATATCATCTGCTAATATAGAAAAAGATTTGATTAACTATTTTAGAAATATTCTATCTATAGCATATAGATGAAATTTCTGGTTTCTACAATGAGAATCTTGCTTTAGTAGTTAGGTAATTTCTAGTTGATACTATGAAAACTAATCAAATCACGTTACCAACTGTCTCTTTTGATGTGAAATGTTAATGTTGAAGGCAGTTAGGTAATTTATAGTGAGTGCTAGCATGTGGTAAATATTTAGTAGTAGGTAACTAGAAATCTGTTGTACTCGTAAACATTAAGGTTAGAACAAATTGAAGAATCGGTTGGGCAGGACATAATTTTATTTTTATTCAAATTCTTAAAAGTAAATTTAAGTGTTTAGGAGAGGCGGGAATTAAATTATAATTTTCACGATAGTAAAAATATAATTTTTAAATGATTAAATCAAAATTTTATCATTTTTAGAGAGGTAAAGTGCAATTTTACTTTTATTAATTTAAAATTTTAAAAATTTAAATAAAAAAATTTTCATTTTAAGGAACCGAGCCCCCTACCAACCCCCTAGATCCTCCCCCCGAAAGTAGAGGTGGTGAATTCAAACTTGGAAGAGGGTCTAATCGGTGGGGTTGATGAGGTGGAGAAGGGAATCAAACAGAAGCAGTGAGAGTGGTAGGGAATAATGATGTAAATTAGAAATAATTGAAGTCCTAGGACACCTTTCGTTGGATTTGTTTGGATTGGGTAATCCAACTCCATCAGCCTAACTCAAGCTTGCACGCTTTGAAGCGTGAACACTTTCAAACCATTCTTCCACGGCTTTGCTTATACTGCTTGGTGCGGTGTAATGAAATATAGGTGTAATTCTATTTCTCAAAAATAAATTATGTAATTCTATGATAAAATATAGATTATGTTTTATCATTTTTATTTGTGTAAATTATCTAATTAATTATCCAACTTTTAATATATATACAAATCGGTTGACAATATTAAAAGGATCAATTATTTTTAATATCATAGTAACAAATCGATTGATGTTATTAAGGATAATGAATTTTCAATATGTTATTTTGATATTTTGAAATTTAAAATTTTGATATTGAAAAAATTAGAGTTTTCCATATTGAGATAAATAAGTATAATTTGACTATTTTTTAATGCATTATTTTAATTTCTACTGCTTTTTCACTTTAGTCATTAATGTTTTTGATCAATACTTAAAATGTATTTTTTGGATGACTAAAATGAAAGTGTAAACATAATGTAGTATGTATAGTTTATTGCCATTGAAGATTTAACTGTTGGATGACTAAAATGAAAACGCCCTAAAAACTAAATGACAAAATTGCAGGGATTGCAGGGTATCTTTCAACTATGGCCCTTCTCGTTCCTCAAGTCAAAAAATTTGCTCAACAAAAATATATAGGTAAACATTAAACTACAGAACAACAACCAAACAATTACTTTAATTAACTTACGAACTTATCTAAACAAAAACAGTTATAGACGCGATGCCGACAACTATTCCACTATTTTTGCCTTTTTATGATTTATGTTCGGTTGATTTATTTCTTGATCTAAATAAATATTTTCAATCAATTAATTCATTCAAACAACTCAAAGAATTAAACTTAAGCTTATAAGCCCTTTCATTGTAATTCACAAATCTACCTCAATGTTTTACTCTTTATGTAATTTAGTCCTAAATCCTGAAACTTACGAATTGTCCACATTTAATCGAAATACCAGCTAGTTGATTCCTATATAGTCCCTATTCAGCCCACACTTATCACAATTTCACATTAACTCCAATAAATTTTACTTTTACAACAATTTAATCCTTTAACATTAAAATTACTAAAAACTACTCTACAAAATAAGCCTATTTATAAATCAAGCTTAATAATCTACCATAAAACATTCACAAACACCTCAAAATCATCAATGGCATAATTTAAAACATTTAAAAGTTTTGCAAATTAACCCCCATATTAACTAGATTAAGCTAAAACGATTCAAAAAACGTAAAATTACTAAAAACGACAACTTAAAACACTTATATGCAAGCAAGGACATGAACCGAACTCTCCCAAGCTTATTTCTATGGTGTTTTCGGTTGTAAATGGGTGAATGAGGAAGATGATCACTGATTACTTTTGTTTATGTTATTTTATTTACTTATTTACTATTTTACCCATAAAATGAACCTTAAAAATGACTTATAGGCACCCATAAGTGTCATGATATCTATATATAAAAAAAAAACACTTGTCCCATATATAAATGTAAATATTTTTCGTTATCTAAATAAAAAAAGCCATTAATTTGATGAAATAAAGATAATATATAAAAGTATCACGGTTAAATAGAAAGATAATACATTGAAGATTTAATTTTTAATTTTTTAAGTATAGTGACTAAATCTCAAAATTTATCAAAAAACAGGGACTAATAGCACATTTTAATCAAAGAAAAAAGAAGGGTGGTTAAAGATCCAAGCTGCGAAATTTCCCTCTTTACTTTGGCATGAAGAAGACAAATCAATTGACACTAGACCCCGCATCGAGTTTGTTCTGATTTGTCTGTCGTTTCTATAAAGTCGATACACCAATGTCTTGTGAGAATATCGAAATCGACTTACGAGAAACATTTTTATGTGAATGAAACGTCAAGTTCACACTTCACTTTGTCTTTAAACTCACGTCTTCCTTGACCACTTTCTTGCTTTGAAAGTGTTTGCTTGTAGATCGAGAGAGCTAGCTTTAGATTTTTAGTTCCTTCATTTTCTATTTGTTCTTTAACGTGCTTCCTCCCATTATATATAGCTTTAGCTTTTGTGACAAGTTGAGAGAAACAGAGCAATGGAGAAGTTGTCGGGGCTGACCCACCTCTTTATGACAATCTTCCTGCATAACTTCGCCTCGTTCATGGTGATTCCCGCCATCACAGATGTTACAATGGCGGCGCTTTGTCCTGGAAAAGATGAATGCTCTATCGCCATTTACTTCTCCGGTTTGCAACATGCGGTAACAATATTGTCATGCTTTAGTTTTACTTCTTTCTTGCATATATTTGGTAAGATTTTGGAAACCATTTTGTTTTCTTTACTTAAAACAAATTAATCTATATGCATTAGATTAAAGATCAAATCGGTCATTTCTATTAAAACTCTCATCTATTTCTACTGTTAAAAATGACGTGACTTACGAAATAATCAAACAATTACATACGATGTGACTTGTGCACCTCATGTTGACTTACAGTAATCAATTTTTTAACAATAAAAATAAATAAAAATTTTAACAAAATGACTGACTTACTTTTCGACCTAACATATAATGTCTAATGTATCTAATTTTTTAAAATCTCTAACTTATATAATACAAGGGTCTCCATAATCATTTTATCCATAGATTTATGTATATTATGTTGAAGCTTCATTGCATCCCAAACCCAGATATTGAGTTGCATTAGACTCCAAATTTACCACCAAATTAGCACAATAATGAGCTGAGTTGACTCAGGATATGGTTCAGTAGGTAGAACTATGCCCTTATTGTAGTTGAGTGTCTAAATGTCTAAGGTGATCTTAGTTACATTTAATTGAAGGTCAGTCTTGGCTAATTAATGTTAATTGGAAAGTGATTTCTAGGTTGTAAAGTAGAAATGTTAATGTTAAGAATTAGGATACAGTAAGCTCTTCCATGGAGGATATGACCAACGGCAAAAAGCTAAAATCTCTATTTGTCTCACTCACTCTAAGAAATTTCCCTTCAATTTTAATTTTCAAGGATATGTTTTTTTCTTTTTACTCCTTTGGGGTCCACTCCAAATATATATGTGAACCAATGACGAAGTTTTCTATCCAACTCTATTGTACCATATATAATTAAGGTATAATGATTTTTTGCACTCTTCAATTTTATAAAAAAAAAGTATTATACCTATAATTAATTAACCCTAATTTAATTTTTTTTACTGATAATTAAGTAAGATTAATATTGCTAAACATAAGCTCCAAAAACACACTTGCTTGCTTTGAGTCGAAACCCAGGTTTTTTTGTTTTTATCTTAATAAATATACACATAGCACGGTATACATAATTTTTAACGTATCAAAATTAATTTATTAATTTTTAAGTATAAAAAATAAATATAATCTAACACAGATAAATAAATAAATAAATAAAAAGCGAGTTAAATGAATCTTCGCCCTTTTATCGTTTTCATATGTTGGGGAGTCGGTTGATCCAAGTTTCAACGGCGTTCTGCCGCTTGGCGCAAGAATCTTGATATCCCTCCTCTGTGCTGTCACCCTAAAACTATTACGACAGTTAAATAGACATGCACCAATAAGCGCTTGCGTTATTAAGTTTGGAAGAGTTAACAAGCGAGGAGGTGTCCAACATCTCCCTACTCCCAAAATACTCTCTTCTCTGATCTCTCAGCTGCCTGACAGAGAAAGAGATATGGTCAAGTTTCCGGTTTTGACCCATCTTTGTTTCACATTCTTTCTCTATAACTTCGCAACATTCATGACGGCTCCCGTCATCGTCGATGTTACCATGTCTGCCCTTTGTCCTGGGGAAACCGAATGCTCCCTCGCTATCTTTCTCTCTGGATTTCAACAAGCGGTACTCCGTACTATTCCCCTCTCTTTCTGCTTTCTTCTAATCTATTTTCATGCTGTTTTGGTTACTTAGATACATTTATCAGAATTTTCATTTCGACTTAACTGTGATTTTTATTACTAAATCCTCAAATTCAGCCTTAGAATCACATTGATCAGAGTTTTTTTTTTTTTTTTAAAGGTTAAAGTAAAAGATGATCATAATTAAGGGCTTAAAGTTGGAGGTTCCTAGCTTGTGACTGATTAGCATAAGGACAAAATTTATTGAGATAAATGGAAGGAAACTTCCCCTCGGTTTCAGGGAAGGAACTCTCAGTTTTGTCTTTGTGTGGGGGAAAGTTTGAGAGTAAATGGAAGGATCAGCCCCACACACATTTTTGAGCCATCTTTGTAATGCCGGATATGCTGCTTTGCTTTGTTTCTTTCTTCCCCTCACTGAATATCGTCTTTTATGAACCGGCATACTTTCTCTTTATAATAAAGTAACATACTTTTGCTTTACGACACACTCCCCATTTTGTGGGGTTAACCAAACCCTGTGTTTTGTCTTGCGCTACAAACGAAGTTAAAATTTTGATATTTATAGTCAATTATGGGTAAAATTTTGTATTGATTTTATGAAGAATAGTATAAACTGCTGTTGAACTTGATGAGTAAGATGTTAAACTGGTAGATATAAAACATAAAGGAAAGTGCGGTTTATGCAGATCATTGGGCTTGGATCCCTTGTGATGATGCCTCTCATTGGTAATCTCTCGGATAAGTATGGAAGGAAGGCTTTGCTGACACTCCCCATCACTGTCACCATAATTCCATTAGGTAATTGCAAACCTACATTCAAACTAAAGTAACTCCGCTGTCTTATAATTGAAGTATTAAAATTCAAAATCTGATTGGTTTCAAGGAAAATTTGTTTGAAACTCAATCCAGTTCGTTGGGTTTTTGGTCATAAAATTAGTCGTCGATTTTCGTAATTGAAAAAGACTGGCAAATGTATTACGTGCTGGGAAATTAAACTCCAAGAATGGGTGAAAAAAGTTTAAACATGACGTGATTGCCCTGATCCGTAATCAAAATATATTTTAAAGTAAACATGGAGGAGTGGCAACAAAGCATTAACCACCCCTTTTTGTTTTATAAGTCAAAAGTTAAAGAGTGATGAGTGGGGGTCCTCGGTGGTGAAAGATCATTTTCTACTGAGCTCTTACTCCTATTCATGGAACATAAATCAACAGTTGAACAAATGTAATTGTCCAAGACAGAAGAGAAATGAAATGGAGATGACGGATTCATTTTTGTTGGCAGCCATATTGGCTTACAGCAGAAGCAGGAACTTCTTTTATGCTTACTACGTCTTCAAGATTCTCACCGCCATGTTTTGTGAAGGAAGCGTCCATTGCCTCTCTCTTGCTTATGTGGTAAAACATCTCTTCCCTCTCTTCTCCACACATGATTAACACCGACTAACCAAAAACTTAACCTTGGTTTAAATCCAAATAACACATTTTAGAATCACAATTATCTTTTACTGTTTGATACGGATTATCCTAAATGTTTTTGGCCGTGCAGGAGGTTGTTGGAGCTTCTGGTTAATGAAATTTTACTAGGCATAATGAGGACCAAACTAAAAACAAAATCTCATTTTAGCCCTCTATTTAATTTTTCATTTCTTTTAACTCTTATCGTTTGTTAAATCACCCAAACGGGGTGAAAAGTTGTTGCTAACGTAGCATACACATAGGTTACCACGTGGTTACCTTATCTCTAGACATCTAAACATAAAAGTTAGAGGTTCGAAATAAGGAAATTAAGTATCGAGACCTGTCTAGGGACATAAGAGGTCAAGTCTTAAGACATAAGCTCATTTTTTCGAGACATTTGAATTTTGATGTAAAAAATATATATATATAGAAGAAACATGTCTTAAGACATAGTCTTTCATTTCGATAAATTAAATTTGGATTTGATTCCTGACGTACTTGACCTGTTTGAATTCAAACACTTTGAATGAGATAATTTGATCTTCATTAGTCTTGTTTATGTTCATAATTGAGAACGTATAGAATTAATGAGATTGAATGTCTAATTACTTAGTGAAATGATTTGAAGTAGTCTGAATTGCTCCGATAATATAATGTAATGTCAAGCATTCAAATTAATTTAGTTGTATCATAAACAACTAATTAATTTTTTAGAATTTTAAAAAAAAATAAAAAAAAATTAAAATCATTTAAAAAGTATACAAAATTAATATTTTTAAATTTTTAAAAAATAATTGTTAACATACGCGAGGGGCTACCACCAAAATATTTGACATTATTTTTTTATCCATTTTGAAATGACTTGATAAACAAGACAATTTCAAGATCTAAAATAGACAGAAAAATTTAGTGTGAAACTAAAATGATATCTTTGTAAAGTTAGAGGGTCAAATAAGATAGTATGACATTTTACCATATATTTTTTTAAAAGTAAGATGACGAGGTTAACAGGGACTGCCTCTGTACTGTAGACTGACGTTGCGTACATACCAGATCCAAGCTTGGCTATGTTTTCAACCTAGATTGATTGTTGTCCAAGAAGGACAAATGGGAATTTGGGCCTCAGATTCCTTCTCATCTTTTGTTTGCCACATCTACTAAGCCCATGAGAGGCTGAGACAAAGGTTTGGAACAGTTCCAAGCCAGGATTTGTTTTTGGGCTTAGTGAGGTTTTGTCTGCTAACGGCGGTTTCAGTTGCACAGTTCCCTCCATTATTCCTATGCCATCTAATTGTTCTTCAGTGTCTGAAATTTGAGCTGTGTTGTTTCTTTTCAGGCGGACAATGTTCCGGAAGGTCGACGAGCATCAGCCTTTGGGATTCTTTCAGGCATCGGGTCTTCTGCCTTTGTCTGCGGAACTCTGTCTACCCGTTTCCTCTCTACTGCTTCCACTTTCCAGGTTTCTGATTTCCTTCTTCCTCCTAATCTCCGATGCAAATTTCTTTAAAATGAGCGGCGTTTGAATATCTCCATTTTGACTAGGTCGCGACAGCAATGGCGATGCTGTCAGCGGTTTACATGAGGGTTTTCCTCCCGGATTCGATCGTAAATGATAATCTTTCTACTCCAATTATGTCAGAAGGAAAACTTGATGGCATTGTTAATCAGGATGAAGAGTCAGACAAGAAAATTCAGACGTTTAAAACCCTACCTTCAATAGAAGATATGCTTGCCTTGTTGAAAACCAGCTTGACGTTTTCACAAGCAGCAATTGTTTCTTTTTTCAGCACTCTTTCCGATGTCGGCCTCCATGCTTCTTTACTGGTACTTTCCTAATCCCATTCTAACTGTGACTCTCAATTTTATAAAGCATTTTAGTGCTCGACTCCAATTGAGAAGATGAACCGGTTGAACTTTTGTTTGCAGTATTATTTGAAGGCCAGGTTTCACTTCAACAAAGATCAGTTTGCTGATTTAATGGTCATCACTGGAATTGCAGGGACTGTATCCCAGGCATGACTCTTTCTTTTCTTTTTTTAGTCATTTGATTATTCTTTATTTGCAATACTTTCTGTTGATCTAAAATTGAAAGCAATCTTTCAGCTTCTTTTCATGCCCATGCTAGCTCCTGTTCTTGGAGAAGAGAAATTGCTGTCAATAGGGCTTTTCTTTAACTGTGCACATGTAAGCTTACATGTTCCTTTGATATTTCATAGATTTATTAATCATTTGATTATTATGAGATGATCTTATGCATAAACTGTTGTAATTGAAATGTTTCTTAAATTATTTTTTAATGATTTACGGGGTTGAATGCAGATGATCTTCTACAGCATTGCATGGTCTTTTTGGGTAATTCTTGAAACTTAAAACTAGCATTCAAAACTTTATTTTCCTTCAACTTTTAGTATGATTAACTGTCCCTTTTGCTTCAACTAGATTAAGTTATATTTCAATATGGCTGAGACTATGGTTTGTAAAATGACAGGTACCTTATGCAGCAGCTCTGTTTTCCTTATTATATGTTTTTTCACAGCCATGTGTAAGTTTTTTTTTACTTGATAATGTTACAAAATCTTCAACACATCCATCGTCTACCATATTTTAAACCCATTTTTTTACTTTGAATTTTGCAGATACGGAGCATCGTGTCTAAACAAGTCGGACCCTGTGAGCAGGTATTTATTTGGTAGATAAGCTCCTATTTGACAGCGTTTTACCACCTTTTGTGAACATGAATCTTGTTTTTATTAAATAATGAATCTTGTTTTTATTAAATAAGTAGAAGTCTTTTCCTTTTTCATATTTTCATATCGCCTCTCATGTATTTGGTGGATCCTTGGAGGATTGTATGATATGACCCCATACGCATATCAGAATATGTGTCGAATACGGTTACTTTAAGAAATCTGAAGAGTTCAAGCAACATAGGTCTAAAATATTTAACAGGCAAATCCAATAAACACAAAGTAAATGGATAGAAATGAAATTTGATGCATATTACGTATAGTTTCCCTTGATAAGCATTATCTACCTATTATTTGTTTGTTAAATCAGACTAATGCCTTTGTCCTTTTTGACTCTTTTTCTCAGGGGAAGGCTCAAGGGTTCATATCAGGCATAGGTTCCTTTGCTAATGTTGCTTCTCCCTTAATTTTCTCTCCTTTAACAGGTTAACTAAAACTCCAGTCATTTCATCCTTAGGCTCCTTCTAACTTACGACTGACATACTTTACTCAAATTTTCCAGCTTTATTCCTGTCAGAAAGAGCACCGTTTAATTTCCCTGGTTTCAGTATTATGTGCGTTGGGTTTGCTTCGGTAAGAACATCATTTGATCATAGTTGGTATTATTTTCCTCTATGCAGTAAGTCAACTGTGGACATGTTATGGAGTAATATAAATTCAGTCCTTCAGTCTATGTTAGTCAAACTTGGGTGCCGGTGTTGGGCTATTTTCAATTCCTTTTTTCGGGATTTTTGTTGTTGGAAGATCATATCTCATAGAAAAATTTTGATGCAGATGATAGCGTTTGTCCAGAGTCTAATGATAAGGGCAGTTCCTCCAATTTCAAGTGAAAGAGTAAGCAACTTGCACTAAATGGAGAAGCCAAGCAAGGTCTGAATTATTGCTTACAGAACCTTGCATTACTCTAAAAGAGAATATACGTATTAGCAACCACTAGAAATGTTCAAATATAACTTCCCAAGTTGAAATGGTGTAGATCAGTGCTGCAGCAAGGAGCCTTGTTTCTATTGCATTCGCAAGAAACACTGCATCGTGGTTCTTCGTTCTATAAAGCACATGATTTATGAATTCTTTTTTTAATTCATTATGTACCATGTCTTTATATGTTTAGAATTGGGAGTTATGATCCCTTGAACTTTGTAATATATAGTCAGTTTTTAGTTTGTAGGTAGGGAGGAAAAACAAAAGCATGTTTGGTTGGCATGAAATGAAATGAAGCTTTCCTGCAGGTGAAACTGCAAGAAATTTGGGGCATAACCAAATTCAAGGATACTCCTCTGTTTTTTTTTTTTTTTGTTAAATCAATGCCTTAAGAAACAGCAAGGTCTAATGTCTCATGTTCATATATTTTTATAGGTCATGGGTTCAAATATTTTTATGCATTTGCTAATTTCGGGGTGTTTGATTGGACAGAAAGTGTAACCATTATTTGTAAGAATTTTTAAATCAGTTAAAATTAAATCATCATATGTAATATGTTAGTATTTGTAAGAATTTTTAAATCAGTTAAAATCAAATCATCATACGTAATATCTTAGTATAAGAAAGTAGTTGATAATACAATTGTAAAAATATCATATACAATTTTATCTAATTCCTTTAACTTTTAATATTATTTTGTTATTTTCTTTTAACATCTATTCCACTACTCTTTATCATAATAATTTATTGGTTATTGATCGAGTTCACAAATAATTTGAATATGCATTTGTGTCATTAAAATTTATCATGATCTTTTTCTTTTATATACATAATGGATCATCCCAATTCTACCTAGAAATGAGGTAATGGAATATGCAACATGTTGCTATGGTCTAATTTTATTTTATTTTTATATTGTATTTAGGTAATATTGTTAATTTGAAAAAAAAAAAAACAACAACAAATGTTCTCTCAACAACATTTGAAAATTTTGAATATCTCAAACTAAAGCATTCACAAATCAAATTTTTTAACACTTTTTTCATAACATATATCATGGACATGTAAATAAATTAAGTTCATACTTTTTTTTCGTATTTTTTTTATAAATAAGTATATTATAACACTTAGATCATATTGCTTGGAAAAGAATAAATAGGTGATTGAACTGATTCAAAATTACCAAGCCAATCCCTTGAATAATGGATTTTGGATTGGATTGTGATTTTGTTGGATAAACTATCAGGAGTCTATATTTACATTATGTGTTATTATTTTAATGTATTATTCTTATGGTATTGTTGTTCTAGTGGGATCGAATTAGGTCTTCATTTGTAAGGAAGTCTCAAAATAAAATCTATACATTTGAGAGACTTGTGTAGGTGAATGTAGGCATTTGATATGTTTTTGTGAGAATATAATTGTAAGAGTACTATTTTGATAGTAAAACCTGTGTTGTGGTTTTGTTTGTTGTGCTCATAATGTGTGAATATAATGGTGAGAGTATTATATCTTCAAAGTACAAATGTGAATATAATGTATGTGATAAAAAAAGTTCACTTTATAATTATTGTGAGACCATATTTTTCATTGAATAAGACTTCACAAACATAAAAAACCGAACTGCGTAAATAATTTTTTATGTCTTGTGTATTTTCTGTTTTCATTTAATGCTTAAAAGAGTATTCGTAATTTTAGACACTATTTTTTTCAATATATTAGTTTTGACTTACGTTTCATTATTTTTTATAACATACTTTTTTATAATAATTTTTGAATTTTTTAAAATTTAGATAATATAATTTTTATGATTTAAACTTGTATACAAAATAATTTCTTGAAGTTAAATCATATAATTTTTTAGAATCTTTTATATAGAATCATTTAGCGAGTTCAGATTAGGTGAAGCCGGAAAACAACGAACCAAAATCCCTGCCGTTGCCTTCCACTCATCCATTTCACAACTTCAGTTTGAGTCTTCTCTTGTTGTCAGCGCCGCCCTACCTGCTGATGCGCAGCTTATCCTTTTAATAAAATTTTCATATTCATCCATTGAATTAAATAAATAAATAATAATCTAATTAATCTTACAACAATATTGTTTTTTTTTTTAGAAATGGACGATATTAAGTGACAACTTCAAGAAAAAAGACAAAAATAATCAACTTCTTCAAAAATTAGATATAAAATTTGGTTTTGAAAACTTTGAGATCTCGATTGCAGAACCAAATAATTTTGGCATTAAAGCTTGACGGATGGTGGTGTAGTAGTGGCATGGGCATGGGAGCTTGAGAAACGTCTGCTGTGGCCTTGCCATCACGTGACTGAATACGACGATCCCTTCCAACCCCATCCTTACGAATTACTATCCATATAGTTGGTTTAGACTTTCCCACTCTCAATCCAACTTTCCCCTTTTGCTTCCTTTTTTTTTCCCCTTTTAACCTTCCCTTACACAGTTAATTTATTCGACTGTTTGTAAATCCACAAGATTTAAAATAGGTTTGGATCAACAGTAAGTTTATTTGTGTAAAAATAACAATGATAGTAATATTAGATACTTTAATTACATTATAGAATATAATAAAAATTAAATTAAACATATCGCATTGTATTTTATTGCTCATCTAAATTCACCTTTAATAATATTAGTTTAGAAGTATTCGTTGCTCAAGTATAATTTGAGTTGAAGTCACGTTATTGTTGTTAGAATTTTTTTCTTAAAAATAAATAAATATATATATATATAAAAGAATATTAAAAATTAAGTAGAAACACGTAATGGCTTATGAAATCAGATCAAAATGGTGCAGCTTAAACAACGGAAAATCCAGGCGTAAATAACTGTCACGTGTATCTTAAAACACTACCTCCTTTTCCAGCATAACTAAGGAAAAGAGAATACACATAACGTTAACCAAAAAGAAAGAAAACCGTAAAGTTCTGGAATTCCGCTCCCTGTTAAAGCCTTCGGTTTTGGCCGTTGGCTTTAGCCGGAGAAAACAAACTGGGATTCTGCTGTTTTGGAAATAACTTCCCTACACGGCAGTGAGTTTGTTGTTCTCTGGTTATTGCCAACACGAATATGAACACTAATTAATTACTAGAAAGAAAAAACAAACATGATTTTCAAGCTGCTGTAACCTAACTTGCCTACCTTTTACATTGCTATTTATCATATTCATTTTTCTGATTTACTGTCTTAGAATAACACCTTTTTTTTTATTTCTCGATTTGATTCAATGGGGGAAGATGTTTCGGATCCTGTTGTGTTTTTGCATGGCGACCTTGATTTGAAAATCATCGAAGCTCGATATTTGCCAAACATGGATTTAATGGCGGAGCGTCTCCGTCGATGTTTCACGGTGTTCGACTTGTGTAAAGCCCCGTGTAATGGAGAGAAGAAGAAGAACCACCGCCACCGTAATATCATCACCAGCGACCCTTACGTAACCGTTTGCCTAGCCGGTGCTACGGTGGCGCGCACGCGAGTGATTTCGAATTCCCAAAACCCGATTTGGAACGAGCGCTTCAAACTAGCCCTCGCCCACCCCACATCTCAAATCGAGTTTCACGTTAAGGATAATGACTTGTTCGGCGCTGATTTAATCGGAATCGCAACGGTGCCTGCGGTTAAGGTTCTCTCTGGTGAAACGATTAGCGGTTGGTTCCCTATAATTGGTTATTATGGAAAACCGCCTAAACCTGACTGCGCGGTTCACCTGGAAATGAGATTCATCAAATGCGAGGAAATGCCATCATACAGATATGGGATGGCGGCAAACCCAACGGAATTCGGAATAAGAAACTGTTATTTCCCCGTCCGGCACGGAGGTTCCGTTACTTTATACCAAGACGCGCACATCCAGGAATCGTTGGTGCCGGAGATTGAATTGGAGAATGGAACCATGTTTAAGCACGAGTCTTGTTGGGAAGATATCTGTCATGCAATTTTAGAAGCGCATCATTTGGTTTACATAGTCGGATGGTCGATTTTTTCGCAGGTGAAGCTCGTAAGAGAGCCGACACGGCCATTGCCAAACGGTGGGAATTTGAGTTTGGGGGATTTGCTGAAGTACAAGTCGGAAGAAGGGGTTAGAGTTTTGCTGTTAGTCTGGGATGACAAGACTTCCCATAGCAAGTTTTTCATTAACACGGTACGGGCTTTCTTTTGAGATATCCTTGGCAAACTTGTAATCTTTTATTTGTTGTTCGATTTTTCAACTATTTTCTCGTCTTTGGTCTTTACTGATGTTAGCTTTTGCAAAGTCATCGTTTTTCTAGTGGGAATTTTGTACTAAGATTCTTTGTTTCTAGATTCTGCATTAGGCTCTGTAAAGTTGCTGTTTCAAAGTCTTGTACTTCAGTTCAGTCCAAGATAACTTGTCAATGATGTTTTTGGCTTTTGTTCAAAGTGCTAGCCTTTTGTTTTTCCTGACGTTGCCGGGCTGCATCTAAAATCAATGCTACAGCTTGAGAAAAAGACTTTTTAGTTTAATATGGAGATTCGTTTTGGGGACCAGGCCATATTGTAGTTTATGCTAGGTGTTTAAATTTTTTTTTAACTTTGGAAGTGTTTAAATTCAGGCAGGAGTGATGCAAACTCATGATGAAGAAACCCGGAAGTTTTTCAAGCACTCGTCAGTTTCATGTGTGTTGTCTCCCCGTTATGCCAGCAGTAAACTTAGCATTTTCAAACAACAGGCATGCTTTATACACTATGGTTATTCGTATTGCACATTTTTCCATCAAAACTGCTGACTGCTAGATAGTGAATTAGTATTGCTAAGGATGTGGTGTGGCATGTAATCCAGGTTGTTGGCACCCTATTTACACACCACCAGAAATGTGTGATTGTGGATTCTCAAGCATCTGGAAACAATCGAAAGATCACTGCTTTTTTAGGAGGTCTGGACCTTTGTGATGGTCGCTATGATACACCTGAACATAGATTGTTTCGGGATCTTGATACTGTATTTCAAAATGATTATCACAACCCAACATTTTCTGTGAGTATATCTTTTATACGAGTATTTGATTTAATCTGCTAAATTGAAATTGGATATGCTTTAGTTATCCATATAACCTTTAATTAGCATAAGAATTTTTAGGTCATTGCTCTTACCGATTCAAATATTTTATAATTGTTAGGCAGGAACCAAGGGCCCAAGGCAACCATGGCATGATTTACATTGTAAGGTTGAAGGGCCAGCTGCTTATGATATTCTTACCAATTTTGAGCAGCGCTGGAGGAAAGCTACGAAATGGTCGGAGTTTGGACTTAAATTCAAAAGGGTTTCTAGGTGGCATGATGATTCTTTAATAAAGTTAGAACGGATTTCTTGGATACTAAGCCCTTCCGCAAAAATTGTAAATGATGATCCTTCATTATGGGTTTCCAAGGAAGAAGATCCAGAGAACTGGCATACTCAGGTAATTACCACATGCCTCTTGAAGCAAAGTACGTAAGTTTGATTGGTTTCTTTGAATTGGCAGGTTTTCCGCTCTATAGATTCCGGATCAGTGAAAGGGTTTCCGAAGAATGTATTTGAAGCAGAATCTCAGGTTTTTATTTCTATTTCCTTTGTCTTTACTCTCTTTATGATTAAACCACAGTAAAACAATATTAATATTTTAACTCACTGTACTTCGTTTTCACTTAAGTCTTACTTTATTTTACTGCAGAATCTCGTTTGTGCAAAAAATCTGGTGATAGACAAGAGCATTCAGACAGCATATGTGCAGGCAATTAGATCTGCTCAACACTTCATATATATTGAGAACCAATATTTCATTGGATCGTCATATGGTTGGCCAGCTTACAAAGACTCAGGTTTAGGAAACATTCTATCTACTCTTTACTCCTCTGGATCATTGTGAAAAGGTGTTGCTTTCTGTTGCCGAGAGCTAAGACATCTTTTTCTTTTTTGGGGCCTATTGTTAGGTGCTCAGAATTTGATTCCTATGGAATTGGCCTTGAAGATTGCAAGTAAGATAAGGGCAAAAGAAAGATTTGCGGTTTATATTGTTATACCAATGTGGCCTGAGGGTGACCCTTCTTCAGCATCCGTGCAAGAGATACTTTGTTGGCAGGTAATCTGATTTTAGTTTTCTCTTCTTCTTTTTTTCCCTTTCTGAACTGTTTATTACTAGAATGAAACAGTGATTGTGCTTTACACTAGTAGTAATGTAACCTAAAATTTGAGAAGAAGAGTGTAAAATCAAACACATGGACACTAACAGATTATTCATCATAATTTCTAGTCATTGCTTAAGACTTCATTATTTTATTGCTTAGTTTAGTGTTCTTTCTTTTTTCAGGCACAGACAATTCAACTGATGTACGGAGTCGTAGCACAAGAATTGAAATCCATGGGTATCAAGAATTCTCGTCCACAAGACTACCTAAATTTCTACTGCCTTGGTAATAGGGAAGAAGTTCTCAAAAGTTCTGGGCCAATTTCATCCCAATATAACTATGGTGAAACGGTAATCAAACAGTGACACTACCTTTGTCATATGTTTATATACTTGGTTGATTGCTTGTTAGAACTTGATTGCGTTAGCTCTGTTTGGTCCCAAGCCAGAACTCAGACAATTTTACTTTTGTTATCAGCTTTAAGGGGCTACTTGAATTGACTTTTACAACATGATTTGTTTGAATTGAGGTTTTTTATGGAGCTAAGAATGTGAAGGTAAATCACTATTTTCAGGTTTCAGCTTCACAAAAGTTCCAACGGTTTATGGTTTATGTACATGCAAAGGGAATGATAGTAGATGACGAGTATGTGATATTGGGGTCTGCCAATATTAATGAACGGTCTTTGGCTGGATCAAGGGACACTGAGATAGCAGTAGGTGCATATCAACCCTATTACACCTGGGGTGAGAGGAAAAGACATCCACGCGGTCAGGTTTGAACTTTCATCCTTGCCATCTCAGTTTTTTCTCTAGATGATGCCCCAAGACCTCAAATTGCTGACAAATAGAATGATCTTTGTTTGCTTTTTCTTTCATTTTTTGGCACCTGAAGGACCTTGTGTTAGTTTATACTTAGATGATCAAATTTAATCCACAAATGTGAACATCATAAACACAATCTCGTGTTTGGATGCAATTATAAATCTGTCTATTGGAGAAGTGATGTTTGATCTGATTGATGGATGATGATGCAGATTTATGGATATAGAATGTCACTGTGGGCCGAACACATGGAAAAGGTGGATGATTTGTTTAAAGAACCTGAAAGTTTAGATTGCGTTAAGGCTGTGAACAATATTGCTGAAGAAAACTGGAAAAGGTACACGAGCGAGGCATTTACGCAATTACAGGGACACCTACTCAAATACCCCATTGAGGTAGATAGCAATGGTAAAGTGAGCCACTTGCCTGGACAAGAGACCTTCCTGGATGTCGGTGGCAAGATACTTGGAACTCGAACAACACTTCCTTGTTCTCTTACCACGTAGGTTCTAATGTTTTCCATGATCATATCCTTGTATGGGTTCAGTTCAAAACTGAAGAAAGGGAAACAAGGTGGGGGCAGGTCTGGTTCTTCCTATATACATAATATATTGTGCAGATAAACAATTGTTTGGGTTCAATTCAAAAACAGAAGAAAGGGGAAAACAGGGCGGGGAAAGTCTAGTTCTTCCTATATAGACTGTAGATTGAAGAAGCATCCTTGTGTTGACAGAGGACTGGCTTGAGTTTCATGTACATGGTCGGTTTAATGCGAAACCTTAGGCATTGCAATCACCAAAATCTATACTAATAGACAAATTTTTGCAATTCTTCCAACTAAAGTTGATGTAGCACATAATGCAATTGAATATCAAGATATTAACAGTCAATTAGCAATTTAGCACCGTCATACAGGCAAAACAGCCATGAGGAAATTTTACACACTGAGCTACTAGTGTTTTCACGATAAAAAGCATTTTTCTTTTTATTTTTTTACAACTACCCTGGAAATACAAAGTGTGTAGAGTAATTAACTGCACCAAGACAGGCAAAGGGCAAAGCTATATACAAACATAATCCAAATCAGTTTCCCAGTATGAGCAAAAAAATGTACGCTTTATGAGCCATCAAACAAATTGCCGTCACCATCGTCTTCTTCATCGAACAACTTGAATCCAACATCCCATTTGCGATCCCTCTTATAATTGAAGCTGGGGTGGACATAGCATTTCATACCATGGAACAGATTCAAATTATCCACCAGCTTGTGAAAAACATTGCATCCACAACACTGCATTCATCCCCATCACCAAGTCACTTCCAAACCCAGAATTCAGAATACCCAAATAAAAGACTCCACCTTGATACCGAAATTCGATTCTCTTACTTTAGAGAAGTTACCTGAACAAATACGGTGCCATCGGTGTAAGCATGGGGATTGATGGCTCGAGTGGTTCGTTGACCGCAAACATTGCAAGTGAAGGCCACACGCATCCGTCGCCGTGGCGACTTGGTGAAGAGAGACCATGGAAAGGTGGAAACTTGCTCCGTATTGGATTGGTCAACATCGGTTCGGGCGGGTACAGATGGACCCTCCATGCCCGATCCAGTTGTCCATCCTCTTACAGACGCCGCGCTTAGAACCAATCCCATCGCTGCATCCTAAATCGAAGTCCACAAAGCAAAACACGATTCACTATTTTGTCCTCGAAAAAAAAATACTAAGCTTTATTTCTTTTTACCTGGGAGAAAGTTTTATTGCCGACGAGAGGAACGATGCTTGTGTTGTTAGGATCAGATTGGATATCGGAATCGTTACCGTCCTCTGATAATTAAAACATAAAAAAAAAAAAAAAAAAAAGGAAAAGATTGGAGTTAAAACGATTATTACAGCCGTAGAAAGTCATAAACGAAAAAAAGAAAAAGAAAGATTGAGATTAAAGGATGATAGTAAGTACTTTTGGAATGGGTGGGAAAGCGGATGATTCTTGCCGGGAAATCATTTCGTTTAGGAGAGAAGATGGAGAGAAGGGCGAGGGGTTGAGAGCTGAGAGCTTCCATGGGCGAGGCGGTGAGTTAACTGTGTGGTCGATGGAGACCAAAAAAAAAGCTTGAAAGAATGGCTCTTTCACGATTTCGCTTGATCTTCAACACACAAATTCAGGGTCAGAAGTTTGAAGGCCATTGCCTTCGAGACACGTTACGGAGTAGCTTAAAAATTAAAACCATTCATTTATTTCACGCAATTTAGTGAACAAACAGCCCATTAGAACCAGCGAATCACCGACAACCATACTCGATATCCAACCCAACATGACTTGCGGTCTGGCCCTTTCTCAAAGCTTTTCTGCTGTTTATAGACAGTTGGGTTAATATACCATTTGGTACTTGATATTGATTTTAATATTCAATTTAGTACCTGAGTTTGGCTTCAATCTTTAATTTGACATTTGAATTGTTTCAATTTGATACTTGAGTTTTTTTATTTCCTCAGGTACCAAATAGTTTATTAGATCCTCGACAGTTTTTATTTGCTCAAACTTTTCTATTAGCCCCAATACTATGTGTACGTTGAGAATTTAATCCATATACCCTAATTTGATCATTTTTAGTTCGTGTACTTTCACATTTTAAAATTTCAATCCTGATGCAAATGGTTCTTGTAAAATCCATCAAGTAAAATTTTACTATTAGTCTTTTACTATGCATAAGTTGTAAATTGAGTTTTTATTCTCCAATTTGATCATTTTTTTAGTCTTATGCTTTTTCAAATTTAGTCCTAATTTAAGCTGCAGTCGTTAAATCCATTAATTAAAATAACATGGCTTTTGTGTCAATATTATATGAAAATAACAAGTTAATATAACATTACAATGTGATTATATATTTGCCACATACGATTTTAAAAATAATAGAATGTATTGGCTAGTGCTTGGATTAGGACTTATATCTCAATAGATAGAAACCAAAAATGAACAAATTAGAGTATAAGGATTAAATACAAAAATTACAGATAGTATTGGTACTAATAATAGAGTTTGGCCATGCCAAAATTCACCCCTTCCGTTTGCTTGGGGTTGATAGATCAGATTAAACCAAAATGGAAGTAGATAGATTAGAAGGGGTAAAACTAGAATTGAACTTTTGCTGAACTATCATCACTTTGGCGCCATTCAACCTTGATTCTTGGGACGAAAGCAACATGTCTTTTCAAACTTTTGGTTTGGAGTTGAAAATTGGGAGATGAGAAAAACGGGGTTTTGTTCAGCATTCTCCTTTTTTCTCAAACCGAGAGCTCTTTGTAATGCCATCCCTTTCTTCTCTTCTACTTCAGTCTCATTTAAAATTAGACTCACTTGTCTCAGCTTTAATTGTTGTTGTAAACTCTAGCTCTCGTGTCTCCTACTGTCAGGCTTTTCATGCTTGAGTTACCAAAATTTTGAATTACCCCACGGATTCATTGGCGAGCAGTTGGTGACTAAGTATTCAAAATCAGGATATCCTGAAGATGCACATAATTTATCTGATGAAATGCCTGATCAAGGTTTGGTCTTCTGGAATTCTTTAATTTCAGGATTATCTCGAAGTGGGTTTATAACTAGATGCATGAGTGCGTTTTGTAGAATGAGATCCGCAACCAAATTTTGTCACTTTCTATTATCTCAGATAAGGGAGCTTTGAGTGAAGGCTAGTGCATTAATGGCTTTACAGTGAAATCGGGCTAAATGAAGTGAAAATCTTGAATGCACTTTTAAAAATGTATGGAAAGTCTGGATATTTACTTGAAGCTTATTCGTTATTTGAGGCAACTCCATTTCTGAATTTGGTGTCGGGGAATTCAATGATAGCAATTTACGCTCAAAATGGGCTTGCCGAGGAAAGCATGGGAATTTTCATTATGATGAGAAGGGCTGGAGTTGAGTTTGATCAAGCTACGATGTTGACTGTTCTTCAGGCTTGTGAAAACATGGGCGTGAGAAATATAACTGGGAGTATTCGTGGTTTAGTTTCAAGGTTTGGTTTAACTGCTAATGTGACCATTGCAACTGCACTTTTAAACTTGAATGTGAAGTTAGGGTGTTTACCTGCTTCAAGTAAAATTTTTGGAGAGATTATCTGTTTGGATAAAGTGGCATGGACTGCCATGTGCGCATGGCTATGGAAAAGATGCAATAAAGCTCTTTAAAGTGTCGTGAGAAAAGGTGTACAGCCCGACCATGTTACCTTCACTTGCTTGTGAAGTGCTTGTAGTCATTCAGGACTTATCAACGAGGGGAAGCATTACTTCAAGATTATGTCTGAAGTTTACGGGGTAGAGCCAAAGTTAGATCATTATTCTTGCATGGTTGATCTTCTTGGCGACTCGGGGCTTCTCACTGATGGATATGATGTGATTAAGTGCATGACAAGAGAACCAAATTCTGGTGTCTGGGGTGCTCTTCTTGGTGCCTGCAGAATGTATGGTAATACTGAACTTGCAAAGGAAGTTGCAGAAAGATTATCTTCTCTAGCCAGAAACTACATCATGATGTCAAATATATATTCTCCAGCTGGAATGTGGAGAGTTGCCTCAAAAGTGAGGACATTAATGAAAGAGAGGGGCCTCAACAGAACAGTTTCATTGAACAAGGAAATAAAATCCATCACTTTGTTGTGGGTGATAAATCTCACCCTGAGGCAGATAGGATATATAAGAAGTTGAAAGAATTAATTGGAAAGGCAAGGAAAGCCGATTCATGTCGAAAACAGAGTTTACTTTACATGATGTTGGTGAGGAGCTTAAAGAGAACATGATCAGAACATAGTGAAAAGTTAGGCATGGCATTTGGGCTTTTGGTGACTGATGCTTCACTGCCACTGATTATAACAAAAACCTTAGAATATGTGGTGATTGCCATAGTATGGTAAAGGCTGTAGCACTGATTGAGAAGTGTACGATCACAATTCGAGATTCAAAGCGGTTTCATCACTTGTCATGGATTATGTTCTTGTAGAGATGACTGGTAAGCCCTCTGCTGTACTTACTGACAACTTGGTGTAACATTGGAAACAGAGGAGTCATGTGTAAAGAATTCTTTGATTGATAGGGCTGATTTGTAACTTCACATAAACTACTAGTTGCAATTGTAGTTGTTGCATGGAAGACAGATCATTTCGGTTCATGAGGGGTGTAACGAGGAGCCATGTACAGCTCCAAGCTCCACTGTACTAAGTACACAGAGACAGAGTACGTTCGTATATTTTGCTTGACGAGAAAAGCAGACAAGTTGGAACATTCTTCTCTTCCCTTGCGGTCTGATACCAATTAGAGGGGAGAGGTTACAAAATGAACCTAGCAGTGAAGGAAGTAACTTGTTAAAAACTTTAATCAAACTTCAATGCCTTCTTTGGATTCCTACCTCCCTTTCATAGGAGAAAATTATAGCTCGATTTAAAAAAAAAAAAATTTCAACTCCCCACAGCATTTTGATAAAGATGGCATCTTTTCTTTTGGATAAGGATGACATTTTTGTCATGTTGTAGTTGTTTCCTTTTTCGTCTAAACATGAATGTGATTGCTTTCACGTGGCTTCCCTTTTTGTCCTTTTTTTTTATAGTGATTTTTTTCACTTAATTTCTTTTATCTTTTATGTTACCCTTCTTAAATATTGTCCATCAATTGACAATCTTCTGTAGCTGAAAATAGGTTTCTTCCTCCAAATAATTTTTAGATAATTCAAATTTGATATGTCTTGATAAATTTTTTCTCTTTCAACTATACCAATAAGATTATTGATTTCAAGATGGAAGTAGTAAAATAAATCACCTTCATATATCATACGTAATAACATAGATTTAATAAATGAAAAGAAAATTTTTGAACAATTCTTTCTTTAACAAAACCCCTATTCAATATAGTTTATATCAAATGATTCATAATCTTTAAATCTAAATTTTATAGTTGGAAAATTTTCATTTAAATGGTTTCTAAAAACATAAGCTTGTAAATAGTATTTAGAAAAGGTTTTTTAAAATTGAACTTGCTGGTTGCAAATAGTTATTTTTATTTTGTAAAATATTTCTATAGGTTGGAAAATTCTAACCTTATTATATAAACATAATCTAAATATTTTATTTATAATTGTTCCATTGTTAATAAAATATTGGGATATATTAAGAAGATTGTTTATCTCCTTAATATCTAAAAAAATAATTTTTAATTTTTCCCAATCACGATATAAAATAGATTTCAATAAGAAATCATGAATCTTTTGTTTTTTTTTTTTTTTCAATTAAAAATGACGAAAATTTAGTAAGAGCTCTTTTAAAGTTTGCTCTTTGCTCAGTAATATGGATTTTTCATATTTCATTAATAAAACTATATAGTTCTAATGGTAAGCTTCGATTATAAAAATTATTTTTGCAAGTACCTTTTTATTTCAAAAATATTATATCAGCAAATTCAATAAAAAAAATCAACAATGTTAACAGTTGGACTTGAATTTTAAAATTTAAAAAGTACAGAAACTAAATTCCTAATTTTCAAAAAATATAAGGACTTGTAACATATTTTAACCAATTATTAACTATGCTTTCGTTCCAGGTAATGAAAACTAGATTAAACTTGGCCAAAGGGTAAAACAAAAATAAATTGTCTCTCACTAAAAAAATATTATACCCAATTGAGCTTCATTAACCAAAATAAAAGTAATTGTCCTAAAACATATAAAATTTATAGATAATTAATAAAAGTTTATAAAATATATAATTTTTTTAATATTACAAATATTATAAATACTTTTTACATGAATAACTAAGATGGCTAAACATAACATAATTTATTTTATGTTCAAACCCTTTAATCATCAGATCAATACACGAACTCAATTACTCTCAAATCTTTAAATAGAAAAAATATATATAATTCATTACATTCGAACTCATCCCTCCTTACTCTAATAATAATATTTATACTACCCCAATCTCTTCATTCGCTGCATTGAAAGTAATAATCAATAAAAATATTAATAACACGGCATCCCTTGTTACCGGACAGAGCCTCCAAGCATTGACGTGTCGATCCATGTCTTCCACGATGGCATGTGGTGGAGGGATGAGTTTAACAAGCATCATTTTTCGATTTCTCCCTAAATAGCACGACACCCTACAACCAGTTGCATTCATACTCCAGCTGCGGTTAACAACTCCCCGTCGATTGGAAGGTTGGTCATTAAAACAACATCTACTGTAATGGTTACCTCCCTCCCTACATGAAATATGGAATGATGTTTTTTTTTTTTTTTCCCCTCCATCCTTTTAGCAGTACGACAACTAATTTTGCAATGATATTAAACATGTTGTCGACGATGTCACATTTAAACTAACCGTCTTTTGGTGTTCTTTGATATACAATTGGGTTTTGTGTCAAATTCACGGGATTCAATCTATTGATTGTAAAAATAATAATAATAATAACACTACTATATTTTGAAAAATGTTTTCTCAGAAAAGTTGAAAAGATTTCACAGTACTGATGAAGTGCATGGCAATATGTTGGATTAATTTTCTTGATAATTGAATTAAAAGGAACAAGTTTTTTCTTGAGTAGAGTTTGGGTAGGAAAAACAGATGGATGGGTGTGTTTTATAGGGTGAAAATCAACCACCATGGTAGCCGACTTTCATTATATTTAATCTAAATGGTGTGACCAACAACCAGATAAAATTATCTGATCAAAATCTTCAACCCTAACACTTAACTTCTACAAGTGCCGAGGCATTCAGCATTACCTCTTGGTATGCATTACATGAATTAATGTTTAAATCACCCGATATTAATATAAATCCCAAATCGTAACCTAGTCATCGAGTGTTCAGTTATTCAGAAACGGTTCAGTTTTGAATCGAGGTTATAAAAAGAAAGAAATTCATAGATAAATAACAATAATAATTGATATTATAAAAGTGAGAAAACGGACGTTAGTTTCCAACATGAGTGGGCCACTCTAAATGGTAACCTGATAGGCCTTTGTTTCCTTCTGAACCCACTAGTGTTTCCATGATAAGAATAAAATATTAAATTCAGGTGATTGATTTCTTCTGAAGCACAGGTCATTTATTAATTATAAGTAGTACCGACTGAAATATTAATTAAGGAATACTTAATTTAAAACTCGATTAACTATAATCTTATAAATAACTATTTTTACACTAGTGCTGTCATGTAAATCTCGAGAACGTTTTGTCTGTGTGTATATAAAAAAAAAAAAAAAAAAAAAGAGGGGAGTAAATGTGGAGAAAGTTGCAGCTTTTGAGTGAAATAATGGGTGTGGGTGTGGGTGTGGGTGTGGGTGTGGGGACAGATCTTATCTTTAAAGACAAAATAGCCTTTGTTTTTATTTGATTGGGTTGGATGTTTGGATATAAAGTTAAATGGAAATATAGGGTCGGAAAGGGATTTTGGTTGGATAATCAGTTGCTTTTTTAAATTATGCCAACCGCTACCTACTGTTATTTATTTATTCATTTGGACCAATTCAAGCCCCCACGTCTTTCCTTTTTTTCTTTATCATTTTGGGTTCATCTGAATTACAATAATAAGATAAAATCGGAACGCGATTCAAATTCAGATCACATGATGAACATCTTTAACCATCAATCACGCCTGAAATGATGAATACCCTTGATCATTAAGTATTTTTTTTTTGGAGGTTAAAAATGTTTTTAAAGCCATAAATAATACTAAACAAACAACTTTTGAAATTAAAAATGTTTTTGAACTCTTTAGCTTTTCTTTTTGGGCAAAACATTTTTACGAATAAAAGATAATTTTAACTCTTATAAAGTATTTTATATAATATTATATATTTAATTTTTTTGTTATATTTTATAGTTTATATATTCTAATTAAATTGTATAAACAATTAATATTAATTGCTTAAAAATATTTAAAATTTATATTTATTATATTAAAATGTTAACAACAAATTATAATAAATTATTTTTATATTTTTTATTAAAATATCGTAATATTAACTAATTTGAATATTATTCAAACGCATGTTTGTTACTTTATAAGATCATGTCCAAAATTGATATTTTATTTCTCAAAATCATTTTTTACAGCAATACTAAACACTTAAATCTTAAACCAAACTTTTCAAAAGTTCTTCTCAAAATAACTTTTTCACAACACTTTTTAAAAGCATTTTTCAAAAGGAATAATACTAAACTAACCCTTAATCTCAATATTTTTATTTAGGAATTTAAGTTTTTTATTTTTTGAATTTAAGAATTTAAGTATAGTGGTTAGTATCATTAAAAATTTTTTTATTAAATTCGTTGGTGTGACTATTGAATTTAAAAAAAAAATTTATAATCATATAATAAAAAATGACATTATAATAAATTTGAATTTAATAGAGAATTTTAATAGTGTTAACAATTCTTAAAAGTTACGTAAAAATTTTAATCATAATAAAATATTTACTATTTATAATATCAACAATTCATTTAATACTAAACCTTATTTGCCATCTCCATATATGAAAGCAATTAAAGATTATTTTTTTTATGAATTATAATAATAGGATAAAGTCTGAACAACAGACGCGACTCGAATCCAAACCACATTTAAAACGATAAAAACCCTTAATTATCAGATCATCACATAAAATTCAATTCAAAAATTCATTTTTAAAATAAGTTAATATCACATACACAATAAATACAATAAAAATAAATTTTATTGTCACATACAACAATAAATACATTAAAAGATAAATCTGAATGCCAATGTAAAAGGTAATAGAAAAATCATTAATATTGATTGCGAAAATTAAGGTGAAAATAACTAGAAATGAACCATAACAATTAAGGAATAATTTGTATAAAATAAAATCAATATTCAAACTCCACCATTCTTCCTTCCATTCCATGCATGTATGAAGGCTTATAAATAGGATTCCTGTAGAGATGATGAAACACAATAATATTCTTATTGTAAATCAAATCAATGGCAATTTAAGGTTTTTTAAACATTATTTTCTTATTTTAAATTTTTTTTTTTTTTTTGCTTTATATTCTTTAATTCTATTTTGCACCATTTGTTCTAATCTTATTTATTCTCTAATTTTTGACATTAAGATTATAGAAGGGAATCATTCACTATTTAATTGAATAATGAATTCAATAATAGAGAGATCAAATAGTAGAAGTGCGAGGTTAAGATGTAGAGGATATTGTACAACGAACAACATAAAATTAATGAAAAAAACATTAAAGAGCTTGAAATGAACGATAATATTATGAAGATTTATCAAGAAAATTTTATTGATTCAATCAATAGGTGGGATGAACAATATACAATAGTTTATACGATATTTAAGTTACGCTATTGTATATTATTCGCAAAAATGTACAATTTTTTTTAAAATTAAAACAATTAATATCTTAATAATGAACACATGCACTCTTAAGAAATTAGTTCTCTTGTGGATGATGGAATGAGTTTTATTTAAATGAGTAAATTATACCATTAGTCATTGAATTGTAGGTAAATTTTTGTTTTGATTACTTAACTAAAAAAGTTATAATTTGATCATTAAATTATTCGAAACTTTTCATTCACGTCACTGAACTGTTAAATTGATGCTATTTGACTTTTTCTGCTTGCATTCTCTACACCAATCGAAAGTTCTCTTTTTCCTTGTCTTTTACAACTCAATTTTTTTATGAAACATTTTTGGACGTTATGAATCTGTGAATCAAAATTCAAACAATTTTTTTTATAAATTATAAATTTAAAAATATAAAAAGTTAATTTAAAATTTTAAAAATCCAATCAATTCAAACAGATTAGTTAATTATTTGTTATAGTAGCTTGATTTTTGATGACTCAAAACAACAAGATAAACACAAATTTTTTTCCTTCTAATTATTGAAAAATGTTGCGTAAAACTGAATGAATTGTAAAGAGGATTGACTTGGTATTTCATAAATATTGATAAATCACAAAAATTAAGGTGTAATTAACGTTAAACCGAGGCAGTAGGGAAAGTCCAGATAGAACCATGGGAGGCGGGTGGACCCAAACGTGTCAGTGCCTCAAATCACAACTCCACCGAGTTAAGACAGACTCACTTATATCCAAAACGGAAGATTCTTGAGAATATACCGTCTTCATAACCCAATCTATCTCCTGAAAAACTCACGTTAAAGATAACGTCCCCCACCTCCCTTTCCTATATAAAACCTGCTCTCTTCTTCCGCATTTCCCCCACAATTTTAAATTTTCTCAGCAAACAAACAAGCCGCCAGTCATGAGTAACATCTCATCCTCTTTCACTCTCTCTCAATCCCAACAACAACATCTCTTGGAAAAACTCGATGTCTTCAAGGTCGAAGGCAGAGATAAACGCGGTCGTAATGTTCTTCTCATCATCGGCAAATACTTTCCTGGTACCTTTCTTGTTTTGTTTTTGCAAGTTTTCTGACCATTTTTTTTCTTAATTATGTTTTTTCTAATTGGGGTTTTGTAACAGCTCGCATGGTTAGTAGTGAGGTTCTGAAGAAGTATTTAGAAGAAACGATTTACCCCAAATTAGGGGCAAAACCGTTCTCGGTGGTGTATGTACATACAGATGTTCAAAAGAGTGAAAATTTTCCTGGAATATCAGTTCTTCGATCAGTCTACGATGCTATTCCGATGAACCTCAAGAACAATCTCGAGGTTGTTTATATCTTGCATCCTGGATTACAGGCCAGACTTTTCCTTGCCACCTTTGGCCGTTTGTTTTTCAACGGAGGGTGAGTGAGGGCCTCTTTCCCTTTTTGTTTTCTTTCCGATCAGTTGGTGAAGGTCTCTTTCGATTTTTTTATAAAATTATAAAATTTCAAACTAGAATAATAAAGCCAACCCCTGGCCCACTTTAACCACTGAAAAAGGATGATGGATTGATAATGACAAAGGGTGACAATACCCATAGTGCTTTTTTCTGGCTTTATTGTCCTTTCTCATCCACCTTTTAGTTGAAGGGTCATTTTAAAGGTAAATGTAATGAATGATTGAATTGAATTGAATTCAATGGCAGGTTGTATTCGAAGCTTAAATACGTGAGTAGGCTTGAGTTTCTATGGGACCATGTAAGGAGGTTGGAGATGAAAATACCAGAGTTTGTGCATGATCATGATGAAGAGCTGGAGTACCATCCCATGATGGACTATGGGTTAGAGAGCGACCACCCTAGAGTTTACACTGAGCCGCCCTCCATGGATCCTATTTCGATGTACTCTATGAGGTGCATAGCTTAAGCTTTAAGCCCGTGCTGAAAGGTTGAAACTGTAAATTTTTAGTTGATGCGTTAGGGGTTTTGCTTTTTGATAGAGGAGAGTTTTGGTGATCATATCGTATAAAATGGGAGTTTGCAAATGGAACCTTAAGACTTCATTGGCAGAGTGAGTCACTGAGTGATTAAAAAATCTATTCGGCAACAGGGATAATATTAAACTGTTAAATATGAAAGAGTTAAGACCCTCAATGAAGCTTACATATGTTGAATTGCAAATGGCATCCTACAGCATTCCTCATCTAGGCCTCTGCCTATAACAAGTTAATAGAAAAAAAGCGGACCTGATTTGCAGAATCTTACCAACTTGATCACATGGGTTTCTACCTTGAAGGATTTCTAGCATGCAATAAGGGACAAGACTGAATGACATAATGTAATATGTTTGCATGTGCCACTTTTAAGAACAGATACAAACCCTGATGTTGAAGTTGTGTTACTATATTGAGAATTGGTGGGCAAGAGCTGACCAAAGAATGAAATGTATTATCATGTAAAAGCAGCGATTAGTTCATCATCATTATAAGTATTTGCAGAAACTGAATCAGAAGGACGGTAACCTTCATCTTTAATTTGCTCGCTTAAGATTCGTAGCTCTTCACGTATCGTTTTTGTCTCTGGATGCATTTGGTCTCCAACGACGAACACGTGAACACAGTCTTTTAGTTCAACCCAGCTGCATCCAGGTTCCTTATTTACTCCTCTAAGTCTCATCATCCTGCGGACTCTCTCCACATCTTCCAGCCTGCCCAAGGCGATATAGATACTCGATAATAACACATAAGCGGATGATTCTTGAGAGCCCAATTCCATGAGTTTCTCTCCAGCATATGCCCCCAATTCATAGTTCCGGAAATTCCGGCAAGCACTTAACAGAATACGCCATAGACACGTGCCATGGTCTATGGTAGCTGATTCAATAAATTCCTTGGCTTCATCGAGCTTTCCTGCACGGCCCAGCATATCAACCATGCAAGCATAATGCTCCACTCTTGGAACAATTCCAAATTTGTCAGACATCATATTGAAATAAGCCCAACCTCTCTTCACCAATCCCATGTGACTACAAGCTGAAAGAATGTTAACAAATGTAACATAGTCTGGCTTGGTTCCTTCCAGCTGCATATCCTCGAAAAGTTCAAGAGCTTCATTACCATGCCCATTTTGAGCAAGCCCTGATATCATTGCATTCCATGACACTATATCTCTCCTTGGCATCCTCCTAAAGACAATGCTTCCGTCTTCTAGACTCCCGCACTTGGCATACATGGTTGAAAGGGAACTTCCAATTGGGATTTCCAGACCAAATCCATGCTTAATGGTACAGGCATGGATTTGCTTTCCTTGTTCCAAAGCAGCAAGACAAGAACAAGCTTTTAGAATACTAGCCATTGTGAGCTCGTTGGGCATAATCCCCTCAGTCCGCATTCTACCATACAAATTCATTGCATTTTCGTTCTCCCCATTCTGTACATATCCTCCAATCATGGAAGTCCATAAGACCATATCAGGTTCTTGTAAATAATCAAACCCCTTCCGAGCATCTAATGTACTGCCGCATTTTGCATACATATCAACCAAAGCTGTCATTATGTATACTTGCGATTCATATCCCAATTTCAACAAGTAACCATGAACTTGCTTTCCTTCTCCAACGGCAGCTGTATCGCTACAAGCATTAAGAACCCCAACAAGGGTAAACTCACTAGGTATGATCCCGGCAAGATGCATATTCGAGAAAAGCTTGAGAGCCTTACAGGAATCCCCAC
Organism: Kokia cookei; assembly: GCA_039519145.1. Classification (NCBI taxonomy): domain Eukaryota; kingdom Viridiplantae; phylum Streptophyta; class Magnoliopsida; order Malvales; family Malvaceae; genus Kokia; species Kokia cookei. The sequence continues at coordinate 9,400,324 of CM076899.1, read as the reverse complement.
TTTGTGAATAACCAGTGATTATAGCCGACCATGTAATAGAATTTTTATCACCTGATAATTCAAATGTCTTAAGTGCATCATCCAAGCTCCCACATTTAGCATACATGGTAACCAGGGCATTGCCAACAGATACAAACACTAGTAACCCATTTTTAACCGTGAGGCAATGTATTTGACTACCGGTGCTAAGAAACTCAGGATCCGCCAATGCGCTAAGGACACTAGACAATGCATACTCATTCGCTTTCTCATCTTTTAGACGCATTAATTTAAAAAGCTCAAAAGCCTCCACAGCAGACCTTTGCATTGCGTACCCAGAAATCATCGTAGCCCAAGAAACCGAATTCCTTTCCGGCATTCCATCAAACACCTTACGAGCCTCAGCCAAAGCACCCGATTTACAGTACATATTCAGAAGAGAGCTCCCGACAAAGACATCACCAAAGCTGTCGGTTTTAATTGCAAGCGTATGAGCTTGCAGCCCACTAAAAACATCCGAAAAACTCGATGCAGCAGTGAAAACGCCCGCAAAGGTGTGGGAATTAGACAAGACATTCTCTGCTCGCATTCGCTGAAAGAGTTCCATAACAAGCGACGATCCTGTCGGACCCTGTTGAGAGTAACCATTTATGAGGCAGTTCCAGGAGACAACATCCTTGTCTTGTATATTATCGAATACACGTTTGGCGTGGAACAAGTCCCCGCATTTGGCGTACAAGTTAACGAGGCTGTTCGAAAGGTACACGCAGCAAGCTGAACCATCTTTTACTATTCGAGCGTGTACGGCTCGACCTCGCAACAGGTTTTTCTGTTTGGTACATTGAACAAGTTCTGAAAAACAAGAGCGATATCGAGGCGAAGTCATCAAATCTGTAAAGCTTGGATTTCGGCTTTCGTTGATGAAACATGGTTCAACTGAGAGCAACAATGCAAAAGCATCAAAGATCAAAGCTCAAAACCCCAATACTAAATGCGCTCTCGGCTAGCCCATAAGACCCAAGAAATAGCCCAAATTAGCTATGGACCTGGCCCATGTAAACGCTTTTCGATGCTTAAGCTTTCTTGTTTTCAGTCAGCTTAATGCTCGAGCTTTCCCATCGACAATGGCTCTCTGCTATATATATGCAAATTTTAAAAGATGCTTTGTACATCAGATTCAAGAACCTAATTATAAGAGTAAACTGCCAGATCAGCGGCTTAAAGGAGTTTCAAGGGTTCAAATGATCAATTACTAGTAAAATAATGTATAGAGAAATGTAATGATGAAAGTACATGAGAATTGGGAGGTGGTCCGCATGCATCAAAAGTGAAAAAGGTAGCTCTAGCTTTGCTACAGTGAGCCAATAATCATGGATGCATGCATGGCCACACACACACACACACACACACATATATATATATAAATCCGACTGCTACATGCTAATTGATTTTCAACCTCTCATCAAGATTATATATAGCTTGCATCAATTACCAGTAGTTTTTACTTTTTATGCTTATTATTATCGTAAAAAAGCCATTGTCCCTACAACTGCATCATAGCATAAAAGCTAGCTTTCGAAAAAGGAAAACATAAAGTATACGAGAATAAAAGTTGACACTTTGAAATATCACAGGGCGCAGTGAACAAAGCGCATGGACTTTTCTTTAACAAAGCTAAGATCAATGATATGCGTTGAATTAAAAAGGAGACTGCAAAGTTATTTCAGTTTTAGTATATCAAAATGTTTTTATATGATTAGCCAGTTTTCAATCAATGCTTTTGCATGCACCATCCTGGATATTGCCGGCCTATGATACTGCTTTTTCTTTCACCCATGAATCCTTTTTTCACCTTACTGAAAAGTAGCAGACAGAAAGCCTAAACTACCCATTTTGCAGTACTGATTGTTTTCTTTCTTATAAGAGTACACGCACAGTCGAAAACTTCCATACCCTGTCTATTCAAATGTCATATAGATTCCTTTTTCATTTCTTTTCATCGGGTTTCCCTCTTTCATTCCAGTTAAGCATTTCAATCTAAAATAGTTTCCTCCCAACCATTCATTGGGTGAGTCTAATTTCTTAAGATCAAACTCCATTATTATAAGAAATAACTACCGAGTTTGCTGGTATATGTACTCACTCTGCATGGCCTGAAATGAAATTGACATGACATAACACTTAATGGAGAATGCATTTAGTTAACAATCATTTAATATTGTCATTAATGTTTGTCTTAGTGACAACTAAACAATTCTACATTTTAGTTTGGTCACCAATATGTTAGCCGTATAGTTTCGTTTACAGCTACCGACAGGTTTTGTTGGAGGGTTGTTTGACAGAAATCCAATGTTTTATCAGCACAGCTGTACATATGCATGAGTTGAAATGTGGAAGGATCTTGCATCACATACATGAAAGTTGTATAGGTAAATAAGGTTGATGCAATCAGACTATTTCAGTGCTACATTTCAGGAAAAAAGAAGTAATGAATATTAAATGTTTCAGTGTCCCAATGATTCAATCATAGCTCTGACAGTAGCTGGGTATGGCAACTGGTATGTTCCTAGGGAGGGGCTAATGGGATGTTGAGAGAACAAAGTCAGCAATGTCAACATCAGCAGCTGGCTTTCTGAAACAGATACTAATTCCTTTTTGTCTCACTTTGTATTTTGAAATTTTGAACTGAAATTATGTAAAGCAATTAATTGGATATTGTTGAGGGTAGATTTAAAGCAATAAATGATGGTAAAAACATGATAGTTTATCATATTTGTATGAAAATTGAGACTAAAAAAAATTGCAATAAAAATAATTTAATAAAATATGCTTCTAAAAAATTTTACATTCCATTAAAATACCAAAACATTATGTTCTAGTCAAATGAATAGAATAGAAAAATGTACCATAACCGATAGTATTGCAAGTAAACTTACATTTTCGTAATACCATTACCAAATATAATCTTATAATTCTTATACCAAACACATCTTAAAAAGTATAAATTATTTGTGGGAGTAGTTTGTTCTCTCTTGAAAGCTCCTGGGAATTAAAAAAGAACTTTGACCACCAACATATAATCATTAGATTTGAACAAAACACACGCACACAATCTTGCATATAATATAAATACAACAAGGTGTAAGGAGGTAGCATAGGTCGTGGGAGTGATCAGTTTGATGTTTAAAACGAAAAAAGGGAATGTTTTGAGTTTTGAGATTTCATTTATTTCATGTAGCCAAGACCCCAAAACCAAGAACCATTTATTTTGAGTTTTTAAGATTTTATTTTGATGAATAATGGGATTGATTTCTCACAGAAATGAGAAGGAGCTTCACCATAGTGACCTTACAATTGGAGGCTCAACCACATGCATCCTATCCTATGTTGAATCTGTGGAAAGCAGCTGCAGAAATTGAAAAGCAAAAAGCAGTCAAATATAATTAATGGTATAGAAGATTGACCGATGGTTTGCATTTTAATCACATTTTAAATAGTCCAAAATTGCAGGTCAAAGAGGGTAGCTAATTGGAAACTTCAGCTTCCTTGGATACTTACTTTTTGTTCTAAAATCACTGAAAATTTGAAAGTGGGAAGATATATTTGGTTTACATGAGATAGAAAAGTAGAAGCAAAGTATGGAGACATAGGGGTCCATACCAGTAAATTTAGTGAACGATGTTACTCTGCTATTGAGTTATTAACTTGAGATAACCATTTTTTTTCCTACAAGCAAATTGCAAAAGGAAACAAAGTCTCCCTACCTATCAAACCAAATGCACTTACTGCTCACTCATTGTTTAAGGTCATTCGTCATAAATGAAAAGTAGAGGGAATGGTGCATTTGTTGGTGGCAGATTTTCCAATAAGCTTAGGGCTGCCTGTATTCTTAAGCTTCGTGTCGCTTTCATGTTGTTTCTCTACCATTGTTATTAGAGAGATTTCTTGAATATTCTCAGATGCCATTAATTCTCAACATGTGCAACCATTCTCATGTACATCCCGTAATAAGAATGATCATGCAACTCCTGGATTTTGGCGAGTTTGATTGATGAAAAAAATGCATAATCAGTGAAATTCTCACTGACAAACCAAAATTTTTACAATAATTGAATATGGAAATGTTGGATAATCAGCCTAGTTGATTTGAGATTTCAGTTCAAAAGCAAGCATTAGCACAGACTAATCAAGTTTCCATTGACCAGTAGAATGTTGGGGAGCGTGGGATATCCATTGTGATAAGCGTTACATATAATCCCCAATAAGTGGAGGGTTTAGTTGCTCTAGCTTTTGACATCATATGTCATTATTAAAACCACTAATTGCGCTTGCCAAAGCCTTCAAATAGTTAAATTCAATTTCCATTGGGTGAAAAAGATTGCCTGCAGCTCACCCTCGGCTCCTCCAGGGCCAAGATGAGGTGGATCATAAAGTTGTAGCCAAAAAACCCTTGTCTTTCCCTGGAAACCCTAACATCGCTCCTCTTTCAGTTTCAGAGAGAGAGAGAAAGTGGGTTGGTGTATTATGAGGGTTTACTTCATCAGAATCGAGGGGATGGAAAGGAAAGGGGGACGGTGAGAATGATGATGATGATGAAGAACGCAAGAAAAGACTGAAGGGGAAGGTGGGGTTTTTCACCAGTAACGAGGGAAGAGCGAGGGAATAACCATGATGATGATGATGATCCTTTCATCCTTCTAAATATGCTCTCCATATAAACTATCCAGTCTGATTATATATTTATCTGTCTTTTTATTTTTTTAGTCTAAAAAACGCTTCTTCTTCCTCTTTAATTAATTACACCCATCACTCTCTCTCTCTCTTATTTACTGTTCTTACTTCATTGCATATTAAATAGGAGAACCCCATCAGCCTCTCTTATTGTACTTAGCAGTCATCTCTTCCTTCCTTCATCAGCAGGTGCCTGTGTTGCTTCTCTTTCAGTGGTGGTGAACACAAAGGCTGCTTGTTATCACCGGGGTTTAGCAAAGGGCTTCTTACAGAGTTTATTGGCATTCTGTCCACTTCCAATCATGGAAACAAAAAAAACCCTTTTCTTTTTACTCTCTGATGTCATCTTTCATGGAGGTGGGCATACTGCCAACTGGGCTCTGTTGGTTTCTCTTTGTAAAATCCTTGTGATGCATTTCTTCTACCAACTCTCTGGATCCAGGTAAACACCATGTCTACAATTTGTACACTTTTTTTTATGCTTTTTTATGCTGTTTTTGCTGTGGTGAATGAATATAAGGTAATGTTAGTGACAACATCACTCTTCTGGTCATCAACACTGAGCTTTGAAGAAAAGCATAAGAAAAGAAATGGAGTGAAGCCAAATTTACCATCTGCCTAGTACTTTTTCATCATTCTTCTGTTATTCACACGGTTTGATTGTCAGCAGTTATGTGAGGTCTGAGGATGTGAGCAACATGATGCACAAGTTTCAGATTCCTATTCGGTCATTTTCTACATTGATCTCCTTTGAGGCTTTTGACCTGCACAATTATTTTCTCCTTTTCCCAGCCATCAAATAGTAGTCTTGAAGTTGCAAGTGCTCCATCTAGGGTTTTATGATTAGCCTCATGTTTTTGTATGCATCGGAGTCAGGAGGAAAGATGTTTGAATTTCATATCTAAATCCAAGTAAAACTTTGTCCTAAAAAACCGAACAACGGAAACAAGGAGATTTAATTAGATTTTCATAACATCCTAAATGATGACCCCATTGAAGGTTTTAAATCAAACATTCTTGTTTCTTGAAATACATTTGTCTCAAGTATGCTACTGATATAATCATGTCGATTATCAGATATTACAATCGAAGAAAAAGAACATGTTGGTGGCTTCATGCTTGATTGTCACCAATTTCATAATGTCAGATCATATAAATAACTCAACTATTCAATCTGCACTGGTATTCTTAGTTAGGGCAATTAGCCCTTGTACTTGATATACAGATTTTCTATACTCTCCCAAACCCTTATACGCAGTCTCATGATTGAAATACTGACTACATTATTAGTCTTGAATTAATTGTTAAACGCAAATAAAGGGAAAACAAGAAAACCCAGCATGCCTTTCCAGTGCCTGTTGCTAAACCCAACTGAACACCGATATTTTCACTCTTTCAATGCCCTTTCATTTCTGAACACTGATGGTGAATTATTGAGGTTTTAAGGCCGGAGGGAGATGGTAAGTCGGATACAAATGAATGGAGAGAGACGTTCGCAGAAATTTGAAATTTTGACTAGTGATTTAGATTGCTAGCTGCATTAGCTCTATATTCTACGGGTTTTCATCGACTTTTGGAGGTGTTTTAGTGCGAGGATATTGGTACAAGTCATCAACCACTTTGAGTAGTTGGAGAGCCACCAGGGCAAATTATATATATCTCGGATGGATTATTTTTATAATCCATATTCTTTTTGTTATATAATTATAATAAAAATGACCCGATTCGAGGTCGACCCTATATAACAAAATTCTATAAACATCCCGTGGAAAGGGGGATATTCTTCTTCTTTACTGTTGGATCAAAATTCTCTCTTACAAATTTCTTAAGAATTTTATATTTTTTTAGCATTGTAAATTCTTTAAGGATTTTAATATAAACTTCACTATAATGTGACTCATATAAAAGGTGGTGACAACAACCAATAGACGTATATTAAATTTTCATGAATTGTCAAATTAATAAGATATCTAAAGGTTATTACAAACACCATAAAAGAATATTATATCTTTTCATAATCGATATTAAGAAAAATTTCATTTTCTTATTTTGTTTTCACAAGACTATCAATTGGTACCCCCATTGGCTTTACACCTTTAGATGTTTAGACTATTGGTCCAAAAACTTCATGATTTGAAAGTGAATTCCACTTGAATTTCGTCTTTCTAGTTTGGTCAATTTATTCTATGTTTATATTTCTCGACAAATTTATTCAATATCCTCATTTTCTTTCATTATTCAACAATAATATTGCATGCAAAACTGTTGTCAATGACTTTTCATTTTAGTTCCATATTCTCTTGTATTGACATAAATTATCGAAGTCTTCTTTTACAAGAATTTTCATATTTGAAACCAATCGATCTATCATGCTTCAAGCATGCATTACTTTATTTATCTGAAATTATTTATTTATTCAAGAGTACTTAGTATATTAGGGAGTGATGCTCCTAATAGAATATCGAGACAGGTGAGATCGAAAGGGTATCCTATTGTGTATAACTTGTGTTAAGCGATGAGACCGGAAGGGTAACTGTATGCCTAAGAAGAGATCGGAAGGGTGATTTAGGTGGTAAGCCTTAGTAAAGATGAGACTAAAAGGGTATTCTTAATTAAGTGTGATAAGTAACTCAATCGAGAATAATTAATTATTTAATTAGATGATTAGAGATTTAATCGATCATAGACTGGAGCTCGCATTGTCAATACTAGGATTAGGAAATACCACTAGGTTAATTTATGTTTATTAATTTAATTAGTTTAATTAATATTTTAATTTGGATTAACGCTACTTGTAACACCTGAAAACCATCGCCGGTTAGGGTTCCGATGTCTTACTATTCATTTATCACTGTTCATCTTACCATCATGCTATTCAGTCTTATTTTATTAAAGAATTTCACTCCACACGACATATATCATCATTTGATTGAAAACACAATTCAATAGGGGTAAAAAGGTCAATTCTGACATTTTTTGAGACTTCTACTGGTACTTGTTAGACAAGTATCAGTGGTTGTCAAGTGCAGACTTCTAATTATATAAGAGATAATTCTATCGATACAATTGACTCTTCTACCTTAATAAGTCTTACTTTTACCGATACTAAAAACTCCAGAAAGCTAAAGATCTCACTCTACAACTTCTACCGATACAAGTATACAAACTACCAATACTTCTAAACACATAACTACCGATACTTGCTATTCAAGTATCGATACAACCCAAGTCAGTGAACAACCTCTCTCCTACCCTGTACTTTTACCGATACATGCATGGGTTATACTGAAACAAGTATGCAGAATCTCAAGAATCATGCCAAAACACAAGTTTATCAACTAAAAAACATTCATGACTTCAATATGCATTAAACCAACACAATATACATAGATTTCAAGTCATTACATAGTATTTATAGTTCTATTCTTCAACTTGCACAACATGCGATAATACATTGATCATTTCATCAACATAACAAGGTTTTGTCAATCTCATTTACTTAAAGCAAAAGGTGACATCATCTACATGCCATAAGACCAAATGATGTAAAAACTACCATTGCTTTCTCGAGTCAATTATAACTTTCACTTTTTTGTCTATAACTTTTTTCTTACCAATACCCGATGCTACTCACACGAGCTGTCGAGGACTCGCAGCATATGCGGTACCCCAGCCATTAGTAGAGTGTCTATCTGTAAACTGTTCCCTAACGATGTTGCTCACACGAGCTGTTAGGAGTATGCATAAAGCATAAGTCCTAGCCATCGAATGACCTATAATCCATTTAGGATTCATATCTCTTTCCTAATCACAATGCTGCTCACACGAGCTATCGAGGACTTGCAACATATACGATACCCCAGTCATTGCGTCTGTACTTTTTCAACGGCATAAAACTTACTATCTCTTTCATTTCATTTCCTCGATCTCTTCAATTCCAAGTGCTTCTAATTGTTGAACAATGACAATATACATACAATAAATATTAAGTAAAAATTTACATTACGAACTTACCGGACTAAATTGCAGTAACGATTAGACTTTAAGGATTATTCCGCTAATTTCTCTTTTCCGCGATTTGAGGCACGATCGTAGTCTACATCCATAAATCATCCAAATTTCATATTAAATCACACAATCAGGTTATTCAACACAATTTATTCTTTTTGAGAAATTATAGTTTTACCCTTAATATTTTCTTTTATTCAATCTAGTCCTTTAAATCATAAAACATGCAAATAATCTTTCCCATAGACAACCAACTATAGCTGAAATCCTTAGGGTGTTTACCCAACCCCTACACACAATCACTTTCACAACATTACAAGCAATTTCATTATTTTCACATTTTAGTCCTTAAAACCTAGTTTCATCAAAAATCACTTTACAAAAAGATCCAACCCAAAGATCACACATTCAAAACTATCATAAAACTCCAAGAATAAACATTTTTCAACAATGGAAAGTTTCATAACATTTGATAGATTCACAAATTAGTCCTTACATAAGCTAGATTAAGCTAATACGGACTCAGAAACATAAAAATTACTAAAAACGATCAATATTTGCTTACCAAATTAAAGCTCAAATTTTGAATGTGGAAACCCTAACCCTAATATCTCTTAGCCGTGTAAGGGAGGAAGATGAATGAAAATGAAGAAAATTTTCACTTAATTTTCCTTTAATTTAATATATATACTAATGACAATTTTGTAATTTTTAAGACTTCCATTATTAAGCTTTAATTAACCACTTTTAATCTTAATTAAACCTATTTATACTTAATATAAATCATGCTAATCCACTCACTAACAATTTTTTGGTTAATTTACTCATTTGGTCATTCTAATTAATCATCTTTACTTTTGCACCTATTACAATTTAATCCTTTCTGCTCAATTAACTATCTAAACATTAAAATTTCTTTACCAAATTTTAATGCGATGCTAATGAGGTCATAAATTTTTAAATAAATAAATTTAATGAATCGACTCATCAGAATTATGATCCCAAAATCACTATTTTCGACACCACTAAAAATTGAGCTGTTACACTACTAATTCGTGACTTGATTAGATTAGTAATTATTTTCTGTAATTAATTTAATAATAAATTTCTTCAATCTGCAATCTTTTGGATATGATCCTCGTGTGGAATACTTACCAATGTTTCGTTGTTAATTTTATTATATTTAAATTTGACCCATACGCTTACAGACACTGCCAATTTACTTTTATAAATTTTTGGTGTGATATTTTTACTATAAACAATAACATGTTTATAGGCGGTCAACTAATCACAGGTAAGCGCACCGCCCATTCAAAAGGATCTTAAGAGGATAACTACATGCGTAAATGAGACCGAGAGGAGAACTTAGGTAATAATTCCTAGTTAGGATATGATTGAGAGGAGATTCCTAGTTAGTTAGAGAAGGCAAACAATACAATCGGAATAGATTTATTAGCCTAGTTAGCGATTAACGGATCAATCGATCATTGTTTCATCATTTACATAAGAAAGAAGAAGGTTAACCCAGTTTGTTTAATCGATAATTTAGGATTCGTTTTAATATTATTTTTATTTGGTTGCACGAATAATTTCTGGGTTAATTGGATTTATAATTGCTTAATTAGTGATTGACTTGACAATTGCATTCACCATTAACATTTCATTGAGTTCGATCTTCTGAATACTTTCGTATTTCATTGTGAAATTTCTATATAGTTACAATTTAATCTGTACACTTGCAGTACAAATCATTTCAGAACATTACAAGTCAAAATTATCAACATTCAGAAATAAAATTGTTAGTGCCAATTACATGCATTAGGTGCAATGTCAATTACAACATATTTTAAAACTAGACTACTATGCAACTTGCAATATATATCGACATTCTTTTGATTGAAAAACCGTTAATTTATTTTTACATCACATTGAAGAGTTTAAGCATCAATCTAGTGGATTAAATCATGTTAAATATTAATCAAGTAGAAACAATTTTGAAGACTTCATATAATCGCCTTAAATAAAGAAATCCAGTTTCTAAAGAAAACTGATCCTATGCACTTTGATTGTATGCAAAGTGTTTTCATATTTGATTTGTAATTAAACTCTTAAAGGGAAAGTGATACTAAATTAATGTATGACAGTAAGATGGCAATATGATTAACGAATTAAAAACTTAAATCATATCTTAAATTATAAATTAATGGTTGATTGTTTACTAAATAAGACTCATGGGATGTAACAAAGTATTCAAAATTATGTGAACAATCATTTTATATTAGTTATTTCTTACAATTGAATCTTAACGTGCAAGTGTAATTGACCGACAATTTCAATGTTTTGTAGAGAAATCAGACATATTTTATGGTAGCAAAGTAGCATCAAATTTCATCTTTATTTGTTAAAATTACGTCAGCCTCAGATTCATACAAGTCGTAAGCTATTTTAGCTTTTCTTTTAAGAAAGAGATTTAACTCAGCATAATCTATTATTCTGCAGCTTTAACTTAGCTCCAAATCTTATCCTTAATCTATTCTCAAGTTAAAGAAATGGACTACTACCAATAATAAATATCCACATTTTCTATTTTCACTGAACTACAAAAGAAGAAATTCCTCTCAATTGTGCTGATAAGACAAGTTTCTGTTTTCCTCGCATAAAATCATCATCGGGAAACCTACCATTTCAGACGACTACATCCTAAGATCATCTTTGTTGGATTATATTTCTCTTTAAATTTTCATCTGTTTCCATGCTTCTCAAATCGTATTTTGGAAATACTAAACATGAATTTGATGTCTCTTATATATAATATTTGAGTTCTTTTTTATTATTATTATCAAATGGGGTAAATTATAGTAGAGATTATTCAATTATGTTGTTTTTTTATCATTCAACTATAAAAACTTACAAAATAATCATTCAAATATTTACTTTTATTTTTTTTTTGTTATCAATTGTTTAACGTAAAATAAAATTCAAGATAATTATGTGAAAAAAAAAAATTAAATAATTAAATGATAATTTTATAATTTTTTATAATTAAATAAAAAAATAAAAATAATTAAATAATATTTTTATAACTTTCCATAATTAAATAAAAAAAAATGATAGAAGGGAACTTGTAGAGTAGCTTGAAGTCCTGAAAGTCAAAAAACTATTCCTATTCTTAGTTGGCAGTGGTCCACTACCGTAGCTTAAACGGACAGTAGTCCAAGAAATTAAAATAAATATGATTTTATACAGTTTTTGTGGAGTTTTTTTATTAAATTTCTAGGTTAATGGAATTTAACGAGTGTCTCTAGTGAAAAAAAAGATAATGTTCATTCTAGGAGACTCGGGTTCGGACACTTGTGTGTGCAAGATATGTGTGAGTTGTCAAAAGGATTAAAAAAATATGAACAGATGTTATTATGAAATTACATCATTTTATTCAAAAAAAAATTTCTAGGTTAATGGATTATAATGGGTTTTATTTATTACCCATAACCCTTTTTCAACTCAAAAATAAGAGGATAATATACTTCAACACATTCAAATTCACGTCTTACTGCATTAATAATGATACACATGTCAATCAAATTAAGATTCAATCGACTTTATTTATTATTCTTAAAACATTAATTAAAGATTATTTTTTATCAACTAAAAATTTCATTATTAATATATCGAATAATTATCCATAAATAAATAAAGAGTTTCTTAACTGTATAAGAAAAACAATTAGTTAACTAAAACAAATATAGAGATAAATTATTTTTGGAGAATAGTAAATATAGATAATTAACTTTTTAAAAAAGTGAAATACCAGTTAATTAAATATAATTCCATAAATAAATAATAAATTTTCGTTCCAAGGAATATAACCGACACGACAGATCGAAGGTTCCAAGAATATGGCAACATGTTAGAGCCACAATGGCGACACTTTAAGGCCGAAATCCCCTAGATACCTATTAGGGCCAACTCAATGGTGCAATAAATGGCTGACGATGTCTTCATCTATTGCACATACCCGCATTAAGTGGCCGACATGTATATAAATGTCGCGTCTAACCCAAAAAATAGAAGGCAAGACAACTCAGTTTTCTAAGTTTTAACTACTATTTGAGAAGGGTTTTTTACCCTCCTGGTTCAGCTAAGGTCAAGCTCTGCAAACATGGGTTCCCTCGGTTTCTTTGAGGGACCCTTTGGCCCTTTGAAGTATCCAAAAGCTCGTAGGGACGAGTCAGTAGTTGATGATTATCATGGTGCTAAGGTGGCTGACCCTTATCGATGGTAAGCACATTGCCTTAAATCTCTTTGTTTGATGATTTGATCATAAAAAAAAAAGAAAGGAAAAGTTTCCCTTCGTATTGGTTTTTGTTGGTATAATTGCTGAAGTTGTTTATGAACTGCATTTAAGGCTCGAAGATTGCGATGCTGAAGAAGTAAAGGAGTTTGTGAAGAAACAGGTTGCTCTGACAGAGTCAGTGCTTGAAAAGTGCGACACAAGGGATAAACTTCACGACAAAATCACCGATCTCTTCGACCATCCACGCTACACCGTACCCTTTAAGCGAGGCAATAAATATTTTTACTTCCATAACACCGGTCTCCAAGCACAAAACGTCCTTTACATGCAGGTTTGTCAGAAAACAATATTTTTTTAAATGCTTAGTAGCGAATTCATGCTTCTTTTATTTCTTTATTTTTTTTAATCTCACCTCAGTCCAATTTGATTCAGGATGGTTTAGAGGGAAACCCAGAAGTTTTGCTTGACCCCAACACCCTCAGTGAGGATGGAACCGTGTCGTTTAAGGCCCTGTCTATTAGTGAGGACGCCAAGTACTTGGCTTACGGGCTTAGTTCGAGTGGAAGTGATTGGGTGACTATTAAAGTGATGCGAATCGAGGATAAAACAGTGGAGCCTGATAGTTTATCATGGGTGAGTTCTTTGGTTCTTGCACTTTAATGGTGCAGCCTGCAGAATCTGTCTATTGCTGTTTCACAGTAATAATCTTGAGTTTATATTACAGATCAAGTTTTCTGATATCAGCTGGACACATGATAGCAAAGGGTTTTTCTACAGCCGGTACCCAGCGCCCAAGTAATTGAACCCACTTCTCATTAATTACGGCAAATTTTGTTCTCTGTTTTCTGCCTGCTAACTATCTCTCTGTCCCCTGATTCCGTAATGCAGAGATGGAGAAAACTTTTATTCTGGGATACAAACTAATGTTAACGTCAATCATGAGTTAAACTATCATTTCCTTGGTACAAATCAGTCTGAAGACATTTTATGCTGGAGAGATCCTGAAAATCCAAAGCACATGTTTAGTGGAAAAGTGACGGATGATGGGAAGGTAAGTTGATGTTTAAGCATGCATCTACAATTTCATTTCATTTTGGTGTCTAAGGGGAAATTCTTTGTATTTGTTATCGTGCAGTATCTTGTTCTGTATATTGATGAGGGATGTGGCCCTGTCAATAAACTCTATCTCTGTGACATGTCTGAACTTCCTGGAGGTCTCCAAGGTTTCAGGGAAAGAAATGGCCCACTTCCGTTTGTTAAGTTGATAGATAAGTTCGACGCACAATATATTAGAGTTGCTAATGATGATTCGTGGTTTACTTTCATGACAAACAAAGATGCTCCGAAATATAAATTAGTTCGAGTCGATCTGAAGGAACCGAATAAATGGATTGATGTTATTCCAGAGAATGAAAAAGATGTGCTTGAATCAGCATGTGCTGTGAATGGCAATCAGTTGATTGTGAGTTATTTGAGTGATGTCAAGTATGTGATCCAAGTAAGGGATTTGGAAACAGGTTCCATGCTACATAATTTGCCTATTGACATAGGAACTGTTTACGGGATCTCTGCTCGTCGTGAAGATAGTATGGCTTTCATTGGTTTTACTAGCTTTCTTACTCCTGGTATAATATATCAATGTAACTTAGGAACTAAGTTTCCAGAAATGAAGATATTTCGTGAGATTAGTGTGCTTGGATTTGATCGGTCGGAGTTCAAAGTCAATCAGGTGATAAATCCTGCTCTATTCTAATTTTGCTTACCTCTATTTTATATGGTTGTTCATTATTTGGTATGTGACCTTTCTTTCTTTCAATTCATTTTAGGTTTTCGTGCCAAGCAAGGATGGCACCAAGATCCCAATGTTCATAGTTGGCAGGAAGGACCTAAATCTGGATGGATCACACCCTTGTTTGTTGTATGGATATGGTGGATTCAATGTCAGTCTCACACCATCATTTAGTGTTAGTCGTATAGTGCTATCCAGGCACCTTGGTGCTTTTTTCTGCATCGCAAACATTCGCGGTGGTGGAGAATACGGTGAGGAATGGCACAAAGCTGGTGCCTTATCCAAGAAGCAAACTTGCTTTGATGACTTCGTTTCTGCTGCTGAGTATCTAATATCTTCTGGATATACTATGCCCGAAAAGCTATGTATTGAAGGCGGAAGCAACGGTGGGCTTCTAGTTGGGGCTTGCATCAATCAGGTTTACTTCCCTTTCCTTTCTTGTTTTCCTCAATCGTAAATTGTTCAAAATATCAAGTCATTTCCCTTTTTCCAGAGACCTGAGCTTTTTGGTTGTGCGTTGGCTCATGTTGGTGTGATGGACATGTTGAGGTTTCACAAATTCACCATAGGTTAGCTTCTTTTGACCTTCTTTATATTAGATGATCACTGTTATATGTTGATTAAAGTTTTGGATTGAATTAGGCCATGCTTGGACATGTGATTTTGGCTGTTCTGACAAAGAGGAAGATTTCAACTGGCTTATCAAGTAAGTCCAAGTTTATATTACTTTGGCATCTGATTATGAATTAACTTGAGACAAGGCTTTGGACGTTGGACTAACTGTTGGATTTTACCTTATGTTTATAAGGTACTCACCATTACATAATGTAAGGAGACCATGGGAGGAACATCCTGGTAGAATGTTGCAATATCCATCCACTATGCTATTGACTGCAGATCACGATGATCGTGTCGTTCCGCTACATTCATTGAAGATGTTGGCAGTAAGTTCCTTATGAATACTTGTACTAGTTTCTACTTGTTCGACCCACCTGCATAGGAAGCCTGGAAATTTCACCATAAGTAAGGGTACTTGGTTTCTTTGTTCTTTTGCAGACAATGCAACATGTTCTGTGTACGAGCTTGGAGAAAAGTCCCCAGATTAACCCGATTGTTGGACGTATCGAGTGTAAGGCCGGTCATGGATGTGGACGTCCAACACATAAACTGGTAATCAGAGTTTTTAACCTTGTAAAGTTATAATCTTTTTAGCCACTACTAGACCCTGGACTATATTTCACCTTATGGCGTTTTTTTCCCTGCAGATTGATGAAGCTGCTGACAGGTATAGCTTCATGGCTAAGGTGTTGGGCGCATCCTGGATAGAGTAACTCATACCAAATATGAAAATATTCCTAGAGATAGAGGCCAAACTTTTTACCCGACAAGAAACTACAAGAAATTATGTTACAGTGATATATGTAACTAAAAATTGACTCATACTTAGAATTCACAATATTAACCTCATGCTATATTTTACTATGTAGCACTTGTAAAGGAAACTGGATGAAGATAACAATGAAGTGCTCCTTATACTCAGTACGCACATACACGATTAACTGATGATTTAATGTTTATGTATGTCATGTAATTTGCCGAATTTTATACAGATATTGAGTCTCGTGGCTGAAAAGCTCGCATAGTTAAGCTATGGCCACGAACAGAGTTTATCTGATATTCTTTGAACAAGATATTCTCGCTTTTCCTTCTTAAGATAAAGAACATTAACTGCATATATTCTATTAAAGCAATACTTATGATTTCCACTTGTAGAAACTTAGACGATTCATGGACTGCCTGAGAATCAAATTTAAAAGACATGGGATTGTAGATTCGTTTCCCACTTCTTAAGGAACGTGATACTGCCAAATGACACACAAGTCCGTGATAGAATGTTGGTGTGGCGGGGACAAAAGTAAACTTACAAAAAAATTTAACGCACAAATATTTGCGTGAAAAACTCTTTCGAAGATGATAAAAACCACGAGTAAAAAAGGTTTCAATTTTTCTCTAAATAATTAAACAAATGAGAATACAATATGGAGAAAATAAATCTAAATATATTAAATATACAAACCAAAACCTTGAAAACAAAATCCTAACTCTGGAATAAAATTATCTCCATAGTTATCACGAAAACTCTCACCAAAACTCATCTACGATTACATCTTGTCACTCCCCAAAAAAACATTGTAGTATTACATCCATACAATAACCGCTTTAAATAGGCTAATATTAGAGTCTTAATCATACTAAAATATTCCTAAACTAATCATGGCTCGACTAGGAAAATATAACAAAGTTGAAATTCAGTGTTTGTGGGAAACACGTTGCAACGTCCTCATTTGCATTGTCATGACATCGTCAGCTGACTTTGGTAAGTATCTGCAACTATTCGATAAATATGAGGCACACCTTATAGAGTTACTGACAAATGAATCTCAAGAATACAATGAAGCTTAATAATTATTTACATTTTACATTGACGGAAACAATTCACTGAGCATTAAGTAGAGTATAGCAAATACATCAATTTTTATAAAGAATTTCCGAAGTAATTTTTTTATAAAATAATTTAAGAGTATGAAAGATGGTGAGAGAATACATAGAAATTTTGTTTCTATGTTATATTTAGGTTCAAAATTCTACCCCTAATAAATACTCAAATCTCTAATCATAAAGATAATTGTTGAATGAATAACTACTTAAATAATTATAATTATTTATTAATTTAAAGTGAACTAACTTTTAAATTTAAAAGGCATAATGATAAAATTAGTCTCTAACGTTTAAGTGTTTGGTCATTTTGGTCTTTATGTTTTTTTTGGCTCACTTTCATGCATAACATTTTTTTTGTCAAATTGATCATTTTTTAATCGTCATGTTGATATGGCCGTTTAGGGACTAACGGCGCTGATGTGGCAATTTCTTTTCCACGTGAACAGTACCACACATGCACTTGCTGACGTGACATTTAAGACAAAATTTGTCACGTCAACAAAAAAATTAAAGTGAAAAATATAAATTAAATTTTAAAGAAGCGGTAAAAAAAATTTTGAGGTAAAAAATTAAATTTTATCTTCTTCCCCCTTTGCTCAAACAACTGAGTGTTTCAAATATCCAAATGAAATCTGGAAAAAGAAAAAAACAAGATTGGAACTCTAAATTGAGAACAAAAACAATAAATGGGAAAGAACAAGAACAAGAAAACTTCAAGTTTCTCTTTTGATCCCGCCAGTGAAGATGGTTTCAACATCCGATACAGCAGCAAATCGATCGCCCCCCCTGGTTTTGAAGTCAACAGGGTAAGCTACGAAGCTTCACCTTTGACTATGTCGCCTTGGAAGCAAGCTTCTCTGTTGTAAACTAGTTTACAAACTAGAAAAATTGACAGTAATGATGATAAAAATTTAAAGAATAATTTTTGAGAGAAAGAAGAATTATGTATTTTCATTCATTGTCATGCTTTGAGTGCATGACACCTAATAAAAGGGAAATAAGGACATAACAGAAAGAGAAAAAGAACAATGGAAATAAATGGACAGTTGTCCAAGCAGTTAAGAAAAATACTGGTAGTAAAACGACATTCCTTTAGCACTCTGACTTGACCGAATTTTCTTACTGCCTGGCCCAATTAGTTGATCCGTAAATATGGCCTAGTTGGCCCAGTTAATGTTTGGACCATAACAGTAGCCCACCCTCAAAAAGATCCTTGTCCTCAAGGATCTATATTAGGATAGGTGTCCTTGAGCTACTGGAGAGACTCCCACGTGGCATCTTCTGGAAAAGAATTTGTCCATTCAATTAAGACCTCTGTGTCAGCCATGTTTCCTCTCCTTCCAATCCTTCTATCCACGATTCTTACAGGTTCTTTTGCCCATGCTCCTTGAGCATCAATCATTGGTAGAGTAGAAGCTATAGGAGCCATTCCCACGTATTTCTCCAGTTGAGATACATGAAATGTGGGATGAACTCTAGAACTTGGAGGCAACTGTAACTTGTAAGCCACCTTTCCAACCTTCTTCTCTATTTTAAAAGAACCAAAAAAAACTTAGGCCCAAGCTTTTGGTTTATCACCCTCCTCACCATATGATGCCTATAAGGCTACAACCTCGAGTAAACCAAGTCTCCTTCTTAAAAATGTCTGTCAGATCGATGTTTGTCTGACTTCTACTTCATTCAATCTTGTGCTCGTTTAAGGTGAAATTTTAAAAGTTTAATGGCTGCCTCTCTATGTTGTAAGCTTCTATCAACCACAACCACCATAGAAGTGCCAGCCAAGTAAGGAAAATGGTTTGAAGATGGCTGTCCATATAGGGCTTCATATGGTGTGATGCATATGACAGTGTGGTAGTAGGAATTATACCACCATTCAGCTAGTAAGAGCCAATTCACCCAATCTTGTGGCTTTTCACCTGTCATGAACCGTAGGTAACCTTCCAAGCATCTATTGAGGACCTTCGTTTGACCATCGATCTCCAGATGGTAGGCAGTAGAAATTTACAGCTTAGTGCCCACCTTCCTGAGCAATTCTTGCCAAAAGGTACTGACAAACACTTTGTCCCTGTCAAAGATAATGGTCTTTAGTAACCCATATAGCTTGAAGATATGGTCCATAAAGAGTTAAGCAATGGTGATGGTTGAAAAAGGGTGTGACAGAGCTATAAATTGACCATATTTAGATAGTCTGTCAATAACCACCATGATGAAATTCTTCCTATTGGATCTGGGCAAACCTTCTACAAAATCCATTAATATGGATTACCAAACCCTGTCAAGTATAGAAAGAGGTTGTAATAGGCTAGAGGAGGTCATATTCTCCGATTTGTTTACTTAGCAAGTGGTACACTCCCTTATCCATGTTCTGACATCATTAGACATTCTTTTCCAGTAAATGGGGTTGCTCGTTCTTTTTTTTGTAGCTTGAACCCCCTGAATGCCCACTTGGAAGACTGTCATGATACAACTTAAACAGCTCTCTTTGAAGTTCATCCACACGACCTACTACTATTTTTCCCCTCCTTCTAAGAAATCTGCCATCCTACTGATATTTTGGATGTCAATGCCCTTGTTGTTGCACCTTAAAAACAAGTTCTTTAATCATTGGATCCTTCTTGTAAGATTCTTGCACCTTGCTTAACAAGTTAGAGGTAACAAAGCTACCAGTCAACTTCAATAGTTGTCCTTCCTTCAATGATTGCTCCCTTGATAAGGCATCAGCTGTTGTATTCACTGATCATTTTCTGTATATTACCTCATAGTCATATCCCACCATTTTAGCCACTCATTTTTACTGGAAGGGTGTCACTACCACTTGATCTGCTAGAAACTTCAAGCTTTGATGATCCGTTCTTATCGTAAAATGTCTGCCTACTAAATAAGAGTGCCACTTTCGAACAGCAAGTAAGCCAGCCAGCATTTCTTTCTCGTAAATTGAAAGTGCCTGATGCCTAACTCCTAGGCTTTTACTGAAGTATGCCACAAGGCTACCTTGTTGCTGTAAAATGGCTCTCACACCATAGCCTGAAGTATATGTGTCCACACAAAATTCCAATTGGAAATTTAGAAGTACCAATACTGGTACAACACATAAAGCTTCCTTGAGTTTTTCAAAAGCAGCAATAGCTTGTTCTGTCCAATTCTAAGCCCCTTTCTTTAGCAGGTCTATCAAAGGTCTAGCCAGAATACCATAACGTTTAATAAATCACCTGTAATAACCCGAGAGCCCTAGGAACCCCCTTAGTTCATTGAGTGATTGAGGAATAGGCCACTAAACTACACATTCTATTTTAGCCGAATCCATAGAGACTGTGTAACATCCGCGTTTTTTAACCAGAGTTGGAACAGTAATAGTGTCGAGTTAAGAGTTAGAATATGTGGTTAAAATAAGAAGATTAGGAAAATTTAAGGATTAATTAATAATTATGAGAAAGGATGAAGGACTAAATAGCAATTTATCCAAATTAAATTATGAGTCATCATGGGAATTAGATTGATTAAGGAGGGGCAAAAGAGTAATTTGGTGGAAGATATTTTTGGAGGCAAAGTTTTGGGCCAAAGTGTAAAGTTGGAAGGTCAGGGACTAAAAGTGCAATTTTACCATTTTTATTAAGTGAGATATTTTTTAAGAAAAATCTAAAAAATTTGAGAGATGAAAAATCAACTAAAAGATGAAAATATCATCTTCTCTTTAAAAGTCCAATCGTCCATGTCCATGTTCTAACTATCCAACTTTTCTTTTTATTCCAATTTAGTCCCTTCACCATTGTTAAGCTCTCCAAGCTTCAAAATCCTCCATTTTCTTTGAAATTTCCTTAAGAATGGCATAGAGGGAAGCTAGTAGACACCTTAATTTCTTTATAGAGTCCATTTTGAAGTGTTAAAGTGGATAGAGATTGAATTAGAATTTTTGAAATTCAAGAACAAAGAAAGAGGGAAGAAGGAGAAGGACCAAATTGAAGAAAAAGGAAAGGAGAAAGCTAAGGTGTGAGAAGAAATTATCTACAAGTAAGGTAAGTACTACAAGTATTAAAAGACGTAGTAACAATTAAGTTAAAGTGTTTATAATTTTAATATATATGATTAATCATGATGAAAATGAGATGTTTAATTATAAGTATGATAATTATGTGTGATTGAATGAAATTTAGTATAAAGAAGCATGAGAAAGGAATTAATCTCATTGAAACAGTTTGGACAGAACAGAGGACTAATTTCGAAAATTCACCAAAAATTGTATAAAAAGAGTTAAGAATTGAATTAAATATGTAATTAAAGCTTATTGAGGTTAGTTTCATATGGAAGAAACAGTGAAATAAAAGGAATTGTATATTTCGAGATATACTAGTTTTTGTGTAACAAGGTCAGAGTAGGTTCAAGTTCCTCTGTTCTGACTTTGAAAAATCATAGAAAAATGTAAAAAAATTATTAGAGACTGAAATTTATATGGTTGAATCCTTAATGAGTCTATTTTCAAAATAAATAGACAAGAACACTATTGGATCTCTGTACTAAAAGATAAATAATTTTTAGTAAAGAAAGGTCGAAACTGTTAGGCAGCAGAGAAGGGGTAAATTGAAAGAATTTACTGTACAAATTGGCTAAAGTAAAAATTCTGAAATTTTTATGATAAAAATATATTTGAGTATAATTTCAGAATCATCAAGCGGATTATAATTTCGAATTTTGTAGCTCAAGATAAAAATAATTTAGTGACTCTGACTCAAATGGACAGTTTTGAAAATTAATGTGAAAATAAGAGTAAAGAGGTATATTATGATATATATGTGATGAACAATGTATATGTGAAATATTATGTGTTTAATTATAAATATTGATTATATGATAAAATGGTGATATTGTGAAAGCCATTGAGGAAATAAAGGTGAGAAATACATGATTATGCATATGTGAAGAAAAATGTATATATGATGTATAAGTTGTGAATGATTTGTGATCAAAATTGAAAATGAAAGTGAAATTGGAATTAAAAGTGATATGAATAGTAAATTGAAAATCCCTATTAACTAATCGGGCTGAGTCGGATATAGTTGGCATGCCATAGGATTGGAAGAGTTCAGGGATACTTCGACCTTGAGTCGATGAGACACTGGGTGTCATTATTTTACTTCGGATAGATTCGATGAGGTATTGGGAACCACTTTACTTCGGTTAGGCCGATAAGACACTGGGTGTCACTTTATTGCTTCGAACTATCCGATGAGGCACTGGGTGCCATTCTGGTGTGTTTGGTTGGATCCGTGTATCCACCAAGGTCCGAGTCTTGTTAATAGGGTAAACAATGTGAAAAAGAAAGAATGTGCAAATTGTGATATTGAGGTAAGTGAAATGATAATCACATGAAAGATGAGTACAATATATATAAGAAATCGAAGAATGATAAAACTAAGTAAACTAAGAGATTGGAATGACTAAAATGTGAAATGAGGAAGAATATGTGAATTCATAACACTACTGTAAGTTAAATATTATACACATAAAAGTTATGTATTTTACATGAATAAATAAATATATGGATGAGTTTGAAATGTGCGAATAAAAGATGAATGATTAATGACTTTTGTAGTACTTACTAAGCCTTCATCGGCTTAACGCGTTTATTTCAACGCGTAGGCATAAGACCTCCGAGAAGTTAAGGTTGGATTAGGTGCCTCTCATCAAATCACATCAACATCGTAAGATTGCAAGACAAGGTATATTTATTTTGTGTGAAATGACATGTACAAATGGTATACCTATGTGTCGCTAATGAATGAGCTATCAATGTTACTTTGAAAATTTACATGAATTGAATGAAATGATTAATATTGTGTTTTAGACTGATTTGAAATATTGGGGAAGTTTTTAAGTTGTTTCAGGGGGTTATTACTAAGTTTTCGACTATATTTACTGATTTTAAGACAGAGGTATCGATATTTTAAGGTGGTAACGATACCAGAGTTCCAGAATGCCCCATTGGTTTCGTTTTTAAGCAAAAGTATCGATATTTGCCTTGTTTTAAGTAAAAATTTCATTTTCATTATTTTCAAACTGATTTTAAGTCTCGATTTTGATTATACTTGAGTATTTTGTGATATTTTGAGTAAAACGATTCAATTACACAGTATTTGAAAGAAAATTTTGTTATACTCATTTTTAATTCTCTGACACTGTATGTAATACTCTTATATCGAGTTTATACATGTGAACCGGGTGTAGGGGTGTTACAGACTATCCATTGAGAGATGACATGGCCAAGGTATTCTACCTTATTAGTACCAAAATAGTACTTGATATGCTTGAGAAACAGTTTATACTGCTAGAGTATTAGAAAAACCTCCTTCAGATGCTTCAAGTGGTCTTCCCATGAGGTGGAGTAGACTAATATATCATCGAAAAACACTAAAAAAGTCTTTCTTAGCAGTGGTTTGAATATGGAGTTCATTAAACTCTGAAAAGTGAAAGGTGCATTAGTGAGCCCAAAGGGCATTACTAAGAATTCATAATGACCCTCGTGTGTTCTAAAGGCCGTTTTTGGGATTTTCGATTCATACGTTCATATCTGGTGATATCCAGATCTTAAATCCAACTTAGAAAACACCTTAACTTGGCCCAACTCATCTAGCAATTCTTCAATCAAGGGAATTGGGAACTTATCTTTAATTGTCAACTAGTTGAACTGTCTGTAGTCCACACATAACCTCCAAGACCTATCCTTTTTCATCACCATTACTACAAGTGAGACAAAGAGGCTGCAACTGTCTCTTATAACCTCTGTTTGTAACATTTCCTTAGTCAACCTTTCCAATTCATTTTTCTGGACCATAAGATACTTATTTGGTCTGATTTTAACCACTGATCCTTCATCACTTAGTAGAATTCGGTGATCTTGCAATCTACTTGAGGGCAACCCTGTAGGTATTTGAAACAATTCCTCAAACCCCTCTAATAAGGCTTGTAAATTTGCAGGCTGTTTTCCTATGATAGGAGTAGTAATTGATAATTGTTGTTCAGTGGTAATTATTACTACACACGGGTCAACTTCAGATTCCAACATTGAAAAACATTTGGTGAGCTCCTTCTTACTCATCAGCTCAACATTCCCTAGTAAGAGACCCTGAATACTGCAAGAGCTGCCTTTGTTGGTAAATTCCATGACCATGGAGTTAAAATCCCAAGTGATAGACCCTAGAGATCCCAACCATTGTATTCCCAATACTGCATCATAGTCTTTAAGTGACAGCACCATGAACTCAGCCACATAACTAATTCCTTGGACCTTCCAACTTACTTACTAACAAATACCCTTGGTGAACAGTTATCTTCCATCAACCACAGTTACCTTAAGCTGAGGTTATTGGTACACCGGAAGGTTTAGCTTAGCCACCAAACTAGTGCTTAAAAAATTATGAGTACTGCTTGTGTCTACTAGAAAGATGGTTGTAGTGGTCCCTATTTCAGCTTTAAATCTCATAGTGTGAGGTTCATGAGACCCTTTAAGTGCGTGAAGGGACAACATAGGTAAGGAGGTTGTTTCTCCTCTACAGCAGGTTCTTTAGATGGTTCTGGATCAGCTGGTGAATCTTCTACTTCATCATCAGTTGGAGATTCCAACAACATCTGGTATAGTTGACTTTTGACACACTTATGTCCCACAAAGTACTTAGCTCAACACCAAAAACACAACCCCTTTTGTTTCCTTTCACCCATGAGGGCAAGACTTATTCTCTTAGAATTCCCTTTTGTAACTATTGCCTCAGCAAGTGGTGTGGTTTAGTTTGCCCTGTGTTAAGAGGTCTAGGGGCAACGTAAGAGGGTGTATATTTGTTGTGTGCATACCCCTAGATAGAAAACCTTTCCCTAGGGTAGTTTCTAGTATATCTTCCACTTGTCTAGCTATATGGAAGGCTTTTACTAGAGTGCGGGGTCAAAAAAGCTGAAGATATTTCCTAATCTCTACCTTCAAATTGCTCACAAAAATACTTAGTGCATACGATTTGGGCAATCAGAGTTTAGTAGGAATACTTGCGAACTGATCATAGTAATAATCCATAAATCTTTGTTGCCTCAATATCACCAAGTCAACCATAAAATCCTGGAAAAGGTTGGTTCCAAAACGCTCCTTCATATCCTGGGCATACAAATTCTAGTCTATTGTATCAAGATCCCCAAACTCCTACATGTAAAAATGATACCAATCCAGTGTCTTGCCTTCCAAGTGTAACATCACCGTGCGCACTTTATCCATCTCTAAAACTCTCTCCGAAGCAAAGAATTGCTCCAACTTAAACCACCATCCACGGAAGTCGGTACCATCAAACCTCGGACACTCTAATCTGTAAGAACAATCGATTGGGCATATAGCTCTTTATAATTGAGAGGAGGTTTCTAGTGAAGGAAGTTCCATTGTTTCATTAGTTGCAAGGCCAGGTGCTCACATGATTCTCTTCCCCTTTACTACGGCTGTTGATGACCCTCCAAGGAAGTGCTCAAACAAGGATTTCATTTCTTACGTGTGTTTTCCTTAGAAATTTGCAGTCGAGCTTCCAATTTGCTCTCGATCCTAACCTCCATTTGAGCCATTTCATTATGGACCCTTGTCAGTTCCTATTGTAATGCTTGTATTTCCTTACCCCGAGTGGTTACTCCATCCTCAACCATGAATGAAAGCTCTGATACCCTATTGTAAACTGGTTTACAAACTAGAAAAATTGACAGTGACGACGATAAAAAATTTAGAGAAGAATTTTTGAGAGAAAGAAGAATTTTGTATTTTTATTCATTGTCATGCTTTGAGTGCATGACACCTATAAAAAAAGAAATAATGACATAACAGAAAGAGAAAAAGAACAACGAAAATAAATGGATAGCTGTCCAAGCAGTTAAGAAAAATACTGATAGTAAAATGACATTCCTTCAGCATCCTGACTTGACCCAATTTGCTTGTTGCCTGTGGCCCAATTAGTTGATCCGTAAATATGGCCTAATTGGCTCAGTTAATGTTTGGACCATAACATTCTCCTTTGAGCAAAACCCATAGACCTATTTTGACGAAGCCAACGTTTCGGCTAATAGTCTCATCGACTCCATTGTACATGAAGAATGGCATATTTATTCATTGACAACAACAAAGGATCTTCTTTACACTGGCTCCGATAGCAAGAACATTCGTGTGTGGAAGAATTTGAAAGAATATACAGGGTTTAAGTCAAAACAATGAAAGAATTTGAAATTTTGTTCTAAACCCCCCTTTTTTTTTATTTTTTTAAGGAAATTTGCAAGTGGCTAATGTATATGCCAGAAACAATTGTGTGGAATTAAAGGGGCAAGAGATTAAATAAGAGTTAAATAAGCTTTTAAGATTGTTAATTCTCTGTATGTTTTTCTCAAAGAAGTCATTTCTAATGTTTTTAGTCTTTGTCGGTTCTTCAGAGGAAGACGTTCTTCTTCATAAACCCAAAGCTGGGGTACGTTTCCCTCTTCAAAGCATTTATTTATAAATATCATAAATTAATAATAAATTTAGGAAAGATGATTATAGTATTTCTTTTTCAGTTTTTTTGGGTCAGTAACAAGAAGTTGAAAGAGTTCATGGAATTACAGATGAGGAAGCATGGGATTATGTAAGAAAAACAATTTTTTTTTGGGTGTTTGGTTGATGAAAAAATATAAGAAAATCTGAAATTTCTTGTTGTTGAAGAAGATGATAAAATTTGAAATTAAAATTATTTAATAATTTTATTATTTCAAAAAAATAATTTTAATAATTTTAAATTAATTTTAATAATTTTATATTTAAAAAATAATTTTAATAATTTTAAAATAATTTGCTGATATGGCATATAAAACAAAATAGTGCCACATCAGTATATGCTTAAGTGGACGTGCTCAGCTGGAAAAAAATTATCATGTCAGCATCGTTAGTCCCTAAAAGGCCACGTTAGCAATACCGTTAAAAATGATCAATTTGACAAAAAATATTATGTGTGAAAGTGAGCAAAAAAAATCATAAGGATCAAAATGATAAAATACCCAAACTTTGAAGACTAATTTTATGATTATGCTAATTTAAAAAACATATATAATTTAGGGTGAAATCTTTGGAACTTTTGGGGGTCTTTTACTTTTGTAAGGAACAAGTAATGTACGGATAAGCAAATAAAATATTGGAGCGAAACTGGCAACACTTCAAAGATTCGAAGAAAACTGGTAATGTCTGTTTAGCCAGCCCAAGACAGCCTTTTAACCTAGTCAAGCCGTTTCTTTTTCCCTATATATCATACATGATTTCACGCGCAAGCCACGCGCTCCTTATTTGTCTTCCTTGCACTACGCGCCGCCTCGGAAACCTCGCTCCCAATCTATTAGGAAAAGTCTCAGCTCCACGGAAGAGTCGCCATTGCCTCAACCCTTTCTTTTCGACTGCTAGTCTCATGGGTTCAGTTTCTGCGTTGAAAGAGCCTTTAGAGTATCCAATTGCTCGCAGAGACGACTCTGTCGTTGACGATTACCATGGCGTTAAGATTGCTGACCCTTATCGATGGTTTTCTTATTTCATTAAATTTTCCTTCATTTTATTCAAATTTTATAAACGATTATTTTGGAGATATTATTCAATCATTTCGCTTCCTAGGCTTGAAGATCCCGATGCTGAGGAAGTAAAGGATTTTGTTCAGAAACAGGTAAAATTAACCGATTCGGTGCTTCAGCAGTGCGAAGCAAAGGATAAGCTTCGCGAGAAAATCACCAAGCTGTTTGATCACCCACGTTATGATGTCCCATTCAAGCGAGGCAATAAGTATTTTTATTTCCATAACACTGGACTTCAAGCACAAAATGTCCTTTATGTCCAGGTGCGTAATCCAAGAATTCTATTCAAATGGATTTTCTTTTTTTGGTACATAAAAGGGATTCAAGAGCTGACCTGATGTTGGGTTTTTCTTTTTCCAGGATAGTTTGGAAGGAGAAGCTCAAGTATTGCTTGACCCCAATTCGCTTAGTGAGGATGGAACCGTGTCTTTGAGCTCCTTCTCTGTAAGTGAGGATGCTAAGTATTTGGCATATGGGATTAGTTCCAGTGGCAGTGATTGGGTGACGATTAAAGTGATGCAAGTTGGGGATAAATCAGCTGAACCTGATACTTTATCATGGGTGAGCTAATTGATTTGAGTCTTTGAGTGTTTAATTTTGTTTCAAGAGTCTGTTGATTGATTATCCTGCTAACCCTGCAATTCAATTCTGTTCACAGGTAAAGTTTTCCGGTATAAGTTGGACACATGATAGCAAAGGGTTCTTCTACAGTCGTTATCCAGCACCTAAGTAAGTAAAAATGATGTTCTGATTGGAGTAGAGACGGACCTTTTTAATTAGTTCTGAAAATAGAAAATAAGGTTATGGCATGTTTATTATGTAGAGAGGGAGAAAATGTTGACGCGGGGACGGAGACCGATTCTAACCTTAATCAACAGCTATACTATCATTTTCTCGGTACAGATCAATCTGAAGATATTTTATGCTGGAGAGATCCTGAAAATCCTAAGCACTTTGTGGCAGGTGGTATTACAGATGATGGAAAGGTAAATGGATGTCATGTTTGCCAACTAGGAATGTATGAACAACTTGGAAAGCAATCTAGTTTTCACATCTTTTTTCCTTCCTTGTATTCAAGTTGTAGTATCAAGCAACTTCTTTTAACTTAATTTCACTGTATTTTTATGTTTCCAAAGAGTTAAATCATAATGCTGCTGATGAAACTACTAATTCACTGTTCTAACTGAAGGACAACCTGGAGATGAAATGCCAGGAGAAAGCAAATTTAATATTTTCTCATTCTATTTTTCCTTTTAAATTTTGTTGTGCAGTATCTTGTCCTAACCATTGGGGAGAGTTGTGACCCTGTCAATAAACTATACTACTGTGACATATCCTCACTTCATGAAGGTCTTGAAGGTTTCAGGAATAAGGATGGTCTTCTCCCATTTGTTAAGTTGATTGATACCTTTGATGCTCAATATGAAGCTATTGCAAATGATGACACAGTTTTTACTTTCCTTACCAATAATGATGCCCCTAAATATAAAGTAGTCCGAGTAGATCTGAAGGAACCAAGTAACTGGATTGATGTCATCCCAGAGTCTGAAAAGGATGTGCTTGAATCAGTATATGCTGTAAATGTTAATAAATTGATTGTCAGTTACTTGAGTGATGTGAAGTATGTGCTGCAAGTAAGGGATTTGAAAACAGGATCACTGCTGCATCATTTGCCAATTGACATTGGGTCTGTTTATGGGATTTCAGCACGGAGGGAAGATAGTGTGGCTTTTATTGGTTTTACCAGCTTTCTTACTCCAGGTATTGTATATCAGTGCAATCTAGGCACTGAGACACCAGATATGAAGATATTCCGTGAAATTAGTGTGCCTGGATTTGACCGCTTAGAGTATGAAGTCAATCAGGTAACTATTGCAGCAATTTGGTGATGTTAAACTTCCCATGGCATGAATTTAGTATGTTCTCTTGTTGTTTTATTTGCATTTCAGGTATTTGTGCCAAGTAAGGATGGTACCAAGATCCCAATGTTCATTGTGGGCAGGAAGAACATTAATTTGGATGGATCACACCCTTGTTTGTTGTATGGATATGGTGGGTTTAACATTAGTCTCACACCAACATTCAGTGTGAGTCGTATTGTACTTACAAGGCATCTCGGTGCTTTTTACTGTGTTGCCAACATTCGTGGTGGGGGAGAATATGGAGAGGAGTGGCATAAAGCTGGTGCTCTTTCCAAGAAGCAAAATTGCTTTGATGACTTCATTTCGGCTGCTGAGTATCTTATATCTGCTGGCTATACTCAGTCTGAAAAGTTGTGTATTGAAGGTGGAAGCAATGGTGGGCTTCTCATTGGGGCTTGCATAAACCAGGTTGACTGAAATTTGCTTAACTGCTTTTTTTTTTTTTTTTTTGTATATATAATTCCTTGTATCTTTATGTTATAGTATTCATTATTGAGCTATTTTGTTTTTGGCAGAGACCAGATCTTTTTGGCTGTGCTTTGGCTCATGTTGGTGTGATGGACATGTTACGGTTTCACAAGTTCACCATTGGTTAGTATGATCTGCATCTTTTAACTCTATGGTATACTTATTTTAGTGTTATATATATGCATGTATGTATAAATATGTTGATGAAAATTCTTTTTGAAGGCCATGCATGGACATCGGATTATGGATGTTCGGACAAGAAGGAAGAGTTTCACTGGCTGATCAAGTGAGTGAATTTCTTTTGTATGGAAACTTCCATTTAATTCAAATATTCAGCTTTGTAATATGGTTATAAATCAGACTTCTATTAGCAAATATCCGATCTGATATCAAACATGGATGAAAAGGTGGTTTCCCCATTCAAGGGAGAAATACAAAGCATAAATAAAGATGACCTGAAAGCAAAGCAAAAACACAAGTAATTTATTTGTGAATAAAATTTCTAATTTATCTTACTCTTTTGCAAGGTACTCACCACTACATAATGTACGAAGACCATGGGAACAGCATCCTGATCAGCAATTACAGTACCCTCCTACTATGCTGTTGACTGCTGATCATGATGATCGTGTTGTGCCATTACACACGCTTAAATACTTGGCGGTGAGTCTTCAAATCATCAGTTGTCATATATTTCATTCATCTGCACATCACAATCCAAGAAGCTCCAGAACATATTTTCGTACTGCTGCTATATTTTAGCTGTGTAAAGCTGGTCCGTTGAATTTCTTGTATTCTGTTATCTTATCAGACACTGCAACATGTACTGTGTACAATATTAGGGAAGAGCCCCCAAACCAACCCGATCATAGGCCGCATTGAATGCAAGGCTGGACATGGAGCTGGACGCCCAACACAGAAAATGGTATGCTTTTATTTTGATTTCTTTTCAATTAAAAAGTGCGATCATGGGTTAACTAAGCCACCCGTGTAGTGGCAAAAGACTTGTTGCATTGATTAAGTTAAAAAGTGCAAACATGGGTTAACTAAGCCACCAGGGTAGTGGCAGAAGACATCCCTTACCCCCAGCCTCTGATGAAAAATTGCTAGCATGGATTGAGGTGATATTTAATATTTATGGGTTTAGTAAAAGTAATACATTAATGCTTTGTTTGGTAGGAGTTGTTTTTTCCATGCATCTTAGTACATGAGCTAGCAATAAACCAATTTCATTGATAACATTTAGTCACACGTCTTCTTTTCAGCATTTTGAGGAGGTTTTATTTTTAAATTTAAATTGTACGAATTATTATTTATGTAATAATTGCTTTTACTTGTCTATGCACTAAATAAGCAAACGAAGCATAAATGCTAAAATAAGAATAGTAATAATTAAATCAATCTTTAGCCAAAAACTTGAACCCCAAGTTTTGATCTATTGGTCGGGTAAAAATAATAGACTTCGAATTATCGTTGTACAAAAAAAAAAAAAAAAAAAAACCTTAGCCAAGAACCTAACCAGTGTCATAGGGTATATGCAACACAACTAACTGCGCTTATGGAGATTCTAGGCTCCGGTATCAGTAGGAATGATAAGAATCCATCTCTATACGTTATAAGACAGCTTTGGCAAAATCCATATTAACTTCGTTGCTAGAGCATGTGATATTGGCTTTGTGTGTTGTGCAGATTGACGAAGCTTCTGACCGATATGGATTCATGGCTAAGATGTTGGGTGTATCATGGATTGAGTAGCTTTTTGTGCTGAAATAGTATTTATAATCAACTGTTGTGACTGAAGAATTCTATTTGCCCTTTTTCGTAGGGCTTAAGGAAGATTCTTTTTCTCCCTTGTACAATGGAAAGGCATCATCTCTTACGAAGCTTGTGCCATCATATTATTATTTTTTTTTAATTTTCCAGGATCATAAAGAAAATACTGTTACAGGTACTAAGGTGGAATTAAAAGGGATAATAAGTGCATGATATTAATGTATTTTATATTTATATTTATATTTATTTAAATTAACTCAAAATATGAGCTTTAAATTATTTGAGCCCGTACATATTATAAATAGTTTATTTAAATTTATTTTAAGTTGATTCATATTTTTCTAAATTTTTTAGAAGTATTAATTCAGAATTTAATAATTTTATTTATTTTTTCATGAAATAAATTTTAAAATTATACATGATCTTTTATTTAATGTGTAATTTGATATAGAAATTTTGATTTGATGTAATTATACATATGAAAAATTTATTGTAATTTAAATGCATATATGAAACTTTAATTTTAATTTAGTTATATACATTTTTTTTTACATTATATAATTATTTATATTGCGGCATGTATAGTTAAAAAATGTTATATTGATAATTAATGCAAATTTTATTAAATTAATTTTTATTATGTAAAAATGTGCACAAATTTTTTATTTATTTATCAAAATTTTATATATAATTAAATATATTTTTAATATTTGCATTATAGTGTTACATTATTATTGATTTATTTTTTTATGAATTATAAAATATTAAAAAATAACCCATTATATTACATTATAAAATTAAAAAATATCATATTAGAAACGAGTTTAATTTTAAATTAAAAAAAATATCAGAATAAAAATACGCCTAATTTTATTTAAATTCATTTTTAGACTTGATATTTTTGTTTAAATTTTTTATAATATAAACAAATTTAGTTGGGATGCATTTTTTTTTTTTATAAGAATGGTGATTTTCTAAACGATAGCACAGTCCAAACATTTTTAATTGCTTAAAACATGCCTATAACCCTTATATTTTTCATTACGAGGTGAATAATTTTTATTTCAAAATGTTTAACAAAAAAAAAATTAACAGTATTAACAATTAAACTTAAAATCTGAAAAGTAGATAGACTAAATTCCTTAAAATAAAGACTAAATTACTAATTTTTGAAAGTACAAGGACTAGTCATTTTAACCTTGATAGAAATGTGAATTATGATAGTAGATAGATACTAATGGTTGACAAATGAAAACTGAAAGAAACAATAAGAACATTAGTGTATAAGAAGAAGAAAAAATGCGACCTCGAGTTGAGGTCTACTAATTTAAGGTTAAATGCATACAAGTTCCTCCATAGTTCACATGAGCAAACTCTGCTATTCAATCCTAAACCCAGACCTGGAGATTTTATTATATGCTGGGTTAGAGGGGTCGGGTGTGTCGGCCACTTGCCCTACCGCAGAGTAGTGCATTCTTAGGGATCGGATATTCATCCCTTAGCGAAGTTGAGGTGGTGTATACTCGCAAATAAAACTGTTGTCCCAGATACTGTCTTGCCCAAAACTCCGACCTCAAGTTCCACATTCCTACGTTGTCAAGCGCCACATAAATGGCAGTCCATGACTTGGGATACACCTGCATTCATCCCCACCCAAATATCACAATCTACTTCTTCTCGGTGTTTTTTTTAAGGTGAGCTAAATGAAGAAAGATGTCATTCTTACCTGAGTGGTACATCGAGAAACCGCGTCACGGAGATTGTATTCCCTCCTACTGGCTGTTGTCCATTGCCCTCCATCCATACTGCATTCCAGAATAGTTCAAAAACCAATGTTTCAGCACAATTCCCTGCATATGTCTTATGGATTATTGGGGGTACAAGAAAAAGATGTGCTTACCCAACAACAAAGAAAGAGTAGCCATCAAGATGCCAACTCTGTACAATGTTCTCATTATTCTGAAACACTATCTCAATGAAAGCCCTGTAGTCAGCTTGCATTACTGAAGTATCAAGGTATATCTTTCCGCCATAAGGATTATCAGATATGCTTCCTACGCGAAAAACTCCTCCGATTTTGAAATAGTCAGCAAGTTTCAGCGGTGTGTCTGCTGGAACAAATGAAACACTGTTAACCGCATATCTCTGCTTGCCATTAACTTGCCCGGCGGAATTCGCAAGCCTGATGGTTCTGGTTGTGTTAATGAGACCGTAGTGATATGAACCCTGTGGGTTAGGCCTTGGTCCACTTGCTGTAAGGTTAGTCCTGAAACAAAAACACGTACATAACTAGATTAGAACATATAAGGTTTACAGCTTGTCAGTGTTGGTTAAAACTTGGAAAAAAGTACCTGATAGAGCGGGCCTGGTTCAAGGACCAGTCAATTTGGATGGTTGGTCCACCAGGAGGAGGACCGGAGACAGGGCCAGCGGAATTGCTATATCGGAGAATTGCTGTAGAGGTGAGGAGCTGGCTGGTGAAGCGAGTGGAGACCGCAATGTAATAGTCTTTTGCAGGCTGATCAGCTTTAAATAAAACTGAACATGATTGGCCAAGGTGAAGGTCTATTGAAGAGTAGGTAGTTTGCAAAGTGTGGGTTCCCTCAACTTCTACCAACGTCAACCGATGGTTTTGGATGCGGAAATTGAGAGAATTCTGCAATCCAACATTCGATATCCGAAGCCTGTAGGTTTTCCCTGCAATAAATGGTGCACAACATATTTATTCTCAAATCACATCCTTCCGAAACAACTTAAATGATATACAATTAGAGTGACTAATATACCCTGTTCAACATTGAAGGAGGCACCGCCAGGTCCTCGACCGTTTATAAGGATTCCATCAGGGAAAGGCAGCTTCTTACCATGATCCAGACGAGCTTTCAAATTCTGCATAAGCACATTTCCAGAAACCAAGTGATCCCAAATGTAAAGGCAAGGGTTTGAAAAATGAAGATCATGCATTTTCCATTTAGATGCCAAGTAAAGGCAAGGGTTTGAAAAATGAAGGATGATTAGTACCGTGTGATTGGACTTGTACCAATCTCCAATAAGAACAGTGTAATCCCCAGCAGGATCCAGGAAGGGAACCGGGATCCGAGGTCGGCTAAGGATCCTGATCCCTCCAAAACCACCAGCAGCCTTATGGAATGCAAGAGAGGGGAAGTAAAAGAAACTTCCTATTTGATCCTTGACCTGAAGAATGTATGTGAAGTTCTTTCCTGGTGGAATAGGACAGGTTGTTCCATATACACCATCTTCATAAGAATTCCTCCTCTGTTGGATTCCACTCCTACGTTTACCATTTCAGTTCCAAATAACAGCATCAACCTTTTAGTATCTGCTAATTTTAGATGGTTTCTTTCATTAAGTTCACAGCTTTTACCACTTGTATACAACTTTTCTACTTTTTCAGGACTTCACAAGTGATGAACAATTCAATTCAATATCAAGAACAAAGTACTGCAATCTGACATTTTATTTGCAAGTTCATAAATGATGAACAAAATGTTGAGGTATGGAAGGCATTATCTTCCTTTTTCCGGTATGCGTCCAAATCTCTATCACCAACATTGCACCTTCCCATTATCTCTTAGGGGGTGGTGGGAGACAGCTAATTAAAAATTGGTCCATGATGAATGATGGGTTTGAATTAGGTAGATTATGGGCCATCCAACTTTCCCAAATTAATTCAACAGTTAAATCTTAAAATGCTGTCTCTCTCAATCAAGGACACTTTTGTTTTCTAGTTATATACTGATACTAGACACTGTTTTCCGTCTCTCCAAGGCCTATGCCTTAAACCTCGGCATTCAACTTGCCGCTTTCACGGGAAGTCTTTTACTTTACAGGAAAGAGTTAAAGGAAGGAAATGAATGGGGACAACCAGATCTGCCATGTGACCAGCCACATGCAAGGATGGCAGGAAAGAAGTAAAACGAATAAAGCTGACTGATTCTTTTAATAACAAATCTTAGTGAACACCTAAGTGGGATGTTTGTCAGAATGGTACTAAGCTTAAAAATATGCCCCCACATGGCAGCTAGTTAGATAGAAATGGTGCGTAAATGTTTGTGGATAGAAGAAGATGGAATGAATGGAGTTGGATCTTACCAGGAAAGAAGAAAAGGCTCGTTTAAACTGTTATGGACATTGATAATGAGATTCTCGTTGGTAACAGAGTGAACGTCAGGGCCTGGGAATTGACCATTGATAAGAATACCCTGCCAAAATCAAAACCTAACCAATCAATTCATCACCATATATGGTTCAAAACAAAAACATAAAGATGTGAATGAATGAAGGGTCACCTTTTGGCGAACTCCAAGAGGATAAATGTCACCAGAGGTAACATTCCAGTCGAAGAATCTGTAGGGATCTTCAGCACCAGCAATGGCAAAAAGACCAGCTGTGGCACAAAGCAATACCACCCCCAAATGAAGCTGCATTTTGGAAGTATAAAATGAAAAAAAAAAAAAAACAACCTTTCCTGGCTCCCAGTTCCTACGTAGCGAAAGTGAAAGAGACTTCAAAAAGAAAAAAGGATGGGAGTGGCACACTCTTTTAGTGCGGTACAGGGGATGATGTCTGTCTGCAAGTGTAAATAAGGCGTAAAGAAAAGATAAAAAAGAAGGGCAGTGTCGGTGGTGGGGTGCTTAGATAAACATAAGCAGTTGAGCTGGGAATGTCTAGAGATGTGATTCAGGGTGACATGAGCTTCGGCTTCATTGCTTTTTGTTCTTGCAAAAGTATTAATGGGGAGGCGGTGGAAGAATGAAATCAATACAAATACTGATAGTGGTGGTGTCATGTGAGTTTTGTACTGTTCTCTTTTGTTTTAGACCTTTTGCATGTGAAACTGCCGAGTGATTCATTTAAAGCAGGGAAACCCAAAGTCAAGACCCCACTTCAGATCTCCGATTATTTTTGTTGTTGTTAGAATAATCAATAATTATGGTCTAATTTTAGTATTAGTCCCTCTATTATACATGAGTTCTAGATTTAGTTTCTATACTCTAATTTGATACTTTTTGAATTTTGTTTTCTACATTTGACCTTAGCTTATTATTATTTTGAATAATCTAATAATAGGTTGTAATTATATATGTTATTTTTGACATAATGGCTAAAACTACATATAGTCCCTCTCCAACCCATAAATAAAAGGATAATGCGTTTTAACGCACTTGAATCCACGTTCCCTTGCATTGACAACAATATTCATACCAACCAAACTAAGACTCAATGGACGAGCTTAATTTATTTTTTACTCCAATAATTCAAGGACAATTTAATTAAATTTTATAATATCTTATTACATTCTTATCTTCGTTTAAATTTCTTTAAATTGATATTAAAATAATTAAATTTGATTAAAGTAATTTAAGTTGCGTTAGTAATATTGTTGTTAGAATTTTATCCTTCTCTTTTAATTCATAAAAAAAAGTAACAAAAAGAATTCCTCGGATTTATGGAACATTACTAAAATTTTATTTTTGGTTCATTGAATCAGATAATACCGAATATATTTTCATTTATAAAATTTAGATTGCATATTCATTTTTTTTTACCACAGTAACGATATGCATGCATGCATGCAATAGATTAGCAGCACAATTCCTTTATTTTATTTTATAGCGACTTGAACTCAACGAGTGACACCAGTAGAAAAGAGTATAATGTTTATTTTAAGAGATTTGGATTCGAGTATTTGTGTGTAAGGTGTGTGTGCGCTGTCAAAATATTAAAAAAATATAAATAAATAATACAATATA
The DNA here is from genome assembly GCA_039519145.1 of Kokia cookei. Lineage (NCBI taxonomy): Eukaryota > Viridiplantae > Streptophyta > Magnoliopsida > Malvales > Malvaceae > Kokia > Kokia cookei. The sequence continues at coordinate 9,362,497 of CM076899.1, read as the reverse complement.
ATCACACCAATTTATTGAAAAAAAAAATATAACGACTTGGGACAATGAAGAAATCATTAGCGGCTTGCTTTGATGGAATCTGAAGCAACGTATATATAGACCCTATCATTATCCTTTAAACTTACGTCAAGCTTTTTCTTTGGTGCAAAACAAACATCAAACAATTTTAAAGGGTTTATTTCTATTATTAGCTCCTGTATTTTGTGAAAGTTATGAATTTAATCCCTAAATTTTTATTTGATCAATTTTAGTTCCTGTACTTTTCAAATTGGTAATTTTAGTCCCTAAACTTTTCAAAATTTAAAATTTTAATTCTGACTCAAACAGTAGCAGTTCTGATTAAGCTTAACACTTTAAATCTCTTTTCACTTTCATGTAGCACTTCACTTCATATAACACTTTACTTAAATATTTCATTTCACTATTTAAGCACACGTAGAAATTTTTGATATTTTACAATTTAATCCCTCGATTCATAAAAATTCAATAATCACTATTATATCACTTCACACTTCATTGACTACCACTTAACACTTCATTTAAACCCCTCATTGTAATATTTATTAACATATCAAAAGTTTACATACTATTCAATTTAGTCCTCTCTACAACAATTTCACTACACTACATCTATTCACTTTGCAATTTAAATTTAATTGATATCTTCGCTTCACATTAATCAACTTCATATTAAATTCATAGTCATACATCTTAAATGAATTCAATGAAGTATTTACTTATTCTCTGCACTTCAACTTAACCTTTCTCTTTTCAATTCAAAGCCTTCCTTTACTTTGATCACCTTTCCTTTACCCTTTCCTCTTTCTCTCCATGCATACATATACAAAACATAACCAGTATCTTGTATCCAACATAATCTTTTCATGATTTCATATCAAAATAACATGAAAACCTTAAAAAATCATCAAATATTACCTTTATCCTTTACTTTTTCTTCACTTTCCCACTTGCTTCTTCAACTATGTAGTTTTCATGGTAGAAAATATTTCCATAACACTCTAGGATATGAAATTTGGCTAGAATTTTTAGGAAAAACTCATGAAAAACGCATGAAAAGTTTTCCTTTTTTTGTTCTTTCTTTCTTCCTCCCTTCTTTCTTTCCTTTCTTTCCCTTTTTTTCTTTGTTGTCTCAAGCTGCTGCCGTTCATCCTTCCATTGTGTATAAAATTTTACACTTTTCTTCTTATTTCAATTTAGTCCATATTTCACCAACCAATCAAAATTCACCATATTTCAACCTTAATTTCCAAAAACTCTCTATCATTTACAGCTCAACACTTAGATATTCTAATCTCATGATTATGTATCCAAATATCAATTAAATATGTTAAAATTATATTTAGGTCCTTTTCATATAAATGGGAAATTTGCAATTAATCCTTGTACTTTTCCACTTTATTTCTCCATTTTCCAACTCCACATATCAATACATATCCATGTCAAAATCATAAAAAAATATTTCTTAAAATTTCGTTCCTTTTCTAAAATGGTAAAATTTACTTTTAGTCCTTCAACTTTCAAAAATTCACAATTTAATCCTTATCAAAATTCATTATTCAAACTTCCTCTCCAAATAATTATTTCACTTTTGAAATATTTTCTTTCTCGAAACCAAAATTTTGGAGTATTACAAAATTTGATTGAAAATAAACAAAAATAAAAACTCTAGAAAATCCAAAATAATATTTTTTATCCCAAGATAACAATTATCTGTTTTTCTCATTCTTTTACAATTAACCTTCAATATTAACCTCCAATGTCACAAATAAAAGCAAAATTGTTTAAAAAAAAAAAACAAATCATACCATGTATAAATATTGAGAGTTAAATTTTTTTTAAATCCAAACCAAATTTATAAATATTAAAGATTAAAATTTCTATTATTCCAATTTTAGAAGTCATTGTTAGCCAAATTGTGAACAAAAAAGATAATTAAATTGTAGGGTGACAAAAATTTTACTAATAGTTGGATTACTACTAATTTAAAGTTTAGGCTTGGTCCAAAAAAATATCTTATTTTTTCGACATTGTCTTACCGATTCTGAATTTAAATCTTATTTTTCTTAAATATATATATATAATCATTTGTTTATTCTTATTAAATTACAATCCTATAGTTATATTCACATACGTACTGATGTATAACATAAATCATAAATACCTTAAAAACAAATACATATCGAAGATTAGAGTTCATCGATTGTTCTACAGATTATATATTGTAGTAAACTATTTAACAAATTGATTTATATATTTGTGCCCATAGATTTTATATTAATATACAAATTTAATTAGAGTATCAATATCACAAAATGTTACTCCAAAACCAAAAATAATATATATATATATATATATTTTTTTTTTTTTTATTGATATTACATCTAAGACTTACCCCAATAAAAATATAATAAAAGATGTAACCCAAAATTTCAACCACAGTCGTGCACAGTTTTACTAAATATATAGCAAGCAATTGTTTTGTGGAATTAGGGACCCAAAAAATGCAGTATAAAGAAGAAACAAAGATACAGACAAAACACAACACAAACTATAATCCCTACCTAAAGCACATGTAACACTAGACAATAACAATATTTGAACTTACTGATCATTTCCAACACCAAGTATCCACTGTGCAAGATGTGTCAAATATGGTTCTGCTTGGGAGCTGCTGCTCAAAATGGGTCTCAGGCTCTGAAGCTCAGCATTGAATTCTCTCTCAAATTTACTGCAATGTATATTAGTTTAAGTTAGAGCGATGAGAGAAAGAGGTCATCATAGCCACCCATTGTCCACACTTACAGAATGGAATCAGTAACGGCTGAGTTTCTAGTCAAGACTTTTTGCACTTGAGATGGATTCTTTGATTTCAATTTTCCTGAGCCAACCGAACCATCAGACTGCTCATCTAACTTGGGAATGTCAATAGATGACGAGATTAACCATTGTGTTGCTGCTGCATATTGTAGGCACAATGATTTCAACTTCTCCACTTTCTGCGACAATAAAAACAAACAAACATGAATAATGAAAGTGAATTTCCCACACTCAAATCTTGTGTATTCAAGGGCTGTTTCAGACTTAATTTCCAACATCATCTTTTTTTCACTTAAAAATTTGAAATATGCTTCATTCACCAGTTCTTATTAGATTCTAATAATAAAAATCTAAAACACCATTTTAGTCTAACAATTAGCAACAGACAAGCATGTCCAATTTATTAAAAGCTGTCCCCAAAATACTGATAAATGAGAAGCAACAAACCTTTATCAGTTCAGGCAAAAGAAGTAAGCATTCTTTCAGACACTTATCAAGGAAAAAATCATGATGCTGGATGACCTGTTACAAATAGAAGGATGTTCAAATATAACTTGTAATGCACTAGTTTATCACAAAAAAATTATATTTTATATTAAAAACAGATAAGCAGCATATAGAAGTCTAATTAGGATAATACCTCATCAATGCTTTTTGCAGTCTGGAGTCTACCATGCATCACATGCCAATTGGGTTCAAGAACCTGAAAAGAAGGATTTCAAGAATGTTACTTAAAAGCACCTAGCCAACTAATTGAACATCTCAACATAAGTTCATATTTTCTGCCTCATCCTTTTTTGTGCCTTTCCTTGATAAAGCTAAGAGTCAAAACCCAAAGTCCATCTTGCTAGTGGTTTTGACTACCACAAATGCAGAGATTTCCCAAAGTAAAGAAATACTGAGGTTCAGTTATGCCCCAAAACTGAAATAAAGTGGAATGGAAGATAAAGAGTATGTAAGACTCGTCTGACTTCATGAGCTGTTCCTTCTAGGCCTTACAAAAGTATTCAGAGCTGCTATGGTGCAAAGGATACAAAGAAACCTGCCTCAAATGTTAGATAATGCAGAAGACTGTTAATAAATCTCAGCATGCTACGACAGAGGAGAGATGATCTAGAGATGGCAGTTCCATGATAATTAAGAGCACGAACTCCCTGCAAAATTTGTTTAAGTTATAGGATAACATAGAGCAAACACATAGAAGGTCACCAGATTACAACAAGAAGTTCAAGTCCATACTTGATGCATTTGCCAAGACCCACAGAGCTGGCGTTCCACATGCTTACAATGAAAAAGGAAGCGGAAAATCAACTGATATTTTGTTAAAGCTTTTCTTGATATAACAATTGACAGTGGCCACTGAATCTGAAAACACACAATATCATGAGCATAAGGATGAAAATACATGGTTGCACTGTGAAATGATGTAAAAGTGATGTCACAAGTGGATTACAATATAAGGAGCTTCCACTCACAATAAACCATCAAGCAAGTATAAAGAAACAACTAGGGCAGAGCACAATTTGGTCAAAAACAAAGAAACCTATGTATTATGTACTATCATTTACTGTGTTTTCTAAAGTGTTTTATGTGAACCAGTTTATATTTATGATGCTACGAATTCAGTTCTTAGTTGCCCATTTAGGCAGGCTTCATCAGTTGCATGACTCTACTTTTGGGGGAAATGAAGTGAGAATGAATTCCCAATACACTGAAGCCATTCACAGAACAGGCACTTAGACTGTTGTTTTCTATTTTAATTTAACTGTTTATTTTTTACTTGAATTTGTTGCACGAATCTAGTGTTGGGAGAATGAGGAGAGAATGAATTCCCAGAACACTGAAGCCATTCAGTGAACAGGCACTTAGACTCTTGTTTTTATTTTAATTTAACTGCTTATATTTTACTTGAATTGTGGACTCCTTTAATTTTTAATTATTTGATTTTTTTTTTCTTATTTGGTCGACACCAAATAAGGAACCAAAGCAAACTAAATTCCATCAATTTGGCTTTCATTATAATATAGTTTGGTTTGGTTTCAAAAGAAAAAATTAGAAACCAGTTTCTTGGTTTGTTTTTATTTAACCGAAGTAAAAGTGCTCACCCCGAGAAAGTACCCCACAAATCATGTAATTCTTACAATTGACTATTATTTCACCTTGAAAAATAAGTTTAAACACAATCCAGCATATATTGGAAGAACCAAATATAATTTTTACTAAAACATTTTAACCTTAAAAGAAATCACATCATTCAAGAGACTCACTAACAATGGCTAAACTCCCTGCTAGGGGTGAGCAAAACTCAATTAAACTCGAAAAAATTAAAAAAAATTCGAATTTCTAGTAAAACGAATCGAGTTATTCGAGTCAAATCGAATTTTTTTTTCGGATTTCGAGTTGAGTTTTCGAATTCGAATAAACCGAATATTAAACTATAATACTTTACATTTTTACCCTAAACCTATTTACTTTTTTTCCAAAAACTTTTACTCCTTCCCACTTTTTCGCCAAACCTTTACCCTCCTCCCATCTCAAACCCATTTTCCCCCATTTTCTTTTAATATTTTCCCTTCAAAATTTTACTCCCCCCATTTATTTTCCCCAAAAACCCTCAAAACTTTTTACTCCTTTTTACTTTCCCCTAAAACTTTTACTACCCTCCCATCCCACCCCTTATCTACCCCAAACCTATTCCCCCTTCCCCCTCCAATTTTTTTTTAATATTTTCCCTCGAAAATTTTATTTCCTTATTTACTTTCCCTCAAAATTTTACTTCCAAAAACCTCCAAAATTTTTTATTTTCCCCCTAAACTTTTACTTCTCACCCTTTACCCCAAATAAAAAATCAAAATCATCCAAAAAAAAATACTCAAACCTAAATAGTAATAATTTTATTTATATCTACTATTTATATTATTAAATTAAAATTCACATTTTGTACTATTTATATTATTGAATTTTTTAATAATATTGAATATTTATATTAAAATTGAATTATTAATGATACCATAAAATATTTGTGTTAAAATGTTATGTTGGTATCAACTTCACATTTTATCTTTAAAATAACTTTCATTTAAAAAAAACACATTTTTACATTTAATATATCTTTTAATTTCAAAATACATAGTAAAAAAAATTAGAAGATAATTGAAGCAACTAAGCAAGCAAAGAAGCTAACCCTATATAAAAGATTAATAAATAAATTATGAGCTGATAAAAATTAATAATAAATTTGATTACGATGAATGACAATGGTTACAAGGACCCAAAGTTATTTTTTTAAAATTTAACTCAAACAAATATATTTGATTCGATTCGATTCGATTCGAATTCCATCACACTCGACTCGATTCAAAAAATTTCAAATCGAGCTAGGATGATAAAATACGATTCGTCAACTCGATTAACTCGAAATTTTTTCATTCGATTCGATTCGATCAAATGCTCACCCCTACTCCCTGCAAATAGGTCCCTTTAATTACCTTGTAATTTGAAGACTCATTCAAGAACAGACATTGTACAGTAACTACAACAAGAAAAGCCTACCTTATAGATCAAGAAAAATGTCTCAAGACCAGTAATGCTTACTGGCTCCTCTAGATCATTACTATGAGAAACATTCTTGATGTCAAGATCCTTCAGTATGCTCAATCCTTTGAGAACCGAAGACCTCTCCTGAGAGTTAAAACATCAAATAATAGTACAATATAGATACAATCCAAGTTTTTCCCATACAAAGAAACAAGGAACAGAGGAATCACTTACCACACAACATGTTAAGTCCTCATGACAAGGATCTGCTGCTGCAGCCGTGGTACGCAAAGCTAGATCCAGCAGAGACTACATATTCAAGAAAAAATGGATGAAGAGAAATAAATTCACATACGTCAGATAGCTTGCCTGTTTAATAAAATTTACTTTGCAGTTTCCTTTTTAAATTTTATTGAGTAGAGATGTATAAGCCTTGTCATATGCACCTCACATGGTGTGCAATCAAAGAAAAAGATGGGAAAGATGATAAAACCTGCAGTTTCTCTACAGATATCTCATCATGCTTTTTCAAGAGCTCCTCTCGAGCTATATCCATAAAATGAACCAAGAAATCACCCTGCAATTTGATAGCACCTGAATTAGAATGACTACATAAATCATTATGAAAACATATGTCTATCATACAACTATATACAATCTCTCTCTAAATGTTGGACTGAAATAGGAATAGAATATTAATTTTATTCTAGATCCTATTATTCCAAAATGTAGTGCCGTGTTTGCATATGATCATTCCATGAAAGAACTCAGATTTAAAACTATTTTAATCTATAAAGCAAATTACCTTATTTGTCTAAAACATAGAAAGGATTTTCAAAATGCTCCAGCACTTTAAGCATGTATTTGGTAGCCAGAATCAGGCATTTTCTGAGACTGTCTTCATCTTCCTTCTATCTCTCCCTACTCGACCCCTGCCCTCTCTCAAAACCATTTCTATCCCTCACTCTATCAATCCCTCCCTATAATGCTAGGTCAATACTTTTCCAGTAAACCAACTATTTTCGCAGCCGCGAATATGTTCTTCTCAGTTTTGCAAACATCTATGTGTTTTCTTGTTCTTATTATCTTCTCAGTTTTGCGAGCATCAACGTGTTTTCCTTATCTTATATTTTCTTAGCTTGGCAAAAACCTTGTCTCAGGCTCGTCTTGATAGGAATGATCGAGGGGGCTAAGAAAGGAAAATGTTATTCCCATGGTTAGGTAGCCACTTTTCTACTTTGTACCTTTAAACATTGGATTAACAGTTTTTTCATCCGTATTCATTTCCATTATTCTTACCAAGCAAAGAGATAATAAAAGCTGAACCAAACTAGTTGTGTTTCCAAGTGCTTAAAATGGTGTAGAAGAGAGGAAAATAGGCACTTACTAGAGTTTTAGCAACTTTGAGAACTTCTAAAGGACCCTTTGAGAGGAAATTAGGGTGCCTCTCAAAGCCCTTTGAGAGGAAATTAGGCACCCTAATTTCCTCTCTTCAACACCTTTAAAGTTAAGGTCCAACAGCATACCTTATTATTAGGGTGCCACTCAAAGCCCTTTACTTTAAGGGTCCTTTAGAAATTCTACAAGGTCAAGCTTCCTAGAGTTTGACAATCCCAATTAGTAACTAGCTAGTGCAAAAGCAATTTGGTTGATCCCTTAGGAAGAAATATGGGACTTACCCGTTCTATAACTTAAAAAGATATCCGTGCGCTAGATATTATTTTAGCATATGCCACCTCCTTGTCACTCAAACATTTCTATTTTCAATGAAAATGAAAAATGAAAATAGGTTTTTTTCCCGAACCAAATACACAAACTATTCCTTATTCTCTTTTCAGTTTTTTAGTATATTAAGATCATACTTTTCACCTAATATTTCCCATAGTAGATTTGGATACTTCTAGGAGTTTCCTATCCATCTATCAACTGGTATCTCTTTACAATTTATTATGTCCCCTATTGAATTATCCTCTTCAATTTATGCATTCTTCTTACAGTATTTATACATTTATTTCATTTAGTATCATTAAATTACTAATTTTAGGTAATAGTTTTAGTTCAAAAACCAATCAATTTCAATACTTATTTTGATAAATATCAAACATAGAGATAGAAAATACAATGGTTGATTATGAAAATGGAAAAGATGATCTAAGTAATATAAAAGGGTATAGATCCCTACAAATTCAAGTTCTTGGCTTCTGGGAAAATGCATTTAGGGCTTCACCAATTGTAGGTCCTCTCATTAAATGCACTCAACATGTTCTCATTTGAAAGATTCTTCTAAGAAGCCACTCAAGGACTGAAAAACTTTTAAATCCTTGAAACTTCTAGTTTCAATCCTTTATGCAGTTATCAGAACAACACTTACATTATTAAATTCTCCTCTAAGATCCATTATTGACCAAGAAATAAGACCAAAGCAATGATACTACTACTATTACCATGCACCAGAACAGTTAAAGCTTGGGTACTTGAGTTTTACAAAGCTCAACTAAGTACAAATGATGTTAAATAGTTAGAACTTGAGAACTAGTCCCAAATGATTACAATATGGTTTAAATATTGGCTAATAATCATATAAACCGAATCACAGCTTAACCTAGTGTGACTACTGAATGCCAAGCATGCCCCGCATAAGGCTATTGAAAACTTGGCACTGACATACACTCATCAAAAGTTGTGAAGTGATCTACAAAAAGTGGTCCTTATCTATCTCAACCAGCATAATAGAAAAAACAATTACAAATTGCATACTTTCTGTTAGAGATAACTGGTAACCACATTCAAAACCATACTATACATAAATAAAGATTGATTTCCATCCCAAAGTATACAATATTTAACATATTTACCTGGTCAAGTAGAAGATAGTGCTTTATAGACCGCAACTTTCCTATTAAATCATACTGGAACATTAGACATGGAAGTCAAAATTAGATAAAGTTCTGGCAAATTCTCTTAATGGATGACCATAAAAAACACTTGAAAATTAGCTTTTAAATTACTAAGTAGTAACAATTCATGCTCACCTTTTCCTTAATGAGACTTAAGAGTTCACCACTGGCAAATTCATAAGCAGCGTTTACACACTCAAGGTATTGATGGTTGGATCCAAAAGTCATTAATTTAGAATTTTCAGACACAGGGACCTACAAATAATATCTAGTTAGAGGTATGTCACAAAGCAAAATGAACAAAGGAGGTTTTCGTTTAAAGAATCAGACCTGAACATTGTACCCACATTCTCTCATGACATTCAGATATTTCCCAGTAGTCAATATTGTACCAGCAATATTTGCAAGGAAGCTAGGAATGTCCTTCTTGAGACTATAACGTTGCCTCCAATACTTAGCATCATAATCTTGAGTAAGGCTCTCCTACAAACCTAAAAATTATAAGCAAAGAAAGCTCAAATTTGAAACACAAATAGACGTGGATAGAAACAATATACCTTTTGAAGAGACTTGTTCTCAGCAATAAAAAATTCACCATATGGATCATCAATTACTCCTTCATAGATCCACCTATTTGTTGGAATTTCCCATGATAATTAATTTAATTATAATGCTTCAAAAAACTATACAACTCTTCAAAAGGTAAGAAGCTGAGAAAATTTTAACAGCATTTTCATGTTGAACACATTGACGTTTATTAAAATAAGGATGGGAATGGAGTGAATTTTGGAGTAGCAATAGTATCCGATTGAATATTTTTCAGATTCAGGTAGTAACGTTTTGATATCCAATATCCAAATCCATTTTAGTTTTGGTTTGGAGAGAGTCGGGTCATTATCCAAATTCATTTTTAGTTGATTGTTGTTTCTTTATCAATTTATGGTTGTTTCATTTTTAGTTGATTGTTGTTTCTTTATCAATTTATGGTTGTTTTAGTTTCATAAATGGACTTTTATTATCTAAGGTTTCTTTTGTTGTATTTAAAAGCTGTTACTTGTTAATAATGTGTAAGCTAGAACTTTAATTTAATTACCGTTTGATTTTATATCTTTATTTTGACAAAAGAAATTGATTTAAATAACTAAGTATTTTCTTCTTTGATTTTATATCTTTGTTATGGAAAAAGAAACAGATGTCAGTAACTGAGTATTTTAACAGATTCAAGCCTTTAACAGATGGTTCTATCTATTTCAGATTAGGATTTGGATAATAATATTCACATTTAATTAGACAATAAACAAATTAAAATATCATGAAAATTAATCAATTCAGATATGGAAATTTAAAAAGTGTCAGAGCCTACTTTAAAGTCATAATCAGACTTCACAAGTAGAAAAGAACACTAAACATTTTTTTATTACTAGGTCACAAGAAGAAGTTTCCTAAATACCTTGTCTAGGAACTGTGAGCAACTTCTTCACTCAAAAACAATTAAAAAAAGCCGAAATATTTAAGCAAATAAATGTGTAAGCCACTGACTGTAGGTCTTCGTGATAAGTAAAACTGTATTCAATTTCTAGGCATTTAAATCTAAAAAGGCTAGATGCAAATTATAGAGAGCTGCTTCAGGATCAAGCTACAAAATAAATTGTAAAGGCATAAGCATTGAATGCCATTCCATATATGCAATTTCTCCATGAAGAATAGAGCCCCTTTTCAAACATAAGACACTCATCAATAAAATTATTTTTAGAATGTTCATAAATTTATTGTACAAATTAAAATTTTGATGTTATCAATAACCTGCACTTCTCCAGTAAAAAATGAAACATGGTCTTCTTGCAACCAAGATATCTTTCTGAGAATTACAAGAAAATGCAATCTGCTCAGTGAACTAATACTTATCATCTCAAGTGACATGGGGTCTTTTCCATTACTAGCCATAGGATGTTTTGCCATAATTTTAACTCATTTACATATCAAGGGTGTAAATATCACATAACATGGATGGTAATAAAGGAAGTTACCTACTATTACGTTCAAACATGCATGACCAGACTGAACAAAAGCAACTCTCTCATTTCATATAAGGACCAGACATGGATTTGGCAAAACACTACTGTCCTGCTTAACACTCATTCTCTTTGATAGCCAAGCCTTCAACCAACACAACTCCTAGCATAAACCCCAAAACTAACCAGATACCCATTTTTAACTAAATCCATTCAATTATTTCATTCAAATAAGCCAAGATAGTCAGACCTGATACATACATGTTCAAGTTTTGTTATGGGCCGAACCTATGTTAGGAAAGGCCATTAATTTTGATTCTCTAGTTAAAGCTTACGTTGCGCTTTTATTTCTTCCCTTAGGTTTCTTGATTATGCTTTTAGTTAAGTTGATTTATTTTCCTTCTAAGAATAAGCTTCCTCTTTATGTAACAAAACTAGTCCTTATTTAAAGGGATGTATGAAATAATAAAATCCAAATAAGAAAATCTATAAAAAACATTAAAGAGATTTGGCTTTTTCTCTCTAACGAGCCCTAAGGTTTCAATCTCCCTTTGATGAGTTGAAGTATCAATCACAATAGGTCATTACATGAATCGAGATGAAGTGAAGACAATTGCCTTTGACTTCCCCGTCAGTCGACCTGTGACTCAGTCCTGTTCGCATGTTCATAACAACTCTATATATAGTAGCGAAATAATTGAAGAGCATTCCATATCAGTTGATGACTCTCCCGGAAAAAAATTTCTTGGAAACACATTTTCGCACTCTCCACCAATAATATATTTTTTAGAGTGGGGAAATCAGATACACATAACAAGATAAAGTTAACACTCCTGAAGCATAACAGACTTTCAAGCAGAGTAACAACAAAAAATCAGATATACTGCAGTTATTACAGGGAACGGGGTACCTTTCCAATATGCTAAGGTATGCATTGCTAGCAGAATGAGTCATTTTCTCAAGCAATGACCTCACTGCACTATCACCAGCCATAGCCTTAGCCTGAAATCGAATAAGCAAATAGGACAAAGAAACAAATATCATTTTCTTAAGTTCTAATGCGATAATAAATAACTAAAATAACTATATTTTCCTGCATCAATCAACTAAGATAACATCTCACCTGGCTCTGCAACAAATTAAGCACAGCAGAACCTGCATAACTATTAGCTGAAACCTTTCTTATCACAGTGGACAATGCTTGCATGGAGCCCATCATGGGCTGCGAACAATGGATGAAAGCATACTTAGTGAAACATTCTAAAAACAAAAGGATTAAGAATAGAGCCAAACCTGACAATAAAACCACAATCCTTGAATAGAAAGTCTTCTAAGTCGAAATTGGTGTTCAAGTTGTGCAACCATGGCCTGATAATCCTGATCAAGAAAGTTGACATATGGAGAGGAAAACATTATGCAGAATGTCAAAAAAGTTATCATGAAACTATTTAACAGCAAATCATACAAAATATGAAGGATGATAAACAAAACTTCAACACCCCACATAAAGACCGTACTGACCAGGGAACTATATGTTTCAATTGACAACAAGTCATAAAAAATGGCAAAGGGAATTGGAATTTCTTTGTAACCCTATTTGAACCCCCAAAATCCTATTTTCTCAATGGCCTAAAAACCTGACAGATTGCGCTTTTTCCAACCATAAAATAAAAAGCCTATCATTTATCTATTGTGGACATCTATATCAAATAAACTAGCAAGCATGCAACATGAATACAATCACAACTTGGTATATATTCATTTGCTTGACAAAGAAACAACAAACTATAGGAAATGACAACCTACATGTGCAAATTAGACAATAATAGCCATTACAATAAAAAAAAATGTTTACAAGGATGGTAAAAGAACAGATAGTCTAACCACTTCTTGAATAGAAAGAAATAGTATATTATGTAAAGAAAGCATTGTAGCCTAAAGAACCTACCAAAAGGAATGCCCTCAGTGCAGCAGCAAAGGCATGATTGACGAGCCCATGCTTGAACTGAGATCTGGACTCTACAAACTCGTCAATCAGGAGATAGCTCTCACACAAAGGAAATATCCGGTTTGCTAATTCCTGCAATGGTTTCTCAATCAGTTAAAGTATTGTGCAAAGGCAAGTGAGAAAATCACACATGATACATTTGCAACATCATCTAATCAATTATCAATATAGACAAAAACTATCAAAAATGGCATCCATCATGCTCCAAGACTAAATGGTCCATGGAAGTAATTTATCGATAGTTTTCAAGGGAACTACTTTTACTTCCAGGAATATAGTCTTTTATCTTCAGCAATCTGGCTTTAGAGCAAGTGTGCTTCTAGAGCCCCTAAAGAAACCATGCTCAAGCAGTCTGCTACTAGAGGTTCTTTACTTTATGGAATCGAACCCAAAGCTAAACTGCATGTCCCTTTCATGTTTAACAAAGAATAACAAAAAGGCATTTATAGTAGCACGGCAGTGCATCAAGTTTTTTCAATCACCATAACAGTAAAATTCCAGAGTAAAAGCAATTCAGCCACGAAGGATAGCTGAACACTTGTTTGTGCCAACAAAAGAAAATTTCTAACCTGAAGTGCTAAATCCAGAGATGCATCAACCTGGAAACTAACAACATCAGCCTTTCCATGTACTCTTTTGATTGAAATGTATCGTCCTTCAATTCCAACCAACGCAAACAGGAGATCATCAATGAGAATAACTTCCTACAAACCAAATTAACCAATTAATACCTACATTAATTGTGAGATCTTCACAGGTTACAACCAATTAAACAGTTGCAGAACAAACCACGCAAAGTAGAACGTATATTACTGCATATAATGAAGAAAATGCCTCCGTATGCAGATACGTGTATGCTCTTATAACAATTTTATGCATAAATGAAAATGAAAATCAGCTCACATGTTGCATTTTTCTCCCAAAAATGTGCAGCCCCAAAATCTCATAGAGTTCATAATTTTCAACCAACCCCATGCAAACTAGAAATAAAAACAGTTTAGGTAAATGATCAACTTGCATGAAAGTGGCAAAACAAGAGAGATGCACTGAATTAAAGACTACAGTTCAACTCATTAGTAGTAAGTACCAAAAATTAAAATCCCACAGCTAGACATATAAGATAAAGTAACAGAAAATTGGATAATTCAGTTGTTGGCCAAAAACAATCAGGTTGTCTAAATTTTAAGAAATGAAACTACAACTCTGAGTTCCAACAAAAGCCAATCATACCAACATTCTTCGTTACCAGGACTCGGCAATTTGGGGTGCAGTACAGTGTCGACACGATCCGACACGGGATACGGGTCAGATCCGGCAAAAACCAGTGGACACGGAGTTGGGTGAGAACTGAGATAAGAAGAGAAGAAAAAGAAACTGATTTGCAGAGACGACAGAGAGAAGCGGGACGATTGTAGAAGGAAGATGATGATAGAAGAAAAAGGAATTTTTCAAATGAACAAAAAATTAGGGTGTAAATGTGTGATTAAAGAAGAATAATATATAAATTAAAGGGTAAACTCCAAAAATAGTTACTTTTGTTTGCCTCAGATTACATTTTAGTCACTTATGTTTGAAATGTTACATTTTAGTCACTTATGTAATTATTTTGTTACGAAGTGATTATTTTGCCGTTAAGTTCCGTTATCTCTCTAACGGTATTCTTACGTGGCGGTTCAACTAGATTTTAAGTGTCAACTTGAATTTTCAAATGGGATGAGAATAAATTTTTAATTAACTAAATTAACTCATCCCATTTGAAAATTCAAGTTGACACTTAAAATCTAGTTGAACCGCCACGTAAGAATACCGTTAGAGAGATAACGGAACTTAACAGCAGAGTGATCACTTCGTAACAAAACAATAACTTAAGTGACTAAAACGTAATATTTCAAACATAAATGATTAAAATGTAACCTGAGGCAAACAAAAGTGATTATTTTTACGTCACTAAAGTTTTCGAAAATATTTACTTTTCTTTTGGTCAATAAATATTTACTTTTTAAGTTGGTATAATAATAATTTTAATCGTCAATTTTTATATTTTTGTCAATTTGATTTTAATTTTGTATAAAAATTATTGAGGGATAAAGTGTAAATTTACCACCATACTATTGGTAAATATTGAAATTTGTTACTATTACCACTAAATTTTGAATTTTATTGAATTTACCATTAATCTTAATTTTTAATTAAAAATTGATTTTGATGATTCGAAAATAGAATTTGACAAAATATTATTTGATATATATTATTTTAATAGTTAATAACAATTTAATTTATAAAATATTAAAAGATAATAAATTAAAATGGAATTTTTATTTAATAAAATAAATACTTGAAAAATAAAAAATAATAAAAGATTAAGTTTACTCTTTTATAAATAACTGTTTTTATAAATTGTTTATACTATTTTAATTTATTAATTTTAGTTATTAATTTTTATTAATTTTTTCTTTAAAATATTTTTTAAATTAAAACTGAATAATAAAATTCAATCAAAAATTAAATTTTAATGACAAAATTCAATCAAACAAAAGTAAAATAGCAAAATTCAAAGATAAAGTAAAAATATAGTGGTAATTTTCTATTGAGCTTAAAAATATAATAGCAAATATCAATCAAAACAAAGTATAGTAGTAAATTTCGAGTTTAACAAAATATGATAGCAAAGAACATCTTAACTAATATTACAAAAATTTGTGAAATAGACTCTAAAATCATTACAAAATATATCCCAAAATTTTCTTTTTCAAACTCAATTCAAAAGTTCAATTCATGTAAATTATTTTTTAAAACTCAAATTGTAAAAATAATTTATATTTTGAATTTTCTTTTCTTTTCTTATAATGAAAAAACTATGTGAAGAGGTAAAAAAAATAGATATCAAATAAATTTGTTTAATATTTCTATTTTTTTTATTTTTTAAAGAATGATTATTGTATATTTTTATACAAATAATACAGAGAGAAAAATTGGAAGGTTCAAAAACAAATTTCCCTCATTTTCTCTCAATTTATCTATTTTAGAAATTTTTGTCTACTTTTATTTTAATTTAAATTTTTATAATTTTATATTTTAAAAAATCAAAAATAAAAAAAAATTGAATTTTTTTTAAAATAAAAATAATAGAAGAATTATTAAAAAAAAGTTTGAAAAAAATTAAAATAAGAGTGGTTCACATGATTTGGAATAAATCACACGGCTTGATCGCACGGCCTAGACACACGGGCGTGTCTTGGATCGTGTGGCTATTGGAGCCAATTTTAAAAAAAAAAAAAATTTGGCTCACGCGATCTAAGTGAAATCACACAGTCATGTGACCCACCCACACGCCCATGTACACAGCCATGGGAGAAGCAAATGACAACAACACACAGTCTAAGTGATGACACACGACCACGTGGAACACATGGCTTGAACACACGAGCGTGTTTTAGGCCATGTGAGCACTAGAGCAAAATTTTAAAATTTTTTAATAAATCACACGATCTGACCACATGGTCGTGTGGTCGTGTGAGCCCATGTATCCTTTTTAAAGCTAGTTTTTTTTATATATTTTTTTTCTTTCTTTTGTTTCCTTCCTACCCCAAACAAAGTTATTTCATTTAGTTTTATGCTTTATTTATTTTTATTTTTATTGTTAGTTATTTTTATTTTATTTTATTATGCACTGTGATTTTATTGTTTTATCGATTGTTTTTTTTATGTTTTTATTTTATTTATTTTTGTCTATATTATTATTAGTATGCTCGGAAATATGTATTTCATTTAGAATCACTTACTATTTCGGATTTCATTATTTCAACGAATTCATCCAAATTCAAGGTAGTTTCACTTCTCTTTCTCCATTATTTTGCTTATTTTTGTTTATATTTATTTGTACATTAAGGACAATGTACATCTTAAATATGGAGAGAATGTTTATATGTTTATACAATAAAGTCTCTAAATTATTGTTAGTGTTTAAGTAATTTTCTCACACTTATCATTACAATTAAATTTTTTTAATTTAGAGTTTTTAGTGATTCTATTTTGGGAATAATTTGTGGATGTTTGTGTATTATGTGATTTATACTTTGAGACACGAGAGAGTCAAGAATGATAAGTTATTTTTTAGAAATTATTGTTTTGGATTGTCTCTCTGTACTGAAGAATTATTTTGAAATTTTAAATTTACAAGTTTGACATCAAAACTATAATTTTTGTGAGTTTTGGAATCTATAGAGCATTTTTTTTGTGCTCGTTTTATTTTTGCTTGTGAGTACGTAAGCTTGATTTGTTATTTTAGAACTTGCTTCGATTATATATGTCGAGACCACATTATTGATTTGGTATTCTAAGATGATAGAGACACTATCTTACCTATTGTATTATCTTTAAGTAAACTCCATTAACCTTAACACATTTTTTTTAACAATTGTTCATGTTAACCCGAAACTCGTATCTATGTTGTAAAATCATCTTTTTTATTGACTCTATTTTTGTCGAGATTTGATTTGGTTAGTTGTTTGACTATGTTTCATTGTTTTCATTACTAAATTTTATTTTACTCTCAAAAAATAAGAAAAAAAATGATTGAGCTTAAATTGTTAGTTTCATATTCTGTTGAAAAACTCGTTATTATTTTTTATTTCTTATTAATGTAAATTATTTTAATTCAGCAACTGATTTTTTTTTAGTATGGTAACTTATCAACTCAACTCTCGATTTTAACCAACTTTTTTTATATTTTCCTTACCATTAACATAAGCCCCATCACAACCTTATAAAGACCTCTTAATTGGTGTCTAATCTCATACTATAATGGTGGAAATTTTATTTTCAAGCACGCATATGCAATAATATTTCTCGTTTGACTTTTGAATGCACATTACTTTAACCTTAAACACTTTGACTGCTTTGAATAATCCTTAGTGATGATTTAATTATTGTTGAGTTTGAATTTCAGGTAATTATTGAGATAGAGGAGACATCTTTGTTTTTATGTATTGAAAATTTTTGCTTGGATTGCTTCTATTTTTTAGTGTCATTTTAGTTTGAATTTTCAATTGCATGGTTATTTGTAAATTATCCTGAGACATTATTGATGAGAACAATAAATTGTGGGAAGTTAACTTGAATGTACGTTGAGAATTTTGCTTGAAGACAAGCAAACACCTAACTGTAGGGATATTTGATAAGTGCTAAAAGTAACATATTTTAATCTCATTCTTAATGCGTTTTTATGCTCCTAATCCTTTAAATTAATGTTTTGAGGCTTAATAGAGCATTTGGGAGCAAAAGAAATGAAAAACGGGCAAAAAAAAAAAACCAGAACAAGCTACAAGAGCCACACGGGCTGACCCATTCCACACGACCTGGACACACGACTGTGTGAATCACACGATCATGTGGTAGGTCGTGTCGTTTTCACGGGATTGCACACCAAACTTCGAAAAAAAACACGATTTTTAGGTTTTTCAGGCATTTTAAGACGTATATATGACAAAAATAAGAAGATAGGAGTGAACTATCATAAAATACTCAAGAAAACAACTCGAAAAACACCATTGAAGCCGACTTTGAAGCAGATTTCCATCAATATTGAAGATTCCCAATTAATTTCTTAGGAGATTATCATGAGTTTCTTTATTTCGGTTATATTGTATATTGGATGTTTTTATTTCAAGCATGAACTAATTTTCTAAATATCTAAGGGAGATTAACCCTATGATGGATCCTATCGTTTGATTTTTATTTTACGCAACAAATACTTAGTTTTTTGTTCCAAATTATGTGTGATTAATTCTTGGTTTGATATTTCTAGAGTATTGATCCTTGTTTAATATGCTTAAATCGAAGGTTGAATAGATCCTGCATAAGAGTAGATCTTACATTGTTGAGTAGAGTTGCATGCAATCCTAGAAATATGATGACATAAATCTATCGGATTAGAGTCAAATCTAATAGGGGAATCCATAACACGAGTTAATGCGATAATAGGGGTTTTAATTAGAAAGAAATTTCAATTAATCAACCTAGAGTCAGTTGCTCTTATACTCGAAACAGATATTAGCATAATTTAGGGATTTTTATGGATCAAGTTACTAAGTAAATAAATTGCGTAATTTATATTGATAATGACAGATGAAATTTAGGTGAATTCTTTCCTAGGTATTATTTTGCTTCTTGGACGTTAATCGATTATTTTCCTAAATTTTTCTCTGTCATGTTCATTAGTTAATTTTAATTTTTAAGCAATCACTTGAATTATTCGATTAAATAATAAAAATATAATAATTATTAGTATTTTTAGTTTTCGTAGGAACAATGTCTTTACTCACTGTAACTATACTATTAATTGATAAATATACTTGTCTTAATCAAATTTTTTGTTAGCTCACGACGCATCAAGAATTGAGTGAATCCTTATCTTGCAATTAAGTCATGGCCTCAAGTATACTTTACCGTAAATGAAATGATGTTAGTGGATGATGTTGATCACATCCATTGATTTCCACTTATTTTATCACAATTAAGCTTTAACCATTGATCTATTATTATTTTGTCTTTATGTAAATATCGAGGTTAATAGTGTATGGATAAGTTAGTGGGCGAGAGAGAGAAGAAACATTGTCTGCTTAGCATTTCTTCATCCTCCAAAGTTCCAAGGAAAAAAAGGAAACTTTGCATGTTCATGTATTCCTCCATTGTCTAATACCAATTGCTAAGGTAAAGATGAATTTTGTTTAAACTTTTATGGTTTCCTTAGCTTATGACAATAGTCGATATATTAATTAAGCTCATGAGTTAGATTTCCTAATTGTTGAGTTTTAATCAAGTTGGATGTTGATGAGTTTAAGCTTGGTAGAGATAGATTCATGAATAATAAGTTTAGATCATGTTAGGACTAAGTTAGAACGTAGAGAAAAGTATTGGATTTTATTAGAAATTCAACTAAGCTCTATAATTAATTTATAACATTAGGTATTCAATTGAATAAATTGAAAGTTGCTAAAAAATTATACTATGAATTGAAAGTTAAAAGTTCTTAATGAAGAAATATGAAATTAATTTTCAATTCGATAAAGAAAATCAGGGGCAAAGCCAGAAAATTTTTTTAGGGGTGCCGAAATTAAATTTTAATTTTCACGATAGAATAAAGGCAATTTCACTATTTTAATAGCCTACATCTTTATAATTTTTAAAGGATTAAATCAAATTTTTATCATTTTTAAGGGGTCAAAGTGCAATTTTACATTTACTAATTTAAAATTTTAAAAATTTTAAAAGGCCTATATGTAACACCCTTATATCCAGTTCATATGCATAAACCCGATATAAAAGTATTACATTAAAATAAACCGAGTCATGCAACTTTTTTTTTAATCCAAAATACCTCATTTCATTCCATCACACAAAACAACATTTTTTTTTATCTAATAAGTACACATATAAGTTCCATAGTACATGTCATTTTACATCAAAAGTAATATACCAAAATTTGAGCTCCAAGTTATGTGATGTAATGAGAGGTCCCGATCTACCTTCTTGTATTCTTTGTACCTACGCGTTAAAATAAACGCGTTAAGCCGGTGAAGGCTTAGTAAGCACTACAAAAGTAATGAATAATCATTTAAGTACTCATGCATATAAACTTCTTGCTTTTCTTACATGTAACCTATTGCTTACCACAATGACACAACTTACACTTTTATCCACTTTCTGTAGTTTAGCTCTTAGTAGACTTTCATAGAACCGTTAGGATATACGGAACAAACAGAGAGCACATAAGTGCTGGGCAACAGAGAGCACACACAATGCTAAACAGAGAGTACACAAAGTACTAGTCAGAGAGCACACAAAGTACTAGTCAAAGAGCACACAAAGTGCTAATCAGATAGCACACACAGTGCTAATAACAGAGAGCACAAGACGTGCTAAACAGAGAGCACACACAGTGCTAATCAGAGAGCGCGCTAGTGTTCCTTAATGGCATGCCACTAATATCACAATGGTTCTAATTTGTCTACTTGGGCACAATCTCAATTAGCATCATTTCTCATAAATGTTATATCTCACATAAATACATCATCAAATACTTCACATTTATATTCTCAAAGCTGTTCACTTGCGTCACAGTCGCTAAATTATTTATATCTTGAGCTACAGAATTCGAAATCATAATCCGCTTGATGTTTCTGAAACTAGACTCAATAATATTTTTACCATAAAATTTCCAGAATTTTTACTTCAGCCAATTTGTACAGTAAATTCTTTCAATTTACCCCTTCGCTGCTGCCTGACAGTTTCGACCTTTCTTCACTAAAAATTATCTATCTTTAAGTACAAAGATCAAATGATGTTCCCGTTTGTTTATATTGAAAATAGACTCATTAAGTATTGAGACATATAAATTTAAGTCTATAATTATTTTTCTAAATTTTTCTATGATTTTTCAAAGTCAGAACAGGGGAACTCGTACCTACTCTGACCTTGTTACACAAAATCAGTTGTATCTCAGAATTTACAGATCCATTTCCATCACCGTTTCTTCCATATGAAACTAAACTCAATAAGCTTTAATCTCATATATAATAGGACCCTTAACTCTTTATATACAATTTTTAGTGAATTTTCGAAGTTAATCCTCTGTTCTGTCCAGACTGTTTTACTAAATCACACATTAATCCCTTCATTTAATCATTATAAACATTCAAATCAAGTACCTATCTAACAATTTCTATGCTAATAATTCATATACCATTAGAGAAATTAAACCATAGTTCAAAACTCTTGTAGTACTTAGAACAAAAAGGCTGATTTCCTTCTCTTTTACCCCTTGTTCTATTCTTTTCCTTTGTCTTCAATTTGATCCTTGCCTCTCTTCTCTTTCTCTTCAATTTCACACAAACACATGTAAATTAAATGCTATAATTCAATGATTTCCATGCTAAATAACAGTAAAATACATGTATATCATGAGAATTTAACCATTTCTTACCTTAACCCTTGAATTCAAATTTTCTTGATTTAGTCCTTTATCTCTCTAAAACCTCAAAATTAATTCTGTAAGAAGTTTAAGGTGTCTACTAACTCTCTTTTATGACTTTCTTTCAGAAATTCCAAAGAAAATGGAAGGTTTTGGAGTTTGGAAAGCTTAAAAATGATGGAAGGACCTATTTGGAATAAAAACAAAAGTTAGAAATGGAAGAAAAGGTCATGTACGGCTAACTTAATGAAAAAGATGATATTTTCATCTTTTTAACCAGCTTTTTCTTCTCTCAAATTCTCTAGAATTTTCACTTAAAATATCTCACTTAAGAAAAATGATAAAATTACACTCTTAGTCCTTGAGCCTTTCAACTTTACACTTTGGCTCAAAACTTTGCCTCCAAAAATATATTCCACCAAATTACTCTTTTGCCCCTCCTCAATCAATCTAATTCCCATGATGACTCAAAATTCATTTCGGATAATTTGCTATTTAATCCCCCATATTTTCTCTCCTTTACTATTTAATCCTTAAAATTTTCTAACCTTCCTTACTTCAACTCAACATTTATAATTCTCTATTCTATTTTATCACTATTCCAAATCTGGTTCAAACACACGGATGTTACACTATATGGAAAATTTTTTATTTTAGGGGGGTTAGGGCCCCTGCTAGCCACCCTAGTTACGCCCTTGAAGAAAATCGAAAACTAAAAGCATTTTGAATATTATAGCTTATAGGGACTAAAACGAATAAAATGCATTTATGTCTTTATTGTTATGATCTATGTTTGAATTGCATGGTTAATGATTTTCTGTATTCAAATTTAATCTTCGTAGCAAAAGACGATGTAAGGCCATCACGGGACAAAAGGAAACATAAATCCATCAACGAATAATCGATTCTGGTTTGTGCTTTCATAATTCGAGTTCATTAAATAATTATATAAATATGTTTAACTCGTTAAGTGAACAAAAATGGTAAATTATTGATGTGGTTGTATTTGAAATGTACGTATATACTTTACTACATGATATGCGCAGGGGCGTAGTTAGAGGGTTGGAAAGGGTCCCGACCCCTTTAAAATGAAAAACTTTTCATTTATGCCCTTTAAAATTTTAAATTAATAAAGGTAAAATTGCACTCTATCCTCTAAAAATGAAAAAAAAATTATTTAATCATTTAAAAATTATAAATATATAGATTATTAAAATAGTGAAATTGCATTTTTACTATCATAAAAATTATAATTTAATTTTGGTCCCCCTAAATTTTTTTTTGGCTTCGCCCCTGAATATGCAATCATTGATGAGTCTGTGCACGCACTTGATAATATATTACCATTAATAATGGAAATTGCCTATTAACGTTGTCGAATAGAGTCACAGGTATAGTTGACATGCTATAAGGTTCGTTATTGATAGATGGGAGATTCAACGAGAATTATCAATTACAATGGTTATCCAAACATGCAACTCTTGTGTAATTACAAGTAATTTCATCAAAATCTAATTAGTAAATGACTTTCCAAATATTACCTTACAATAACACCGAATGAAAATGGATAAAAAAAAATAAACAAACCCAATTACTTAACCATTTTAAAAGCTTTTAAAGTTTAATGATTAAAAAAAACCCTTAAGCATAGTTAAGTTCCTTGTGTTGTAGTTTACTCAAAAAATATAGGGTTAGGAATCACATGTGATGACCTGATGATTAAGAATGTTCATTGCCCCAAATATGATCTGAGTTCAAATTGCGTCAATCGCATTTATTATTCGAACTTTGTTTTATCATTGTAATTCACCAACAAAAATAATAATACATGGTTAGTATCACAAAAAAAAAAATCTATATATGGTTAGGACTATGCACATGCACCCATGTTATGGAAAAAATAGTATTTTTAAAACTTAATTTAATTATAAAACAGTCGATTTATAATTTTCATTTTTATGTTATATTTAATTTGACATAATTACTTTTTATTATTGAAGTAATTATTCAGTTCATTAAAAAAGTTTCATTAGTTAACTCTGAAATGTTTTTAGAAAATAAATTATGATTATCAAAATAATTATATTTTACTAATTTAAGGTTAAAAAAAATCAACTCTACCTTTTGAATTTATTTTATTCAAAAATAAATTGTTTATCGCCAATGATTAAATATTTTTTAGGTTTAAGGGTGTAAAAAAAAATTTAAACTTTTTCAAAAGGAGCAATTAAACCCCTACAATTTTTTGCATTCAATTGGGTACTTGAACTATCAAAAAGCATTAAAAAGGCCCTCAAACTTTTTCCAAAAAAGCAATTAAGCCCCTACATTTTTTTGCACTCAATTGGGTCCTTAAACTTTCAAAATGAATCAAAAAAGCCCTAAAACTTTAAAAAAAGAAACAATTAAGCCCCTGATTTTTTTGCACTTAATTGGATACTTGAATCATCCCTATTTTTTTTTTCAGTTAAAGCCACCACGTGTCATAATCACAACGTGACATGTGGTAAAAAATGATAAAAAAAGTTATAAAAATTTTAAATATATATATAAAAAATATTTAAATTTTATTAAAAATTATAAAAATTTTAAAATATATAAAAATATAGAAAAATTATAAAATTTTATAAAACCATAAGAAAATTATAAAAAATGTAAAGAAATATAAAATTCGTAAAAAATTATAAAAATTATCGTACTAAAATAATCATTTTATATTCTTTTATAACTTTTATTTATTTTTATTTTTTATCATTTTTTGCCATATATCACGCTGTGTTGCAACACATGATGGCTTTAACTGGAAAAAAATTGGGAGTCGTTAACTTTAACGGTCAACGGTTAAAATTAATAGTTAAAAGGTCTTTTCGATTCATTTTATAATTTTATTATTATCTTTATAAAAATTTACATTTTTTTATAATTTTTTTATGATTTTTATAAAAAATTTCTAATTTCTAATAAATTTTATATTTTTTATTCAAATTTAATAATTTTTATTTTCTATAAATTTTTGTCACATGTCACGCCGTGGTTGTTACACGGGATGGCTTTAATTGAAAAAATTAGGAGTAGTTAACTTTAACAGTTAACTGTTAAAATTAATGGTCAAAAGATCTTTTTTATGAATTTGACAGTTCAAGTACCCAATTAAGTAAAAAAAAATTAGGTGCTAAATTGCTTTTTTTGAAAAATTCTGAGGTTCTTTTTGATGCATTTTGAAAGTTCGAACACTCAATTGAATGCAAAAAAAAGGCAGGGACTTAATTGCTCTTTTTGAAAAAATTTGAAGGTCTTTTTGATACATTTTAACTGTTTAAATACTCAATTGAGTGCAAAAAAAAAAATTTAATTTTTTTTTGAAAATTTTAAAGGATTTTTACATCCTTAATTTTTTTTAATAATGTTACTGGTTTGAACTATATAAACAACATAAACAACATAAACATAAACATAAACATAAACATAAACATAATAATAATAATAATAATAATAATAATAATCATCATCATCATCATAATCATAATCATAATAAGGGTAATTTATCCAAGTAACCCATAAATTTTTATTATTTACGAAAATGACCTAAGTTCAAAAATATACACTAAAATGACCTGAAATGAACAGTAAAAATAGATATTGGCTATCTAATGGCCGACACCACCTGCCTAATGATTGGTATCAGATATAAAAATTTGTGTTTTTTGGTGTTGGTCATGCAATGGCCGACACCTATGTATTTTTTTTAATACGATATTTTATTGATATAC
Source organism: Kokia cookei (assembly GCA_039519145.1). NCBI lineage: Eukaryota > Viridiplantae > Streptophyta > Magnoliopsida > Malvales > Malvaceae > Kokia > Kokia cookei. The sequence continues at coordinate 9,336,464 of CM076899.1, read as the reverse complement.
GAAAATACAAGAATTTAAAAAAAAAAATTAGTGTTGGCCATTACATGGTTGACACCCCTTTTTAATCTGATAAAAAAATCAATTTTTTGCATGGTCAACACCCCCTTTTTGTCAGATAAAAAATTTAATTTTTTGGTGTTGGCTACGCAATGATCGACACCCCTATTTATCTGATAAAAAAAAAATCAAATTTTTGGGTGTTGACTATGCAATGGCCGACACTTTTTTTTTTTCAGATGATGGAAGGAGAGGGTTAGCAAAGGGACGGTAGGGGAGAGGGAAAGAATTAGAGTAGGAGGAGGGATGGTGGGGAAGAGGGGGAGGGTGAGAGAATCAGAGTAGGGGGAGGGATGATGGGGAAGAAGGAGAGGGATGGGAGGGAATGGAAAATTGTAGTTCCGTTAAATCTGTAATGGAATTGTAACGAAAAATGGTAGCACTGTTATGTTTGTAACGAAAAATAGTTAGTGGTGACTGTTTTATTATTTTTCGTCAGTTGAATGATTGTTTTATCTATTATATTAAATTGAGTGATTGTTAATATAATTGACTCTAAATATAATCATTAATTATATTTTAATTGACGACATCAATCAAAAATAATTTTTTATTAAAAATTAATGGAATGTCGCCGATCAGTAAGACAACATCAAAAAATATTGTAGCAAACAATCTATTTTGAAAATTAATTTGTACTCTATCACTTACGTTAAAATAGCTAATTTATAACATAATAAATATAATTACGTTTTATTATTAAAGTAATAATAATAATAATAATAATAATAATAAGTGGATAGGCTACTTTAAATGAAGTTAGTCTGTTCAAATTAAAATATAAGACAAAATGTAGGAAAAATTAGTATAAAAAATGGTATCTTATATTACTAGTATTATATATTTAAAGTTTTGTCTTTTGTTTTAACTTTAAGGTTATTGGTTAGTACTCAACATTAAATATTGGCTTTTTCACTTCAATAATCCAAAAATAATAATTTAATATTAAAATGTTCACTTTACAAATTAATTACGGTAATCTAATTAGTTGGTAGCATTGCGTTGTTTTTAAATAATTTTTTATTGATGTTATTTGACACGTTAGCGGTATCATATTACAATATAATTAGATATTATATTTATCTTATTATAAGATAATTGTTTTAGTTCAATTGATAGGGTGTGTGATTTTTAATCATGCGGTCATGAATTTAATTTCCACAAATAATATTATTTTGTCAAAAATATAATAAAATAAAACTTACTTTTTGAAGGAAACAAAATAAATGAACTTGACATATTAACAACACCGAACTACAATATAATTAGTTATTATATTTATCTTATTATAACATAGCTGTTGTTTTTTTAGTGAAATTCTGACTGGGCTATTATTGAAAAGCTTAATGAAACAAGCATCACAAGGCCAACAAAATCGAACCTACAATTTGGCCCACCTTGATCTCAAAAAACAAAAGCAAAAACAGAATAAAAACCACTAAAAGACACTGACAATTTCGCCCAATCAGAAATGAGAACCCTTGTTCCAAGAAACACACGTTAAAAAGCACATAAGTTGCTCAAAAAAATGAAGGAGAAACGCCTTGGAAGCATCTGGACCTTTAGGCTTTCATATCCCCCTTCACTAACCAGAAAACCCTTAATCTGGTTCTTGAGGAATTTCAGACGCCATCAAATCTGCAGCGAAGCTTGGAACCACTCCAACTAGGTAAAAATCCTTGTTCCGTTTTAGTGCTTCAGTTGTTGGTAAGACATGCGCAATAATGTTTGTGTTCCGCAGAGTAAATCTGAAAGAAATCCTTCGAAAACCAGATTTCAAGTGATGAATATCTTGAATATAAGCAGACATTAGAGATTGATCAACACAAACTGACTGGCTTTTATTGATTATTGTTTTTGCATCACCTTCTACGATTATCTCGGACCATCCCAAATCTACCGCCATCTTGACTGCTTGGAGATATGCAATGGCTTCTGTGGCAAAGCTTAAAGGCGTATTGGCATGTATAATTACCCTAGAAGCTAGAACGCGACAATCAGAATTTCGGGTGACAATCCCCGACACAGAGGTAGACGAACTAGCTCGAAAAGCACCGTCAAAATTTATTTTGATTTGTGAGCTAGTGGGTTTAGACCATAACTCAGAAAAAGACTGATTAACAGATTTCAACTTAGTCAGGCCATCTAACTCCATAATATAGTTAGAAACGAAACCAGCAATTCTCACCCCGAACTAACTTTTTTCTCATGAACACAGGCATTCCTGTCCCCCCAGAAAGCCCAGAGGGCAACACAAAAAATTCTCCACTGACGAGGATTGCATATCTCCATTACCCAAGTAAGCCAACTCCTGAAATCCAAACTATTGTTATTAAGAATATGAGAGAAATGTAAATCTGCCCATGCATGCTTTGAAATTTGTTAGTCTTTAAAGAGATGTTCAATAGTCTCTGAGCCTTGTTTGCATCTTGGACAGATAGTATCAACTCTGCCTTCCAATTTCTCATATCTTGGTTGATTAATTAGTCAACTATCTGATTGTGCATGCTCAATACGTTGTAGATAATTTAAAATTAGGCGCATTAGGAATCCAAGCATCCTCAGTAATCCTAATATTTCTCCCTGAGCCAACCCTCCAGCAAGATCCCATCTCAAGCACACCACAGGAGGCCCAAATACTCTTCCATATGTAAAACAGTGCGTGCCCTAACGAAGCCTTGAAAAAATCACAATTAGGATAATATTTAGCTTTAATAACCTGTACAGCTAACGACTCTTGGTATTGCATTAATCTCCAACCTTGCTTAGCCAAGAGAGCCGCATTAAAAGAGCCTAAACTTCTGAACCCAATGCCCCCATCTTCTTTTAAATCACACATGTGCCTCCAACTACACCAATGAAGTCCTCTCTGATCCTTATCTTTTTGCCACCAATATTTTGCAATAAGGCCCTCCATCTCACCACGTAACAACTTTGGGAACAAAAAACACGACATGGCATATGTTGGTATCGCTTGGACCATCGATTTAATGAAAACCTCTTTTCCACCCAAAGATAAAAATCGGTTACTCCATCCAGCAATACATTGTCGGATACGGTCCTTCAAATGCAAAAGAAAAAGCTTTTTCTCTCTTCCCACCATATTTGGTAAACCCAAATACTTCTCGGGATTCAACAAAAAAGGCATATCAAGTATTCTGGAAACCTTGATCTTATCCTTCTCCTTAGTATTTGAAGTGAAAAAAATAGAGGACTTTTGCAAATTAACGGGCTGACCTGAACAGCAACCCTATTCCATAAGAATGTCCTTGATAGTACACGCACCATGTTCAGATGCCTCACCAAAAATGATGCTGTTATCAGCAAATAACAAATGAGAAATCTTCGGTCCCCTACGACTTGCTTTAGTACCCTTCATTGTACCTGAACTCATCGCCATACAAGCAACGGAGAGAGACTTTCACTGCATAAAAGGAACAAAAAAGGGCTAAGAGGATCCCCTTGTCTAAGGCCTCTTTTGGTTTGAAATTGATTGCCCATGATCCCTTTAATCTGCACTAAATATGTGACAGTAAAAATACAATTAATAATCTATGCAATCCAGCTATGACAGAAACCCATCTTATCCATAATATTTTGCAAAAGCTCCCACTTCAACCCTATCATATGCCTTCGATATGTCTAACTTTACCCCCATAAAGCCTTTTTTGCCAAACCTCTTCTGACGATAAGAATGCAATAACTCATAAGCTAAAAGTATATTATCCGAAATCAAACGCCCGGGACCAAATGCACTTTGGGCAGAATCCACACACTGTCCAATTACCTTCTGCAATCCATTAGCTAATGCTTTTGCCACGAATTTGTACACAACCATACAAAGACTAATTGGTCTAAAATTTGCTGAAGTGGTGGGATTAGAAGTTTTTGGCAGTAAAACAATATCAGTCTTATTGACAGGAGCACAGGACATTCCATCATTCAGAATTTGCAAACAAAATAGAATAACATCACTACCTACTATACTCCAGAATTTTTGAAAAAAAAAAGGGAAAACCATCAAGACTAGGAGCCTTCAATGGGCCCATTTGTTTAACAGCATCATAAATTTCTTCACTGGTAAATAAATTAGACAAAAAATTATTATCATTAGCAGTAATACTAACCTTTACACCAGATAAAATATTATCATTGTTCCCGATTGCAGTTGAAGAAAATAAGATTGAGTCACAGCACCCATTCCCTCATCATCGTGAATGGCTTCCCCATTCTCATTAAGCAGCTTCAAAATTATGTTCTGTCTTTTACGCGTAAATGCCATTTTAAGAAAAAATGTCGTGTTCTTGTCACCTGAACGGAGCCAATTAATCCTCATTCTCTGTTCCCAAAAAACTTCATCTTTCTCAATTTCCCGGTTAAGTTTAACTTTTGTATCAATAATTTCAGCCAAGCTGTCATCATTTCTCTTACAATCCGCCAACAATTCCAATTTATCAATAGGTGCTTTTTTAATAGCCCCTCTATCTCTTTTTATTTTCCTTGCCCAAGCAGTGAGACCCTTTTGTAAACAGGACAATTTATCCAAGAGAGAATCAGAATAAGATTCCCAAAGATGATGCAATTCATTCTCAAATGTCTCCTCTTTGAGCCACCAAACTTCAAACCAGAATCTTGAAGGGCCTCCCAACCGATTTTGGCCACCCATATCTATCAAAAAGGGACAGTGGTCCAAGAAGATATGAGCTAAATGAGCAATTTGAGCATTTGGAAATTCATGAAACCATAATTCATTAGCAACACCTCTGTCTAGCCTTTCCCTGATATTAGTTTCCTTTAAATTTCCCCTTTCCCAAGTAAATGGTGGCCCCAAATATCCAACACCTTCCAATTGACAATCTTCAAGAGTCTCACGAAAAACCACCATCCTCATTTCATCTCTAAGTAAACCACCACTCTTCTCATGAGAATACATTATCTCATTGAAGTCACCACACACCAACCAAGGATGGTTAAGATCAGGACCCAACTGTCGAAGGAGATTCCAAGTTTCGCCTCTTCCGGCCGCAAAAGGGGCTTCATAAAATCCGATAAATCGCCATTCTTTATTATCTCAATTCTGTTGAACAAGAGCTTCAACGTGGTTCTTAGAAAAACTCATCAAGGTAACCAAAAGATTAGATTTCCAAGCTAAACACAAACCACCCCGAAAACCAACAGCCTCAACTTTAATACCACTATCAAAACCGTATTTTTGATGGACCTTCTCCATTTTCTTCTTATCCAACTTTGTCTCCATAAAGAAGACCATATGGGGATTCTGTGACCGCAACGCATGTTACTGTTCGAGGATTCCTCAAACCCCGAACATTTCAGCATAACATTTTCATTGTGCCCGGTTAGTTGACACCTGGTCAGCTGTCGATCCTGATGGGCACAACCCATGAGCATGATCAACAGTGGACATATCCACATCAATCGCCAGCATCTCGTCATCCCCGAAATTAACTCCTCTTGCCTTTCTGAGAAAAGGTTCCTTGCCAGTATCAATTAAGGTAGCAGATTCGAACATTAAATCAAGTTTCCTTTTCCCATTCCGAAAGTCAATACTTATGCTACCCTCATTGACTCTAATCCCTTTGCGCTTCCAATTCCCTTTTTTACTCCCCATTAATTTCTCCCCAACTGTCCCACTATCCTCGTTTCCATGAATCTATCCAGGTTGCTGATCAATGTCATCAATACGCACAATAGAATCACCGCCCTTTAATTTCTCTCCTTGAATAACGGGATTAAAAAATCTAGAATTAATGTCAGTTTCCCGCCCATCATCAGTTGTTTCCTTATTTGGACCATGCTTAACAATCTTCGTTGACTGAGTCCCAACACCACCGGATTCCGTCGCCAACCCCCGATTATTTGAAAAAACTGCTTTAGAAGACAACATATTTACGGTCTCCTCATCAACATAAGAACTTTGAACAGCCACCTTTCTTTCTTGATTCCTTAGCAACACACTTTCCTTTCCAATAGTAGTGGATTCAGCACGAAGAGCCACTCCTTACAATCCTATATGCCAGACCTCATCCTTCTGCAACCGAAATAGAACTGTGGTAATGTTTCATATTTAAACGGTAACCAAGTTTTCCCATCCCTAGTAGAAGAAATAAAGGTACCACTCCTTAACTGTTTCTGCGTATCAAACATAATACGAATACGACAAAAATCACCCACAACCTCCGAACGTAAAAGTCCTCCAAAGGTAGACCCAACAGCATGCATCAAATCTTTCTTGTCAAATTCAAGAGGGCAAGGGCCAATTTTCACCCGTATCAGCGTTGACACCAATCGAATCTTACTACGATCAATCGGGTCAGTCATCTTTCAAATAAAATAAGTTGCTTCCGAAAGAGCCAAGGGCGACAGTCTAAGATCAACTCCAAATCTTCCTCACTTTCAAACGTTAAGAGGTACAAATTTGGACCAATCGAACGAATCTCGAACTTATTTCGAGTTTTCCACAAGCTTCTCATTTGAGCCCGAAGGCTATCCGGGTTGAAAGACTTTTTGGTCCACACCGTACAGATCAAAGAAGGACCATCCCCAAGAATCACCAACGAGTTTTTAACCGAAAGATGAATGAGCTCTTCCTCCAACAATGAAACGTCATCCTCCTCCATAATCCACCGCCAAAGTCACCGTCTTCCCCACACCTAACCACCAGCCGAACTGTTTCTTTAGGATACAGAGAGAAAACACTCTTGACTATAACATAGTTGTTTTAGTCCAATTGATAGGGTGCGTGAATTTTAATCATGTGATCATGAATTTGATTTCCACAAATAATATTAATTTATTAAAAAATAAATAAAATAAAACTTACCTTTTGATACATAATTAAAAATAGTACACTCTACCACTTAAGCTAAAATAGCTAATTTATAACATAATAAATATAATCACTAATTATATTTTAATTGACGATATAATAAAAAATAATCTTTTAATTAAAAACTTATGTAGTGTAGTTGACCTTGTGGCAGCATCGAAAAATATTGTAGCAAACAATTCATTTCGATAACTGTTTCGTAAATGAACCATTTTAGTGTTTAATTTTTTTTCTATTTGGGGAAAAAAAGCATCAACTAGCATCTGAAATTTGTTTTATTTACCAACTTAAACAGGATTTGAGTAGGCAAGATTTGTCGTGTTTCAAGCTTTCTTCAGCTTATACAACTGGCCGCTTGGGCTCCAATCTTCACCACTACCAACCTATAATCAGTTACCATGGAAGACGGCAAATCCACGAGCCAAACTGACGGAAAACCAATTCGATGCAAAGGTATCTGTGTCTGTCAATAAACTGTTTCCAAGTTTTTTTTTCTCCTTCTTTGCTTTGCTTTGATTGATAGAGCATGATGTAACCGGTGTTGCTACTTGCTTTCAGCTGCAATTTGTCGCGAAGCAGGGGAGCCTCTAGTGATTGAGGAAATCTTGGTGGCTCCTCCGTGTCCCTACGAAGTTCGAATCCGAATTATCTGCACCTCGCTCTGTTACAGCGACATTTCATTTTGGAAATTGACGGTCTTTCCAACTCTCTTCACTCTTCAGTATTATCATTTTTTCTTGAATTTCGTCCTTCTTTCTTGGTTACTTACCCGAAATTTATTTCTGCTTGAAGGTGCCTCCTGCTTGTGTTCCCAGAATTCTTGGTCACGAGGCCGTCGGGTGAGCTTCGTTGACTTTTCTTTTTCTACCTAACTATACTTTTTTCCCTTCGGTGTTTCTCAGCATGACAGCAGAAGATTGGCTTCTTTTTAGAAAAAATAAATAGAAAAAAAATAAAAATATCTTCAAAGCGGGTAAAACATTTTACTTAAAGATTGATCAATAAAAATCTTTGTTAAGAAAATCTCTTCAAGACTTCAACATTACTGAAATGATCTTAGCCAATCTTTATGATTCAAAGCCGGAGAACAAAATCATATTCATATAATTCACAACTGTTGTAGGGTGATGGAGAGTGTGGGTGAGAATGTAAACGAGGTAGCACCAGGAGATGTTGTCATTCCAACTTTTTTGTCAGAATGTGGAGAATGTGAAGATTGCTGTTCAAAAAGGAGTAATTTATGTTCAAAATTCCCATTCAAGATCCATCCTTGGATGCCTAGATATGAGACCAGCAGATTCACTGACCTTAAGGGAGAGGTCTTATATCATTTCCTATTCGTTTCCAGTTTCTCCGAGTACACGGTTGTGGATATTAACCATGTAGTCAAGATTGATCCTGCAATCCCTCCAAACAGGGCATGCCTCTTTGGCTGTTGTATAGCTACAGATAATGGGGCTTTCATCTTATTTGCACTTCGCTTTCCAAATTTTACATCTAACCCTTTCGGTTTTTAAGGGGTTGTTGCTGCTTGCAAAGTGGCAAATGTTGAGGCAGGATCAACTGTAGTTATTTTTGGGCTGGGATCGATTGGATTAGCGGTATGATCTTGAACAAAACTTCCACTCGCTATTCGACACCTATATATGTTTTGTTGAATTAACACTAAATACACTAAAAAATCAAAGAATGAACTCTGAAAATATATGAAGTACTATTGAATCAACAACCTGAGTACGATACAGTATTAGCACAGTATTTATAGACCAAGTACTTCTTCAGCTGCTTAACAGCCTCATAATCTCTTGTTACAAACTTGAACAACTGACTCACATTCAAGAAACAACCAGCTGTTATATAACAGCATGAATAGCACAGCTGTATATTGATCGACATGTTCTGAAAGACCGACTCACTGCTTGCTTTGTTTTCTAGGTTGCAAAGGGAGCAAAACTGTGTGGTGCAAATAGAATTATAGGAGTGGATGTGAACCCAGAAAAATTTGAGATTGGTAAGTAAATTTATGTCACTGAATTTTCATTAAATTGGGACTCAAAGATCACTTTAACGATGGCCAGAGTCAACTTATAGTGGTTGATTACCAAGCAGAACAGTTCTTACACAACAATAATGGCTTGCTTCGTGTGGTTTCTTTGTTGATGTTTCTTCCTTCATATTTATGCAGCAAAAAAATTTGGAGTGACCGAGTTCATCAATTCAAAAGACTGTGGGAACGAATCTCTAAGCCAGGTCTTGCTCCCACTCAAACTAGCACTAGTGGTTGTGACTTGTATATAAGCGACCTTACAGATGAGTCAATTTTGAAGGCATAAAAATAAGATAATTAATACCAGGTGGCTTGTGATTTTTGAGGTCCGTGTTGATAGCTTGATGACTGATTAAGTAGTTTTTGATGGAGGAGCGTAAATGTTGTTTAAAATAAATATGTAGCAGAAAAGCAGATTGTGAGGAACAGTTATCTTGAATGCTGAATTTAGTAACATTTTCAGGTTGTGTTTGTTATATTTCGTATCGAACTTTGAGCAGGTAGTGAAGGAGATGACTGGAGGAGGTGCGGATTATTGCTTTGAATGTGTTGGATTAGCATCCTTGGTACAAGATGCCTATGCAAGCTGTCGAAAGGTAAGCATATGTTCCCAGATTATCATCACTTCCTCACTAGCTTACTTGTATAATTACAAGTGGTGAGATTAGTAAGTACTCTATGATGTATACCATTCTGGCATTTTGGGGTTTGCAAACTGTAAAGATTAAGACTTGCGTGCAACTTTTTTGCAGGGTTGGGGAAAGACTATAGTTTTGGGAGTGCAGAAGCCACGGTCTCAGATGAGCTTAAGCTCATTTGAAGTTCTTCACACAGGGAAAACCCTGACTGGAGCCTTGTTTGGAGGGGTGAAAACCAAGTCTGACCTTCCACTTCTGCTAAAACGTTACACAGACAACGTAAACTCGCTTAACATTTATGAACTTGTTTTTCTTGAAAGATTCGAATCCATTGCCGGCTCTGATGCGATGCATATATGTAATGCAGGAGTTGCAGGTAGACGAATTTGTGACTCATGAGGTAAAGTTCCAAGACATCAACAAAGCCTTTGAATTACTTTTGGAAAGACTATCTAAGTGTGTATGCTGTATTTTTTTTTTTAAATATATTGGTGTGTTTTCATGGTAGTATCTGTTCATATTTTTTTAACCTTTTGACAATGCACATACACCTTGCACACATAGGCGCTCGAACTCGGGACCTTAGGATGAACATATCTTTTTTTCTACTGGAACCACTTGTTGGGTTCAAGTGTATATGCTATATTAATTTGTGTTCAAATTAATAAATTTTAATAAGTAGGATAAAATTTTGGACCACTTTTTTTTAATATAATATATTAATCTTATTAAACTTTAGGTAACCAATAAATGAGAAGTAATTTTGTGGGCCTTATTGTTTTTGTTTGCACATGTTTTATTTTTTTATTGCGGTAACTTTAGTGGTACTTGATGCTTTAAACGATTTTATCGATAATGAAATCTCGATTTAATAAAAAAGTTGAATTTTAAAATTTTTTATATTTTAAATTTAAATTTTATTTAATGTGTGAATAAATTAAGATTTTATTTTTTATTATGCTTTAAATTAATTTTTGGAGTTAAAAGTATTTTTTTCATAAGCAATTAAATATTAAATAAGTTCGAAATAAAAAGTGTTCTTCAAACTAACTTTTAAATCTAATCTCAAAAATTAAAAATTAAATTTTTTGAGTTTTGACTTTTTGAATGTAAAATTATCAAAATATCTTTATTTATTTGATTCCAACCAAAAAATATTTAATCGATTATCATATAATATTTATTTTACAAAGGAATACATAGCAATCGAATATATATGTTTTTTAACTTACCATTTAGCAATCAGCATGTGAATTAATAAAAAAATCTCTCTAATATGGCTTATATGATTAAATTAAACTTTAAAAATAATTTTTATTATTTGTTTAACAATAATTTAATTTTTATATTTCATGCATTAATATATTAAATTATTTAAATACCATTTAAATTAATTTATTTTTTACTTTCCAACATCATATTTAAAAAATATAAATTATAATTTTTCATAACACCTTTTGACAGCAATGGAGAATCCTTTAAATTAACTCACACTTTTCATGCTACGTTTTTTTCAATAGCATTTTTTAACTGCAATAGCAATGAAAAATTAACCCTTATTAGAGTTATAGCAAAAAAATGATGGGTTTAGAAAAGAAAAATGTACTTTGTATTATAAATTAAAAGAAAAATAAATAAATTTCAAAAAATTGAAATCTAGAAAAGTTTAGACAATATAATTAGGGATGTCAATGAGACGGGTTTCACGGGGTCTCTCCCTACTTCGTACCCAATTGGACAGGGATGGGTATGGGTTTCGTGGGTGTTGGGGCGGGGATAATAACAAAAATTAGACCTGTCGTGGGTGGTGGGGCAAGCGTGAGTATGACTTTGTACCCGCCTAATTCCCCCCCCCCCCCGACATCATGTCCTCTCACCTCACATAATATAATAAACATATGTAGAAAATAAACATTTATAAAAATTTAATTTAATAATTATTTTAATATTATTTTATTAAGTTAATATTAAGGTGATTATCTTAATGTTAAATTAAATTTAATGTTTATTTTGTAGATAATATTCTATTAATTTAATAAGATTTAATATTTAATTTAATTTAATATTTATCTTGATAAGTATTATATTAATTTAATATTAAAGTGATTAACTTTAATCATAGTTAAATTCTCTAAACTTCCCTATATAAAAATAGCCTTGGGTCATTATTTTACACACTCGAATTTAAGAAAAATTTGTAAAGAGAAAATTCTTTGAAGATATTATTTTAGAAAAATTCTAGAGATATTTTTATTTACAGCTTGACCCAAAAGTTGAGAGAAATTGCGAAATTATTCCACTAGTAATTTTTGTGAAAAAATTCTTGATTCGAAACGAGATTACACTCGATAGACGTGAGCTTGAGGATAATGGTGAAAGACTACTCGGTCGAAGCATTCATACTTTTTTCATAAAAAAATTTGGTTTATATTTATTTAACTAATATTTATAAATATATTATAAGAAGTGGGTCGCGGGGCGGGTATAGCAGGGATTAGGTGGGTTCGAGGACCCACGTGGGTGGTGGGGCAGGGATGGTTTTAGTCTTGCGGGTCGTGGGGTGGGATGGTTTTGGGTTTTGTACCCGCAACGGGTCGTGGGGTAAGGATGAGGATGAAAATTCTTGGTAGGGATGGGTGTGAGGTGCTCCTTCTACACCTAATTGACATCCGTAAATATAATAAATCATTTTCCTCTTCTCTCTTGCTATCTTTTTTTTTTTCTTATTTTCATTTTTTTTCATAATTATTGGGAAAATCCTACAGATAGGTCATTGATGGTAAAAGTTTTTATGATTTTCAAGAATGAAAGTTGAGTTGCAAGTCTAGATTTTGTTTCTTGAAAACTCTAGTAGCAACAATCAATCTAATAGTAAAATTTGAGTCTTACATTGAAATGTATTTTATTAGAGCTTTTATGGTTTTGTGAAAAAAATGAATCAAAATAAAATTTGCAAAGTTATTTTTGGGTAAAACAACAAGAAGTGTTTATGAGATTGGAAGTGTTCAACAAAGGTGAAAAACAAATGGAATTTAGTTTGAAAATTTTAAGTTATTTTTTATATAATAAAAATTTGTAAGAAATGGTAGTTTAAAAATATTTTATTTTTAATTTTAAGAATTTTTTAGATTTATACATATTTAAATATTTTCATTTTTTTTAATGCAATGGGTAGCTTCAGTGGTAAAGAGAATGTTGTTCATATTAGGAGATCCGGATTTGAGCACCTGTGTGTGCGTTGTATATTCAAAAAAAATATTTTCATATTTTTCATGTTAAAATTTTCATAGATTTTCTATTAATTTTTAGTCTAAGATTTTTTTTTGGAAAATTTTAAAAAATCAAATTAACTTTTTAACTGAAGTTCAGGAATCAAATTAGCTATTAACTCTTTGAATTAATGTGGAACGTTACTTTTTGAATGGATGTTAATAGATGAGTGACAAAAATATAACAATTTGATAATAATAGTAACTATTATGTAACTTTTGAAAGTTGGGTGACTGAAATGTAACTTTAAACAAAGTTTAATGATAGTTATTGTAGTTTACCCTTTAAATAAAATAAATAAGGAAAATTATTTTGCATAAAATTTGTGAAATAATCAATCAACGGACTCACATACTATCACTAATCAAAATGTTTATGTGTTGCATTAAGAACTAAACCACTTCTCCACTAATGAGCAAACCCACGTTTAATCTTTTCTCATTTGTGTGAAAACCTTACTATATTTTAGTAGTTTTTATTTTGTGAAATGCATGGGTTTAATCGTATTTAAAAATTAAAATTTTGTTTCTAAAATTATATGATTAAAAATGCAAAAATAAAATAATATAAATATTTAGTTTTTACAATTTTTATGTTAATCAAACTACTTAATATTTTTTTTATTTTTTATAATTATTTATAGCTTCTCTTCAATCTATAAATAGGATGAATTTATGTTTTCTTATATTGACAATAATACTTATATCAATCGAATTAAAATTCAATTAATATTTTTATGAGTCTAAAAATTTTATTAACACTGTATCAAATATTCTTTTTTCTATTCATAATTATTTTAAATATAAAATATTCAAACATTTTGGTCCATAAAAAAAAAATTTTCTTCTCATTTTTAAGTTAAATAAAATTGAATCAAACAAATGATTCCAATAAAAAAATATTTTTTATTTTAAAAATCCCGAATTTAAATACCTGTCAAAAAATTAAAAACATATAAACAAATAATATCATAAAAAGAAAATAATACCATCATTTCTTAATTATTATAAAAACATTAAATAAACATACTCTTTTTTTTTTAAACTTACAAGCAGGAAAACAGACAGAAATTTATAAGAAGTATGCAACCCCAAAGAGAAAAACAGAGAAAAAAACAATTCCAACAAATTAATAAACCACACAATCTCGTACACATTTTTTACTTGAAAACGCATTATATTGAGTCATTAATGGGGAGCAGTGGTCTCTTTTTCTTTCTCCTCCTCTGTTTTGGAATGGTAACCGGGAATTTTGTCCTTGATCTTCTCCAAAAATCCCTTCTTCTCTTTTGTCTCTCCTTCATGGTGGTCGGTCTCAGTTGGTGCAGCAGCAGCAGCTGGTGGTGGGGTGCTAACCTCTGCATCTTTCTTATGCTGTCCTGGGAGTTTTTCTTTGATCTTCTCCATGAAACCCTTCGTTTCCGGCGTCTCTGAGTGGTGAACTGTTGCTGCCTCATCGCACTTCTCCACTGGGACTGCACTGTCCTCTTCTTTCTTGCCCTTCTTCTCCTTCTTCTTCTTCTTCTTCTTCTCCTCTCCGTCTTCACCTTCTTCCTCGTCACTAGACTGAACATTCATACAACGCATGTTATAATATATATGAAAAAGATTTGACTGTATGAACTATTAGTAAGTAAGGAAGTAAAAAAAGTAATTACAGAGCTGGAGCTGCTATTGGATCGGTGAAGCTTGTCCAGGAGACTGTGTTTCTTCTCATCTTCCTTATGTTCCTCTTCTATCTTCACTTTCTCAAACTGGGTGGCGACCACCTCCTCTTGAGGTTGAGGCTTCTCCTCTTCTTTCTTCCCCATGAAATCAAACATCCCTCGCTCCTTGCTCTCCACTGCTTCCTCACCACCGACCTTGGTATGCTCCTCAGCCATTTTTTCTTTATCTACTACCACTAAACTCAAACAAGTACTTACAAAGTTGGTTACACAAGCTGATGGATTTTAAGAAATGAGAGGATCTGGGGTTTTATAGTTTTTTCATACACGGATCTAACGCAGTTTAGGGACGTGAGAAAAAATATTAATTTTAATTAACGCAAGTTAAATGGGATGGGAAATCCAGCGGCATGTTACCGACCTCTGCATTAAACTTTGAGAAATATGTCTAAACCACACTAACTACCCACCCCTAATTGAATCTAATTACTCGCTTTCTCTACTCGACATCTGTCTCGTGCACGTACGTGTCAATTACAGAAAGCGAGTGCAAGTATATTTTATTGGTGGGAAATAAGAGTCAAAAGGCGAAAAAGAAATTAAAAAATCACTGCATATAGTACACCGGAATCGTGACACGTGGAGATAGAACATGGATAGCGGGACCCGATGGTCGGTGTAATGGGGCCCAAAGACAGAGAGGATTGTTGGAGAAAGGTGTGGAATTACGTCGTGAATAAGGAGGAGGGTTCGAGATTGTGGAGGGCCCCCATGGCCTCGGCCTCTAACTTATCCTCCACTTCATTTTCGTCGCTTTCCCGGGATACGTTACTTGGACCGGAGCCCCACGGACAAGTGGCCGGTTTATGATTTTACCCACTTAATTTTTATGTGACCCAAATATTATATTTAATAGTAGGAAATAAAAGTGGAAAAATCATAATCTAGAATAAGATTAATATTTTTGGATAAGGGAGATGGAAAGAAGGCGACAAATTTTAGAAATTTGAAAAAGTCTTATAAACTATTATGAGATATAATTTCAAAAGCACACGTCTTTAGCTCATAATTGTAATGTTTTTGTAATTATTTATACCCAATTTAATTTTGCATTATATCTATTTTTTAATATAATATTTAAAATTATCAATAATCTTTCTTCCGTTCGTAAATAAGATGATGACGTATTTTAATATATTCAAATTTATATCTTTTTATATTAATAATAATATTCATATCAAATATCGAATTAAAACTCTATTGATCATTACTTTTCATTTTAAGTGAGAAATAATGCATCAATTAATCTATAATATATAAAATAAACTTTAGAATAACAATTTATTATTATTATTATTATTATTATTATTATTATTATTATTTGGTAATATTAATTAATAGGATAGTATATTAATATTATTTTATTCTTTATTAATTTTTAGAATTAAAGGATTTTTATTATAAATTAGACCATTCTCATTAATTAATAAATAAATATTTTAAAAGATAAACAGTATTGTGATAGAGAAACTAATTAATACGAATCATACCATTATTATAATGCAAAGATTTTGTTTTCTCTTAATAAATAATAAGGGATAGAAATTGAATGCAAACTTGAGTCGTGAATCAATTAGAGGGCGGACCGGATTTGGATTAGGTATAGCATTAAATTAGTATATTTTATGTTTTTTAAGTTGGGTCCGATTTAGAATATGGGGCCTAAAATTTTATTTAAATTTGTCTATACTTATAAAGATTAATTTAAATTTATTTTAGATTCGTTTATATTATTTTAATTTTTAAAAAAAATATTTATATTATATTACATTAATATTTAATAATTTTATATTTTTTATTTATTGAAAAATTTTATATTATTTTGATGTTTACATTAGAATAATATTATATATTTAGTATAGATTTTTTTTAATGTATTTTAAGTTACGTAATATATAAAAATAATATAATCTAAAATATTATAAACATAAAAATGGGTCGGGTCAGACCTTAAAAATTCAAGTCCAAACTTGACCCATATTTTAAATAGGCCTAATTTTATTATCCAGATCGATTTTTTAAGCTTAATATTTTTGTTCAAACCCACCTAAATTTCGAGCAGTCCTTCAAGCTTGGACGAGTAGTCCAAACAAGTCTAGAATCAATAGACTATAACATAAAAATTTTTAAAGAACATCTCTATAATTTCTTGGTAAAAATACCTTTCCAATCCCTCTTATTTTTAAAATTAAGTAAATTAGTTATTTTCAAAAAAATTAGAGCATTTTAATATTTATCAATTTTGAAAGTGAACAACTCAAGATAATTAATTATTGTGTAAATGTCTTTCGTCAATTATACACAATTTTGATTGGTATATAAACAAATTTAACTCTTAATATTTATATGTATTGTCAATTTGACCTTGAATTTAAAAAAAGTTCAACAAATTTAGTCCTTTGTATATAATATTTAAATGTTGCGGCTAAATTTGTTAAATTAAGACCACATTGACAGAATACCTAAACTTTGAAAACTAAATTTATTATTATACCAATCAAAATTACATATAATTGACGAATGCCTAAACAATTTATCAGATGGAACATTGTTCCACTTAAAATTTATTTGAGACAACCAACGAATATTGATTGCATTGATACAATATATTGTACTTTTTATTAGGAGAATACAAATTCAAATTTTGAAGACGACATTAAGACGGACAGTGATGAACCCTAGAGATAGACATGGGAAATGAAAAACTCCCATCACCAGAAACAAGCAAAGAAGTGAAACTTTACTTTGGAAATGCATTCATCTTATTATTATCATAGAGCAGCAAACGAGATGCCCTCAAATTTTGGAAATTGCAAGCTTGATGAGATCCCTTCTTAGAATCTTCCCAGATTGATTCTTGGGTATTGAAGCTACAAATGCCACTTTCCGAATTCTCTTGTATGGTGCAACCTGTTTTGTTCATTTCATAGCTTAAGCTAAATCATCATACCCATTCGCAATCTTGGGTTTAAAACACTATGTATGTATGTATGTATGTATGTATGTATGTATATAATTGCTTACTTGTTTTGCTACAAAATCCATGAGTGCAGTGTCTGATAGATTGCTTCCACTTTTTCTAACTACATACGCCATGGGATACTGCCCAACCTCTTCATCCGGAAACCTAATCGCAAATCACATAATATCTCTGAATCTTGTGCAACAAAGGGTGTTTCAAGCTCCATCTATGTATATATATAAACATGAATACTATCGAGTCAAGTGGAAGCAGCTCTATATAAACTTACGCTATGACAGCAGCTTCAGAAATCTGTGGGTGAGAAAGTAGCAATGCCTCCAATTCAGCAGGAGGAACCTAAAACAAATATAAACAAAGCCATTTAAGCCTGTGATTTTGTATAGAATATATGAAGCAAACTGTGAACTATGTGGTGACCTGATATCCCTTGTATTTGATCAGCTCCTTCAACCTATCAACAACATAGACGTAGCCAACATCATCGATGTAGCAAAGATCACCGGTTTTTAACCACCCTTGTGAATCGAGAGTAGCTGCTGTGGCTTCTGCATTATTCAGATAACCTAAAATACCACCGGCAGCAGCAGCAGCAGGCCCACCAATCAAATTCAAGAACAGGGCAAAGCCCGAAACAAATAAATGCAACTAATGCGACTCGAACCCAAATCACACTTGAGATAGTAAACATCTTAACCATCAAGCCATTACATAGTGCTTATAAGCTCATAATGTTTAAACTTTGGATAATCCAAATATCACATATATAAACTGAAATTTGTGACAATTTCCGTCCATTTCAATGATTTTGATTCAATTTTTTGTGACAATTGCAGTCAATTTTAAAGATTTTGATCCAATTTCGTTAAACATGACCAAGTACTCAAAGCTAATGATTCAAACTCTGTTTTTCTTTCTACATTTTTTTAATGATTTTGATTCAATTTCATTAAACTATATTAAACTAATAAAAATTAGGGTAAACTACACTTATATGATCATTAAACTATTCACTCACTCAACTTTAAAAAAAAATTACAAAATGATCGTTGAATTATTATAAACTTTAAAAAATTATAAAAGATCACATGATAATTACGTAGATAGTAAATATATTATACATGCGCGTCAAACAGTATTCTAACAGCTAAACAAGTAGCCCGTTAAAAAATTAAAAAATTAAATGATTATTTTATAATTTTTAAAATTATTTTACAAAACTATAATTTACTCTCCAGAATTAAAATTGTTAAATAATTAGCAAAATATATACTTCCAATTAAATAATTATCAATATTACTCATTTTAATATTAGAACATACATAATTAGATGTGACAGCAGCATTTTTTAAGTGAATTTGGAGTTATTCTATCCCGGGATCTCGCCAGGCAAATCCTCTTTATACTTTTTTAATGCTAAGATTCTTATGACTGGGGCTAAAAAACTATCCATACACTGCCAAAAACAAAATCAAAGCAAAGATCTTTGTAATTGATTAAAATATTTTAACTTCATAATTAAAATATAATTTAAATTTAAGTTGATTAATTATGTAACTGTTAAGATTTTACTCTTTTTTTTATCGTATTTTAAAAAAAATTAATTACCTTTCATAATGGAGGGACCCCTTAGCCAAAGCTCCCCTTTCTGATTGACCTCCAATGCCGTACCTGTTGTAGGGTCTACAATTTTGGCTTCTAGTTTCGGGGATAGCAACCCCACACTGCCATACTTGAGGGCCTCCTCCGGAGTTTGCACCGATGCGCCAAACCCTGTCGTCTCCGTCATCGCGTACCCTTGCCGAATATCAATGCTTGGAAACTTTTCCATAAACCTATTTATCAAATCCTTGCTCAATGGAGCGCCACCGCACACTATTGATTGCACCGAACTCAAATCGTACTTGTTTCGGATCTCATCAGCTTTCTTCACCATTGCCAAGAGTATAGGTGGCACCAGGGGGAGGCAAGTGACACGATACTTCTCTGCTGCCGACAGCATTTCCTTCATGTCGAACTTTGATAAAATAATTACTTTTGATCCTCGCGTGAGTTTCCCGATGGCAAAAGCTCCGAAGCCGTAGATGTGGAACATGGGAACGGTGCAGATATAGGTTTGCTCTCCTTCCTCTGGATTGATCAAATGTGCAAATATTTGCGTTAGAGCCATGAGGTTTCTGTGAGATGATATTACTCCCTTGCTGGCACCCGTCGTGCCCGAGGAATAGAGTAGAGTCGCCGCGTCATCTTGGTACACTCGATCCCTGACTCGGATCTTGTCCTTTGTTTCCTTCTTTAACATTTCACTAATAGTAGTAACTATTTTGACTTGGCCAGTTTTTTCGGTCGCCACTTGCTCGTCGAGAAGTACGATGGGGAGAGGTGATCCAGCCAATTTTGGGACGACTTGAGTGGTGGTGAAGACGAGGACGGGTTTTGAATCAGCCATTTGTACCGCGAATTCACTAGACGTGTTGAGGGGGTTGCTAGTGGTTATAATAGCTCCAAGAGACATCACAGAGAGGCAAACAATGGGGAAGAAGATGGAGTTTGGTGCGATGATGATGACGACGTTGCCTTTCCGAATACCCAACTCGGACAGACACGTGGAAACGGAGTCAACCGCTGCCCAAAGTTGGGAAAAGGAGAGGTGGCGACCGGTAGTGGCGTCGATGAAAGCGGTTTTGCCATGGTGAGGGTAAGAGGAGATAAAAGTGGTGATGTCAAGGGAGTGGCTGGATGGAAGTGGAAAGGAAACACGTTTGCTGTAGAAAGTAGAATTGGAAGAACAAAACCCACTTCTGGGATCGATTCTGAAGCTGCTACTTTCAGCCATAACAATGGTTTGGGTTTCTATTCTCCCTCACTGACCTTCTTCCTCTGCTACTTTCTCACATTTTTATGCAGATTAAGAGCAGTACTCTGTCATCACCTGCAAGCTGCCTACTGTGGTACACGTAGCATAATCTAAAATTTCGCTATTAATATTAGGCTGGTTTTGGTTTACTTTAATTAATATGATTCAATATCTTTTACCCAACAAATGATACAATATAATTTATTTCAATATTAGGGTTTTTTACCCAAATATTAAAAAAAAAAAAATTAATGACCAAAATGATACCCTAAAATTATTATTTATCAAAATGATATATTTAATTAAGTGGAAGAATTTTAATTGACGGCACTAAGGGGTATTTTTGACACGTGTTTTTTTTAATTTTTTTTATTATTTTTTATATATTTAAAAATAAAAAATATTATTTTATTAGTGGAGGGACTTAAAGTGGCGATACTCAAGGTTTTTTTCAAAAAAATACGACAAAAAAATACCTGACACCCAGTGGAGGAACACGAAGTGGCGGCACCAATGGAGGATTATTAAGTGGCGGTACTAAGGGGTGTTTTGCCACTTGGCAGCACCCCATTGTGCCGTGTGTGTGTGTGTTTGTGTGGTTTTTTTAAGATGTGAAAATTAATTTGAGTGGTTGGAGATTTTTGATAGGTGAAAAAAATTAAATAAAATAATTTTTTTTGTTATAAAATAGGTGGGGAGGAGGGGACCAATGAAAATTGAAGGGAAAAAGAAAGAAAAAAGAGAAAGAAAGAAAGAAAGAAGAAGAAGGAATAAGGAGAAAAAAAAAAAGTAATGTGTTTATTTTTAAATTTAATTTTAAAATATTTTAATTTATTAATTAGTAGTAGTAATGTGATTGATTTGTTATTATAGTTTTATTTGTTTAATAGGTTGACTAAAATAGTAAATTAAGAGGAGTGAAAGAAAGGTAAGTTTAGTTAATATTTCAAGTATGGTTAATTTTAAAATATTTTAATTTGTTAGTTAATTTGATTATTTTAAGTTTTTTGTTTTCTTTAATTTAATTTTTAATTGATTTGTTATTTAATGTTGTTATAGTTGGTGAGTAAATTACGAGGAGAAGAAGAAATGTAAGTTTGGTTATTATGTTATTATTAATTTACTTTAATTTAATTTTGCTAATTAGTAATTTTATTTTGTTGTTAGTAGTAGTAAGTAAAAAATATTGTTCATATTTATTGATTTAAAATTTAATAATGTTTAAATTTTGTTAGTTAGTATTTTTATTATACAAGTCATAAGATTGTTTAATAAAATAAACAATAATTCATTTTTAAGTTATAATTAAAATTAGTTACAAGTATGAAATTAAAAAATTTATTATTTTATAAAAATAATAGAGTTTTAATAATTCACAAAAAGTTAAACTTAACTAATTAATTACCAAAATATAATATAAAAAATAATTAATTATCAAAATAATATCCCCATCATATTATTTACCAAAATGGTACAAAATAAATATTTATTTTTTTATTTTGTACCATTTTAGTAAATAACGGTGTGTGAATACTATTTTGGTTTATAAATATATATTTTGTACAATTTTAGTAAATAACACATTTTGATATTTAATTATTATTTTTGTAATATATTAGTAAACTTATGTATTGAACTAATTGATAATTTTTTTTCAAGTTGCAGAATGACTTCATTAATTAACGACTTTTTTTAAGTCGATCTGAACTAGAATTGCCATCATCCGAACTTGCCATTGATTGAAATTTGTGACACCATCAAATTTCTCAATGTTGAACCTTGTTGTTGTCATCTTTAAACGGGCTGATCTACGAAAATTGAACTAGCTTTGAAACCACTTGTTGGGGATCGACCTGATTAAGCAACGAACAAGTAAAAATAGCGAAAGAAATTGAGAAATTGAACACACAAATTTAACGTGAAAAAATCCCTCCGAAAAGGATAAAAAACACGGGCAAAGATAATTTTACTAAAATGGAAAAATAACAAAAAATATAAAATATGTAGTTAAAAACTATATCCTTAAAACCAATAAACAAAACACCCACAAAACGTAAATACAAAATTCTCCAAATATGTTATGAGTTCTAATATCTAATGAGTGTTTTTTAAAGTTATAAAAAAACTTATTTATAGGCTAAATTTGTAGGTCAAATAAATTATGGTAATAAATGCAAAATATATTATACTAATAAATACTAAATCTTCTAGAAATAAAATATATTTTTGATTAACTTAATTTGCAAGTAATCTCTTATTTGACTGAAAGATGACTCATACTTAACAGTTTTAAAAAAATATTTTCTATATTAACATCACTTTTGTATTGCATAGAAAACGAGGTGGATTGCGCTAGTATGTTCCATATTTTATAATTTCAGTTATAAGTGAAATTGAGATTATCCATATACTTCGAATGGTACATAGAAAAAAGAAATCTTATTAATATTAATGATACATATTTAAATTTAAATGAAAATTGTGAGCATACGTTAAATATTAAAAATGAAATATCTCAATAAATATACACTAAAATAATTAGATAAAAGTGCACATAAGATTCATTTTTCTTGATTTTTTTATTAGTAATTGTTTTATCATTTACTTTTTTTAGATAACATTGTTTTTTACTTATTTAAAAATTATTTGTTATAGCAATTAGTATTTTTAAAAATATAAATGATGTATCCAAACAATTATAATTTATATTAATAAATATAACATTAAAAATTACGATATAATTATATTTTATTAATTGTATTTGATTATGCACATCATCACCGATTTAGCAAAGACCAACGGTTTTTAACCATACAACAGTAGCTGTTGCGGCTTCTGCATTACAGGGATAACCCAAAATAACAGCCAATAGGCTCACCAATCAACGACAGCTGATGAATTACCATGTCTTTTCAATTAGTTTTACGTATTTTTTTCATCCCGTAATGAAGAAGGCTTGATTTTTACAAATAAAAAATACGATTAAAAAGTGTTTTTTTTTTTTTGGTTTTTATGTTTCGAAGTGAAGATGATTAAAATCCTTTTATTTATATTAATTATTTAAAAGGTATATGAAACTTAGATTAAGTTGTATGTTATATATAAATTATTTACTAACATTTATATTACATGAAATCATTATATTTGATGTTTTTTTTTTAATATTTAAATATAGTATTTAAAATTTATATTTGATTGTTTTTTCTAGAAATGTAACGAACATGTGGTTGTCCAAACCACGCGGATAGCTAATAAAATTTCTTAATCAAAGTGGAAATAGAATAATTTAAAGGAGCTTAGCCGCCTCAAGTTAAAATATTACATTACGTACTCCCAGACTTCATTCGTGATTGGGGGGCGATAGATTAGCAATTAATGCATTTTTTACAGTGGATTGGGTGAAAGTTATATTAAATAAAAATAATAATATGGGGAGACGGGCGGGGCCATGCCTTCCATTCATTTCGAGTAAAAAAATCACCGAATCCATTTGGATGGATAATGAGATGATTTTGTCAAGATTGAAAATAGTGGTGATAATTATTTAAATATTGTAACGTTGAATTTAAAATCAATACAAAATTTTGTATTTCAATTCAATCATGACGATGACGAGAATAGAAGATAAGACGTTTAAATTAAAGTATGTTTGTATATTTGTCTGCATGGGTGGGGACGTGGGAAAGTAGGGTATAGTCGGTGGTTCCGAAGCTAGAAAGGTCTTTTGAAGCTGTCCAAAGGCTAATAATGTTCATCTTCTTCAGTTGAATACTGTCGAAATGTTTAGCTCCATCAATGGCCAATGGCGGTGATAAGCTAAGCACATATATGATGACAGATGACGAGTTTAATTATATGGCCAGCTGTGTGCTTTTTAGATAATAAAAGGCTTAATATAATATTTGGTACCTGAACTTAACACGTTTCTTTAATTTTGGTACCTAAACTCTTTTTTGGTTCAGCTTGATACTTAAACTTGACACTTTTTTTAAGTTGGTATTTAAACTTTTTGGGGTTCAATTTGGTACTTGAACTTGACTCTTTTTCCTAATTTGGTACCTAATCTTTTTTAATATTAATTTGTTATGCATAGCTCAATACCTATTTTTAACATGAATTTTCTCTAAAACTGAAAATATTTTTGTAGCATACAAATTTTTTTTTTCAACATCGTTATTGTTTTGCTTAATTTTTATAATATTTAATAAATTTAGGTACCAAATTGAATCTAAAAAAAAGCTTAAGTACCAAATTAGGAAAAAATGCCAAGTTCAGGTACCGAATTAGGAAAAAATGCTAAATTCAAGTACCAAATTGGGTCAAAAAAAGTTTAGGTATCAAATTAAAAAAAATATATCAAATTCAGATACCAAATGTTTTACTGAGTCATAATTAAATTAATAAATAAGTTACTTAAAAGAAGTTTAATGATATCGTACCACAATGCGGATTAAGACAAGAGCGAAGTAAAATTTTTTTTTTTAAGAAGACGAAAGTGAAATGATAGTTTTTAGGATAGTAAAAATTTGAATTCGTGTATTTTCAAAATTTATCGTGCACAATAACTGTAACACCCTAACGAAACCCAAAAGTATTCAACTCCTTGCATGTAATATTCAAAGTTGAATAGGGAAGTGTTGGGCGAGTTAGGAAACAACTGGACTTCTTACTCCCACGCAAACAACTATCTCTTTCCGACGGCCATGCCTTCCATTCAAAAGCCTAAACCAGACGTGAGTAGACACATCATACAATGCACATAATCCGGAAGGACTTTATTTAGCGGAAAAAATTCACCGAATCCATTTGGATGGATAATGAGATAATTATTTAAATATTGTAACGACGAATTTAAAATCAATAATAAAATTTGTATTTAAATTCAATCATGACGAGAATAGAAGATAATCTTTCAAGACGTTTAAATTAAAGTATGTTTGTATATAATAAATACTTGAAAATCATTAAAATTATATTTATATTAATTAATGAAATATAAAAATAGAAGTATATAGTTGTTAAATAACAACTAAAATATAATAAAAATCTAAATTAAATAGTTAAAACTATATCTATTCTAATTAATAATAATAATAATTTAAAATATATAAATTATGTTAATATTAAAATAAATATTAAAGAATAATCTACAAATTTTAAGAATTAAATAAAATAAACTTCAAGTCAAAGGGGTAAAATGAATTTTGTTTTCCTCTCCTTTAGTGAAATCGGGAGGATCTAATGGGTTCAAAATGATTAGGCAAGTGTCTTTGGGAGGTTACTCGGACTTGATCAAATTAGTTTTATTATTATTAAATAGATCAATTTAATTTTTATATAATTAAAAAGAGTTAAATGAGACCAAATCGGAATAGATTTAATATGTGTTATTTTTAAAAGATATAATTTACTATTTAACATATTTAATATTTTTTAAAGTTTTATGGTTCTGTAATTGAAATATTTGTTTAAAATTGAACTAAAATTAAAAAATAATTTTCAAATATCATTTTTTATACATGAAATGTTAAATCTATTTGATTCTTTTTAATTATAAGGACTAAATTGATTCATTTAAAAATAGAGGGACTAATCAGGTAGTTTAACCAAAATAATTACAATGTGTCGGATCTGTGGATGAATTGCTTGGGCTTAGCCGATTTCGTGAAAAAGGCCTGGTAAAACGAGAAGAAACCAGCACATATAGGAACCTGGCCTTCAGTTGGTCAATTTCGCATCCAACGGTTCAGATTCGGTTTAAATCCAAGCAACCGGCAAGTGATTAATCCACCTTCGAACTCTTGGGAACATTTCTGGTGTTTAGGGTTTGGTTACAGAGAGAGATGGGAGGAGGCCATGGAGGGAGTACAACTTACAAAGGTGTAACTTTGCATCATCCAAAGCGATGGCATGTGGTCACCGGCAAAGGCTTGTGTGCCGTTATGTGGTAATTTTTATTCTCCCTTTTTTGTTTGAATTCATCGGTATCCTGATTTGTTATCAATCTGACGTTTATTGGATTTAGTTTGTCGATTGATTTTGTTGCGCTAAGACATTTGGGAATTTGGTGCTATTTCAATTAGCATATCTGTAGAAAGAATTCATGGATACGCATTGAAATTGGAAATTTAATTTATAAAAATTTGGGGGTTTAGTTTGAAAGATGTGCTGTGAAGGCTTGAATTTGGATCAGATTAGTTGATGCTCGAAGGGTTTTATGTTTTAGAATTGTTGTCTGAAAGCTTTCAATTAACGATCATGGATACTGATGACTCCGTACATTGTCACTGTATTATCCTTGTGATTCATAGATGATACAAGTGAGGTTGCTTGCAAACATTAGTAGAGATTAGAATGCAGTGCTGATGGATTTTCTGAGGTTTCTCGAAATCTGTTGTTTCAGGTTTTGGGTCTTGTACAGGGCTAAGCAAGATGGTCCTGTTGTATTGGTAAGAAGTTCCTCTTTTCAGCTGCCTTCATAATCAATCATCTGAAGTAACTTGCTTTCATTCCCGGACTGACTTTGTCGCTCTTAGGGTTGGCGACACCCTTGGGAGGGCCATGATGATCATCCTCACGGTCATGGAGACAAGCATTAGGTACAGTTTTTCTTTTCATGTGACTGCTTAGTATGATTTGTTGAATTTTGATTTTGCATATTTTGCATTTATAAGTGGTTAATCGAACACAACTAGGAGGGAGGTCATTTGTTCTTGATGGTTGAAGACTTGTTTCTTTTTTCTCTACTAGGAGTTACTATGAAACTCCAATTCATTGTTACTTCAAGATTTATGCCTATATATTTTGTGCTTGAAGTCTGCATGACTTTAAGGAATTATGGCCTGTCTCTGTCATAATGGCATGAAATTGATTTCATTTGCATATGTATCCACAAGGTTCAAGGATTGATACAATGAAAGAGGAGAGAAAAACCGAGAACTAGCATTATTATTTGATATTTTTTCCTTGATTTTTATATTTGTCTACCCTTGTCACTTCGTTGGGAGGCCTTAGGATTTTAGCATTCATTTGCTTTGCATGCATTTTTCAATTTGTCTGTTTCTAATTTCATTGGTGCCTTTAGTTTATGTTTGGGTATATTTATAGTCATGTCCCAGATTTGTATTCCATTTCAGTGACTCCCGGATTTTTGTTTAGGCGCAGGAAGATTATCTGATTACAGGTTTGCTATTGCAGATGCTGCTCCAAATGTCTTTTGTTAATTTCTTCGGTTTCAATAAAGTGATTGTGAAGGAAGATTGGAAGCATAATGAGATGAAATATGAAACTCCATTTCAACATTATTGATTTTGCTGTTTGTAAGCATGGATTTTTGTGAATGAATGTGTTGTTTGTGCACGCCTTTGTTCCAGGTGAATGTAGATTTAGGCTAAGTTGAAGTATTCTTGATATTAGTCTGAAGTTTACTGGATACAGATTGAATTTTAAAATTCTCAATGAGCAGCATGTCAACCACAAATCAGACCATTTAATTTGATAAACGCAATACACGTCAAAATTCATTTTTTTTAGAGGTTGGGGGGGACACAAAAGACATATCAATTAAAGTTTATTTGATGCATTAGCTGAATTCTTTCTCGTTGACTCAGGCTTGTTTTTGTAGAAACCAAGTCTAAGGCCGCACGTGACTGGAGCTACTGATGAATCGAGTGTTTCAAGTAGTCATCATGTTCAACCTACTTGTTGAGCATGACAAAGGCAGACAACCATTCTAAACATTTGCATTCTAATCAATATTTAAATAATAGAAGCAGGCAGCGAAGAGTCGAAAACCTTCCTCAGGAACAATAGATGACAATAGGTTTTGTTCATCACTTTCTTTAGATTTGAATTTTCTCTGTAACCATCCAGGTTCAGGGAGGGAGTCTATTTTTTCTTCTAGATAGTCTAGGCTTCCTGTTTTGTTATAAGATTCTTAATTTGTTTTCGGTTCACAAGATTTTCTAATTGCAATAAATTAAAAAACTTACATAAAAATGTTAGTCCACGGTTTAATTACATAACTAATCTAAATACAATTATTCTAATTTTTGTAACTGCAACCTTACATAATAACAACTATATAATTCATCAACATCCATTCGCATATATTTTCGATGTGGGTGATACCAATGTTTGGAAAATATGGAAGGTGTGCGACACAGAAATTTTAAATTTTTTTATGCATCTAGGATCAAATCGAATAGTTAAAAACAATAGAATATCGATGATTCAATGTCACGAGCCTAGATGAGTTTGTAAAGCGTGCGGCTCTAGGCAATTCTTTTGCTTCAAATCCGCCTAAGTCAACTTTACTCAAAAGTGAGAATTCACAAAGGAAATTTTTAGGGCACTGAAATAAACCAGAAGCATAATCGAAAGGCAAAGAAGCTATGAAAGAATAGAAAAGCCACAGAAAAGTAATGCACACCAAGTTTTGAGTAAATGCTCTCAAATTGTTCCAATTACTTCAATTAGATGAGTTTCTTCATATATTCCAAGAATCGACCCAATTCAAGTTGGTCAAATGAGATCATTTAATCAGTTGGCCTTCATGACACATTTTGTGTGCATTCGTTATGAGCTTCTATCCGCGGCTCGTGACACTAATACCTAGCTGTGTTCTGGTATGCTTTAACAAATTGGAGAAGTTGATCTGTTATTGAACTTGAACTGTTCGCGAAAAACTACACTTCTTTAAGGAAGGGCCATATCTTGAGCTACATATATGCAAATTTAGTGATTCAAAAATCAGTGCAAAAAGACTCAAATATCTACAATTTCGGCAGAAGAATCACCCCAAAAGGTGGTCTGAAGGTTCCGAAAAGTCATGTCCAATTGACCGTTGTGAAACCCAACGATTAATCTTGAACTTTCGAGGAGGACTTGAAGATCTACAATTTCAGCACAAGAATCACCCTAAAATGTAGTCAGACGGTCTCAGAAAGTCAAGTCAAAGTTACCCCCTATCAACAATTAATCTTGAACTTTCTGTAGGGAATTACACTACCTTACGAAAATGATCATATCTCGAGCTACAGGACACGAAATCAAGAAATTCAAAAACCTTTTTCAAAGAGAACTAGAAGGTCTAAAATTTAAGTAGTAGAATCACCCCTAAAAGTGTTAGGATCTAGTGTCTTTAGTGTAGTGAATATGTCTATGTACTTGTAATTTTTCAAATAAATTGGTCAATAAAACTGTTATTTTCATTAACATCTTTTATACAATGGCGGAGTTAGGGGGCTGGCAGGGACTTGCCCCCTCTAAAATGGAAAGTTTTTCATTTAGGCTTTTTATAATTTATAAATAAATTAGTAATGGTAAAATTACACTTTGACTCCCAAAATGATAAAAAATTGATTTAATCCTTTAAAAATTATAAAGATATAGACTATTAAAATAGTGAAATTGCATTTTTACTATTGTAAAAATATGCAACTTAATTTCACCCTCAAAATAATTTTCGAGCTCTGCCACTGCTTTTATATATTGTCCTCAACAATTTTTACATACAAAACCAAATGAAAACAAATATTGCTCATTGATTATCTAGCATTTAACTAACCCTAAGTTGCATTACGTGGTTGGATCGTTATGCAAGAAGATAATTTGTATTAATAAATAATCTAAACAAATCCTTAGTCTAATTGAAATTGAGCAAGTCATTTAAAAGAATAATATGTTGTCTATCTAGTCCAAACAGGGAGATACCCCGCCTTAAGCATCAGAGCGGATGACTCCTAGAAGATAGAGACATATATGTGACTGATTGGACTGATAATACATCGAACAAGACTCAAGTAAATAAATTTTAGATCTGTTATTGAATTATTCGCTTGTGACGTTCATAATGTGACTTACCTAAATCCTGAGTAAGTGACGTACTATGTGTGCATGACTCGTATACTTTGATGTATTGATAGCTTAAGTTCAATTAACAATAGAGCCAAAAGCTGATACTGGGGTATGTGACTCTTGCATGACATAACTTCACTTACAATAGTGAAATTCATAGCCCAATAAAAGGTAAATGATACTCTCTCGTCGATATTACATATTAGATGAAAAGTAATGCGACCACGAGTCATTTGTCCTAAGATGAATTATTTAATTACTATTTGTTAATGATTGACATTTGATGAAGGAAGATCAAGAGCGGAGCTAAGGGGCTAATTGGGAAAGCTCATTCATGAAATTTTAGTGGAATGATTCTATGACTAAATAATATTATAATTAATAACCGTAGGGTTGGGACTTAATTACAAATTATTTGAGCTCTAATTTTATATGTTCAATCGGTCCCTCCGCTAGCTCGATATAACCTTGATGGTTTGCATTAATTGATGAAATGAAAAATTGTAAATAACTCCATGACTAAATAATGTTGTAATTAATAGATGTAAGGTTGAAACTTAATTAAAAATTATTTGAGCTCTAATTTTATATGTCCAATCGATTCTTCCGCTAGCTCGATATAATCTTGATGGTTTGCATTAATTGATGAAATGAAAAATTGTGAAATGATGAAGTAAGAGAAATATGTCACATGTCTCATTATCCACAGTGAATGTGTTTTTCATTATAAAGACTTGAAAATTAAATTAATTTCTTTGAATAATTAATTAATTTGTAATTAAATAATTGAAGTTCAAAGTGAAGATTAGATTAATTAAGTCATCGTAGTTTCATGAGAACAAGTTAATTAAAATAATTTGCTCATAGATTCTAATATGATAAAATCATCGTGATTTTAACGAAATTAAATTTGGTTTAAGGAAATAATTTAATTAGTTTAATTAATTAAATGAATAAATAATATTTTAGGCATAGGAAATACATTTATTGAGATTGAATAAATTATATGAGATGATTTAAAGATCAGATAACACATATAATTGATTTAATACATGACTAGGCCATTAGGTTTGGTTTAAAGGTAAGTGGCAGCAAACCCTAAGTCCCGAAGAGGGTTGTCACATCCCCTTGTAACACACTCCTAGTAAAAATCATGTTTTCCTATTAAAATATCATTATTCGACTATTTCTTATTCTATTAAGACTTTTGTTATTTTCTTTATAGATAAAGACTAAGGGAAATAACAAATTTCTTTACATCGATTTCCTGTCAAAATATAGTTATTTTAAGAATAAATTATATATTTTGAAAAAAAATGATCTTTGATTTCTAGCCCTAAAGTTTCACTGCTAATTTGCATTGATTTGCAAATAGAGCTCACACACCAACAAACTGAGGTCGAGGATAGCGGAAAAGATTGGATGGATGAAAGTCGAGAATGACTTTATTTGCCTAATCCAAAAACACAAGTGTAATCTAAATAACAAGGTTAAAAATATTATTTATTGTAGCAACTTTACATTATAAACGTGCAATTATTCTATATATAACTTTTGAACTAACAAAAAAAGCAAACTTGAGATTGATGAAAATTTGCATACGAAACCTTTATCACTCCACGTATAGTTCATTCAATGAATAGTTTATTTTATAATTATATTTTTATATAAAAGTTTTACTTTTATCTACATTGTGAGCGTGATATAATTTAGTATTATTAATGTTATATAATAAATTATTTGGTCAAAATGATAATATTAATTTTTTATTTTTATTATACATATATAACTGTATTAAAAATAATTTATACTCATAATAAACCTTTTTTAATTTATATTTTGACATAAAAAGTTAATATTAATTAATTTTATTATTAATAAATCCATAAATAATTTTTTATACATTAAATAAATATTATTTATTTGCTTATTTTTATTTTAAATATTATCATATAATTATATTAATTATTAACATATGATTAGTATAAATTGAGTTTTTTTTTTTTTTTTTGAATTTTTGATCAAATTTAGGTTCGAAGTCAAACTCACCTCGAATTATTTCGAGTCGAAAATAATTTATGTTATTATTACAAAATTTAGATCCATCCAACAAAGTCTAACTGTAACTTAATCTACGAAATTGGGGTTGAATTAAACCAAAGAGTTGTTTTGGTTAGGGTTTTGTCATTTTAGTTGTACAGTCAACCTATATTTCTGCCCTCACCTGCTCGTGCCTATGGTTTGAAGATTTATGTTTAGTTGTTAAGCTGCCAATTTACGCATACGAAAGCGATCATCCTCGTGCGCATTTTAGGGAACAGCGAACCACCTATGTCTATTTATTTCCGAAGGTCGTATAGAACCACCAGGCTGTGTCACTGTCAACATTGATAAGCAATTATTTATTTTGTCGGATGCTTTGGGGGCCTGAATCCTGATATACAGCTACACATGTGCAATCCAATCATCCATTTCTACATTATTAATCAAACATTACCGCTGTTTAACATCAATGGATCATGCTTCAATTCACCACTGCTGGTTACCTCATTTAAGATGAGACTCCTGAAGGGAGAAAAACGTACAGTTGCAAGTTTTACTCCTCATTTCAAATTTAAGTAATTGAGAAGTAGTTGTAGGGGATCGTAAAAAAATACATATAAAATCTGATTCCATTCGATTTGATTCGATAATATTCAATTTTTAAGTTGAATTTAAATAAATCAAGTTAATTTTGAACAATATTCAGCTAAGTCGAGATGGGATTTAAGGTAAATCGCTTGAGATATTTACAAAATTGCTTAGCTTTAATTCCTAATTAAATTCTGGTCTCCCATATTCATTTTAACTCAAAAATTTTGTAGGCAAAGCAACTAATATACGTAAACCATGAATAAATATTCATGTTTGTAAGATCCACACAGGATCAATGAATCCACCTAATGAATTAATTAAAAGAATTGGTTTTGAAGCAATAAAATAAACAAAATTTGAATCGAATTGGATTGAATTTGTAATTTTTTTAAATCAAGTTCACAATGAATTATTGTTTTTAAATTGGGATCAATTCGAAATCGAGTCACAATGGTAGAACTTCAAGTCAGGGTCTCCGCCCCGTTGCAATCACTATTGAGAAGAAATGTTGTTACCCAAGTGGAATTGGATATAAACTCAACATTAGATTATTATTTTTTTTGAATAATTTTATTACAAGTTCTGATCATACCTGTTTTTTTAATACAATACTTAGAATTACCCATAGCCCCAACCTATAAATAGGAGGATAATGCAAAGCGCACTCGAATCCACGTCCTCTTATATAAACAACAATTCCCATGCCGATTGGCTTAAAACTCAATAGTACGAGTTGGATTGTATTTTTATGTGAAGGATATTTTAACATTTTAAATTGGGATCATGACTGAAATTTGACCAAGTTTTTGTTTCAGCTTTGAGTTTCAAATAATATAGAATTTGTATTAAATAGACAACCACTCAAGGAAGGATGAAATTTGCACTTAGGAGTGGGTTATTTATAGAAAAGAATGAAAGAATACAGGAGCATAAGATCAGCCTATCTAGCTATTTATTTCTAATTAGCATCAGATGAATAAGGTAAAAACCATGAAGTTTGGCAATTAATAACAGTGAAAGATCAAGTATATTTATATGGTGTATATGTTGATTAATTAGTTGGTAAGTACGTTGAGAAGTAGAACTCTAGTCTGAATCAAACGTCTAAACATGCACTCTATCTCAGCTTCAAGATCCTCAATCGCTATCTCCACTGCCTCCAATCTTTTATTCGCGATTTGGACTGCCATTTCATCGCTTACATCATAGACTCTCCGCCAACTCGATCGCATCAACTTGGCTGCCAAATACCCTTTACTTGATCTTCTTTCCAACCAAGGAATAGAAATGAGGGAAAGCAGCGACTCCACCACAGATATGGCAGTCGCACTCACTTCTCTTAGCACATCCACAACCACCCCCAGGTTGTCGTCGATGTCACAAGTGATGATGGGCTTGTTTCTCATCCCTTTCAGTGATTGCAAGCACTTGAGGGTCTCTTTCTTTAGTTTCTTTGAGTATCGGTTGTAAACTGCTATTTTGGTTCCAATATCAGCCTCATCGGTGCTTACACGGCGCAAAGTGAACTGTAGGTCTTGTACATGTTCTTTGACAAGCAAAAGAATGTCCCTGGAAATCCCACAAACATCCAACATCCTTAGAGATGATTCCGACACTTGACGAACCCATTGTTCTTGACCTTGGTGAACAAGCGCTCGCTTGATTATTGGTGAGTGCAGGAGGTCGTTAGCTGAGTTATGCAAGTCTCTGAGAGCATTGAAATTCAGGTTTGCCATTGTCGAGATATAAAGAGATTTACAAGAATGGATTAAGGCTGACGGAAGGGGGTGGGGGGGGGGGGGGGGCTGTGGAAGGCTAATGGCTTCTTCAACCTGGCTTTATATTGACACCATAAACGACAACTTATCCTAAACTAGATCTCAGATCCATGGGAAAAGGACTACGAAGTATCGTTGAGAGTCAGTACGGGCTTGGGACAATTGGTAACAGCTAAGGGACCAAATTTGTCTGTAGGAACCTTCCGCATGAGATAGAGACAAGCCATTTTGTATGATATTCCGACGTCTTTTCGTTTTCTTTATCCTACACATATATATTTTAAATAGATAAAAGATCAAGAATACGATATTCCAAATATGAGTAAGCTTTAAAAAAAAGGATGATATACACATACTCGGAAGTCAGAGCAAGTTGTTGGGTGTTGTGACATCAACTGGTTATAAGAAAAAAGAATGCATGCATGAGGAATAGGATGCCAGCTTGTGTTCGTTTCTTACAGGCAGAAGAGACAAGATGTTGCAGAAGGGGAATTTAAAAATTTAGGATACTAATATTTTATATATAAATATAATAGCGTTTTGTGTTTTATTGTTTCTGGTAATCTACTGTGTTGTGGTTATGTTTACCGCGAAAGCAGCAGAAAATCTGATAACTGATATTCTAGATTTGACACTCCCGGTGAGGGAATTTCCGAGAAAGTTAAATGAAGGTTCCTTCATATATTTGAATAAATAAAACTATGCTGCATGCGCCATGCATTAAGACGGCTCTGCAATTGTAAAAGATGAAAACTCACTTCTGCTGGTAATGCAAAGAAATTGAAAAAAAATAAAATTTTAACAGTTACGATTTGATAAATCTAGCTTTTAAACGTTTATGATTTCACAGAATTAGAATAAGATTGTTGAGATTTTTTTTAAAAATTAACTCTGTAAATTTATCGTTTTACCTCTTCAAAAAATAGTATAAATAGGATATCATACTCTCAATTATCATAGAATACAAGAGAAAAATAACTTCTCTCATCCTTTTATTCTTTAAATTATGGTGTTTTGCGAAAGTATTTGAGAGGAAAATTTTGTCTAAGAGATTGAGTTTTAAGTGAGACTCCGTCTCCAATCTTTCTTAAGGATTAGATCTAGTGTGGTTTCGTTGGTTTTCTTTCAACTTATTTTTCGATCAGATTTTCAACTAATTGCTTTTGTTTTTCGATTTCAATTCCTTTCGAGAAGAGCAATATCAATTGTGTTCTATATTATTTATTCGGATGTACAAATATTAAGGTACTGTGTTAGCCTTGGAGGGTGATGTCTACTACACGATTATACCGATTAGGGCGAATTTGCTTTGAAGGCAATGATTCTTCCATGATATAGTGATTGCTTTATTTATTTATACTCAGTTTGATTTCCAGTTAACACTAACAATTTTGTTTTGTAGTAGTATATTTCCAACAACTTCAACTCTATCTATAACGTTCACTACCTTATGCTTTGTTGATTGTTTCGAGGGGCTTAACACAAAGTCTAGCTATCTAGCTATACTTACTTTTTTTAGGTTAAATTCTTCTATTAGTCTCTATATCAGAAGTTGTGGATTTAATCTTTACATTTTAATTTTATCATTTTTCGTCTTGTACTTTTCAAATTTTAAAATTCCAGTCATTGCCAAATGATAATTGTTAAGTTTATTAAGTTCCACTATTTACAAAAGTTAATGTGGTAAACATCTCAATTTGTTATTTTCACATTTTATTTACTAAAATTCCAGTTAACGGGTTAACAACTTTCATTTGTATCAAGATTAAAATTTAAAAATTAGAAAAATATAGGGACTTAGAATGATCAAATTGGAGAATATGAACTAAATTTACAATTGTACGAATAATACATGACTAGCAATTAAATTTAACCAAACGAATTCAATTGCTACTATTTATGTTAGGATTAAAATTTCAAAATTTAAAAAAGTATAACAACTAATGGCAAAAATTAACTTTTTTTTTTCATGACCACATCTAGAATTATTCCCCAAATTTCACTTTCATTTTGCAAATATAATTATGCCTGGTCGGTTAATGTAGCTTTCTTTGGAGATGATATTTATATATTTTTGCAAGTTGCAAAACTGATCTAGAATGGATTCTACCATGTTTCACATTACCTTAATTATTAATTATATTAAAGTCTCTATATTCTTTGTAATTTGAAATTTAGTATTTGTACTTTTATTTTTAGAAATTTAGTCCCTCTATTTTTTCAAATTTAAAAATCCAAATCCAATTTTTAACATCGTTAAATTCTTCTTTTAAATTCATTGGTGTAACATTTTGAAATTAAAAAAAAAAAAATCACTTAGTAGCCATGTAACAAAATAATGTCATTACAATGGACTTGAATTTAACAAATAATTTTAATACTATAAATAACTTTTAAAAGTTACATTAACATTTTAATCAAAACAAAGTATTTGAGTTAATCAATGATATTGTAAAAAATTGAGGTATCAAATTATGTTAAAAAATTGAAATATAAAAATTAAATCTTAAATTTGAGTGTAATATAGGGATTAAAATTAAAATAATTTAAAATTCGAGTGTACCATGAGGACTAAAATAAGAAATTTATAATCTTCCTATAAAAAAGGAAATGAGGAGAGTATCCACGTGTCAGCATGATATATAATTATATAGATTTAAGTATGATTAGAAAGTTAAGAGAGGAAGGTGACAATTATAGGTAG
This sequence comes from Kokia cookei, assembly GCA_039519145.1. Classification (NCBI taxonomy): domain Eukaryota; kingdom Viridiplantae; phylum Streptophyta; class Magnoliopsida; order Malvales; family Malvaceae; genus Kokia; species Kokia cookei. The sequence goes on along the minus strand of CM076899.1, from coordinate 9,299,068 downwards.
GAAAAGATTGTATAAAACAGTGATGCCATATTATTTGTATTTTTTTCAATAATTTAATGTTATATTAGTATTTTCATCCAGTAAAAATCAAATTCAAATGAGAATATTAAAATTCAAGATGAAATTACTGATATGATATTATAGTGTTAGAATTTAATAATATCCTTATTTTTAACAATCATTTCTCTTATAGTCAATTGGAGATCGACTCGTATAAACAAAAAGATAATAAAAATGGAGAAAAAACGAACACAAATATTTTACGTGGAAATCTCTCAAAGAAGAAAAAACACGGATAAAAGAGGTTTCGATTTTTTACTAATGGGTAAAAAACCAAGAGTACAATATAAAGAAAATTAATTTAAATCTCATAGGTCACTCAAAAAAAAAAAAAGGTAAAAAAATACTCTATTATTACTACAAAACTCTCACTATAACTCATATGCAACTACATCTTATCGTATCCGAAAGAAAAATTATTTTTCTAATTGACATTTCAAAACAAAATAAACATACAATATCCATTTAAATAAATTAATATTAGAGTTATAATTATACTAAAATATCTTTAAAATAATTAAAATTTAATTAAAATAATAATAAAATTTAACCCAAAAAAAAATACGAGACACATCCTATAGAGGTAGCCTTAAAACACCGTTACCTGCTGCGCTGATGAAACTCCAGCCTTACTTTTTATCTGCGTGAGCCCAAGCCATGACTTGTCACATATTGAGAGCCCCTCATAGCCGACCAAAAAGCTTACTTTCAAACAACTTTTCCCCACCCACCACCTTCTGATGTTGATGAGGGTGAGAAAAAGGGCAGTTAGGCTCCGCCACATATTTATTTTCTTAAAAATAAAAACTAATTCCCATATTCCTGAGTGAAAAATCTACCACTTTATCAGGTTGAAAGACAATTCAGAATCTAAAAGGTTTTAAAGAAAAGAAAAAAAGATGGTTTCGATGTCAATGAATTCTAAGAACAGTAGTAAATGTTGGAAAAAAAAATGAACATGATTAAGTTGGTTGAAAATAAGATAAACTCGGAAGAAAAATCATGGAAGATTCGTTGGACATATCAAAATATACACGCAATTTGTGATATGGATGGATAAAAATGGCAGCCCCCTCCACCATTCATGATTTTTCTTCTTCATCCTTCCATTCCATATTGCTTGTTTTCAGATTATTTTTGAAAGTTCACTATGATTTCATCTTCAAGTCTTTAATCTTTTAAAATGAGAGTATGATGTATAAGTTGGGTCACATTTTCTTGTGATTTAGTTTGAAAATTATATCATGTATTATTTCTTACAACTGATCTTAAGTATGATGGAATCGATTGGTATAAACAACGAGATAATAACAGTGAAGAAGAACGAACACAAATATTTTACGTAAAAATCTTTCAAAGAGAAAAAAACCACGAGCAAAGAATGCTTCAACTTTTCACTAAATGAGTAAACAAACGAGAGTACAATATGAATAAAATTAACCTAAATATATTAAACGTATATTATTCAAAACCTCAAATACAAAGCTCAAAATTTCAAGGAGCAAATCGATCAACAAAACCTTGAATCTCATAAGGTACTCACAAAAAGAGTATAAAATACTCTCCATAATTATCACAGCTATATCTTGTCGCCTCCAAAGAAAAACTTTTTTTTTTTATTACCCTCAAAACAAGGATACAATACCTCTTTAAATAGGCGAAGATTAGAATTCTAATCATACTAAAATATCACTGGAATAATCAGGGTTTAACTGGGAGAAAAATACGAGGCACATCCCACAAATCACAAATTACGTGAAAACTGAATTTATATTTGATATAATACACGTATATAGGGGAAGGATCCATTTATACTGATATAAAACTAAAGTCATTTTATACCATTCCAATAAATATTTTAACTATCCAATATTTGAATTTATTGATGTAATTGTGCTTATCATGCATGTAAATTTTTAAACTGATCCAATATCTCTATCATATCGATATAGAATATTGTATATATTAATTTTTATTGAATTTTTTTACATAAATCAAATTGTTAAAATTTTTTAATTTACGTCAAATTTGATATACATGATCTATATGAATGAAATAAGAAATTTGACGGTTGAATTATTAAAATACTAATCGTACAAAAATATATGAAAAATGTAACACGATCTTAATTTTACATTGGTGTAAATAAATCTTTTCACAAATATATATACACAATTAATGAACCATTTCATTATAAACAAATTTTTTATATTTAGTTTTATTTAAATAGTTTTTAGTTAATATGTGAGATGTTAATTAAGATGACACTTAGAAAATAATAGGAAAAAAAAGTTATTAATTGGATATAAATTGTTTTCATCTATACTATTATTTAAGTATCTGATTAAGTTATTGTTACGAGTCAATCGAGTATCAACTCTGTTAAAAAACTTATGAAAATATACTTTCATAATTAAAATAACTAATAGGATAAAATACAAAAATAGTCACTTTTGTTTTCCTCATATTATATTTTATTCATTTATATTTGAAATATTTTGTTTTAATTACTTACGTTATCGTTTTGTTATGGAGTGGTTACTTTGCTGTTAAGCTCCGTTACCTCCTTAACGACAATCCTACTTGGCAATCCAAATGGGTTTTTAAATGCCAACTTGGATGTCCAACTGAGTTTTTCTTTTTCAATTATAATTAATTTAAAATTTCAATTAATTTAATTTATTTAAGTAAAAATTTATTTTCATCCTAGTTGGACATCCAAGTTGGCATTTAAAACCCATTTGTACTGTCAGGTAGGATTGTCATTAGAGAGGTAACGGAGCTTAACGGCGAAATGATCGCTTCGTAACAAAACGATAACGTAAGTGACTAAAACATAACATTTAAAACATAAGTGACTAAAATGTAATTTGAGGCAAACAAAAGTGACTATTTTTTGAATTTACCCTAAGCAATATGATTTGAGAGTACTTTAGTTTTTTTATTTAAACAAAAACTAATAAACATATGCATATGTTAGAATATGAACCCACATAAATTGAATTAGTAAAATCTTAAATTTAGTACTAAACAAAAGTTTTTCACATATTTTTGTTTTAATATGTACAATTTATTACCTTTATCAGTTGTATTTCTACACGCATACACGTGAAAAAAAATTCTAATATTTATTGTAATTTAAAATTAAAAATTCTAATATTTATTGTAATTTAAAATTTTATTATATGTGAAGTCTATTTGTGTAAAAAAAACTTTATTCTAATTTTTAATCCAATTATAGGGTAAAATATAGTTAAAGTAATTCACATGTGGACAGACTTTTGTAGTTGAATTCTGAACACTAAAAGCGGTGCATAAAACAAATATAATCAACCAACATTCAATTTTTTATTCTTTTGAAACTCAATAAGTGACTCCAGTAAGAAAGAGGATGTCATTCATCTTAGAAGTTTCGGGTTTAAGCATCTGTGTGTGCAAGGTATGTACATTATCAAAAAATTAAGAAAATATAAACAAATACTACAATGTAATCACATCAATATCTTCAAAAAAAATTCTATGCTTTTAAACCTTTGATGAAAATAATAAAATAATATACATTTTCTATCCTAATTACAAGCTACAAATCAATACATTAGTTTTAAAGGCCTCATAAATTTCGAAATTTAAATAAAATAAAACTGATGAAATTTAAAAATAATGGCGTTGATTGACTGTAAATTCAACTGAAGAAACTATTTTATCGTTGAAAATAAAGACGAGTATGCTTCTGTTACTCTTGTTTTTTTTGGATAAAAATTCCTCAATTTCCATACATTGTCAAAACTCGTTCCAAAATTGTCAAACTATGTCGTTTCAGCAGTTAATACTAATTTCCTTCTTTCTCGTCGGTTTAAGCGGGTCCGGATAATTTTTGCAATACACTCACAAATTTATATAAAAATTAATTGATGTTTGGGTTTAAATGACAAAATTATTTATTTATTATTATCAGTATTTTTTAGTTCAAACCTCATTATAAGTAAATTATATTTAAGATAGTATTTTAATAATTATATAATTAATTTAGTGTTCGATTAATCCGAAACACTAAATTTTAAAATACTTGAAATAACTATAAATAAATAAATATAACTATTGTTGAAGTCTAATTTTGACCGGACCCAAATTAAAACTCATTCTAAAATTTATTTTAAGGTTAAATTTATTTTGAATATAAATTTAATATAAATTTAGATTTATATGTAAATTTAAAACTTATTATAAATATTGAAAGTCCAAATATTACAAGTCCATACAATGTCCAAATTACAAGTCCAAATGTCCAAATACAAAAGCCCAAATTGGGGCCCAAAAAGAAAACGATGGAAATCAAAGAATGGATTTGAGAACGAAATGAGAAAAGGGTTTTCAAAAAAAAAAATCGAAAAGGCTTTTAAGAAAAAGCGGATTTAAAATTTTTTTTAGATCTGGTTTAGAGCCAGATCTGATTTTAATGAAACAAAAAAGAAATGAAAAGGAAAGAAAAGAGGACGCTTTACCGAGAAAAGCCATGTGCGGAGGCGCATATTGTGCATGACGCGAAACCAAGGCGGCTAGGATGGCGTGTGGACATGAAGGCAGCGGCGTGTGCACCAGAGGACTCCAGGCGGTGACCACGCGCAAGGATCGACAGCGTGCGTGTGACGGAGACGGGCTAAACACCGGACGGCCGAGCAGCGGTCATGAGAGGGAGAAGGAGAGAAAGAGAGAGAGTTTTTAAATTTTTTTGTAAAAAAGAAAGAAAGAAATGAGAAAAAAAAAACTATCGTGTGCTTTTTATAAGCTTCCAAAACGGCGTCGTTTTGAACTATTACCCATGGCTAACCTGATCCGACCCGACCCACTTGGAGGATCCGCGTGTTTTTGAGAAAAGGGATATTTATGCATTTGGTCCTTTCGTATTTTTTGATTGTTTCAAATTAGTCCTTTTTATACTTTTAATTATTTTTAAATTGGCCCAATAATTTTCATTTCTTTTCAATTTAATCCCTTGATCTTTTGAAAGCACAGGAGCTACCACGTGTCATAATTTTGGGTTATTTCTATAAATGGTCCCTCTCATTTTTAATTTGTTTAAACTTAACCCATAAATCAAGTTCTGTTTAATTACAAAATTACCCCAAAAATTTTTCATGGTTTTCAAATTAGTCCTTTGACTTCATGATGCCTGAGGGGATGCCACGTGTCACTTATTTTTGGTTTTATTACCTTGGAAGTCCCTAAACTATCCAAAAATTATACTTTGACCCCCAAACTTCTCCAAAATTCCAATTTTACCCCCAAACTTCCAAAAATTCCGATTTTAACCCCAAAACTTCCAAAATTACCATTTTACCCCCAAACTTCAAAAAAATCCCAATTTTAACCCCAAAACTTCAAAAAATTACCATTTTACCCCCAAACCTCTAAAAATCCTGATTTTGACCTCAAAACTTTCCAAAAATTACCATTTCACCCTCAAACCTCCGAAAATTCCATTTTTTAATCTTGAAACTCTCAAAATTACTATTTTACCCCCTAAAGTTCCAAAATTCTATTTTTGATCCAGAAACTTTCAAAAATTACCTTTTTACCCCCGAATGTCCAAAAATTCCGTTTTCGAATCCGATTTTTCTAAAAATTACTGTTTTACCCTCAAGTATCTAAAAATTCCGATTTTAACCTCGAACTTTCCCAAATTTCCCGTTTTGCCTCCCATAAGTCTAAAATTACCATTTTGCCCCCGATTATGCAAAAATTCTCATTTTTAACTCCGATTGCATAATTTTTTTCTTCTTTATCAATATTTGTATTATTATGCATTCATATTTTGTATTTTTTATTTTTGCTTACCATTTATCTACTTAATTATCTTGCTTCATGTTATTTAATATCCAATATTAACTGCTCATTCATATCAAATTCAAATATTTATTTTCAAAATTGTTTTCATAAAAACTTTAAAATCGAGGCAATATTCTTTTATTTCGAATTCTGAAAATTTGTACCTAAACTTACTAGGTGCGACTTTTTCTTTAAATCGAGATAATCGAACATCCTTTTCAAAAGATTTAAAATTTTTACAATGGAAAGCTCGTTATTTTTGGATCTTGAAATGTTGTGTCCTAACTCACTGGACATAACTTTCTTCCTTGATCATTTTGAAATGACGAGACTTCCAATCAAAATCGATTTCTTTTAAACATAACTCATGCACTCAAGGATCGTATTTTAAACTTTATTCAAACTTTCAAAATTTTACAAACAATACCCGAAAATAATCAATACGGTACCAATTTTGGGCGTACGAGGGTGCTAATCCTTCCTCATGCGTAACCGACTCCCGAACTTGTTTTTCTGGATTTCAAAGACCTACATGTTTTCAAATCGATTTAAAAAAAAACGTTTTGTGGTGATCCAATCACACCGAAATAAAGATTGGTGGCGACTCCTATTTTCCAACATTAAAATAATTTTCGAGACTCGTCGTTTTCAAAAAAAAGGATGGTTTCGACAACTATTATGGGCTTAAAAGTAAAAAGTTTTGATGTTGAAACATGTTATCAAATCTAATAGAACTGATTTATATGGTATTTATAAAAAAATTTTATAATATTAATTTTGTGATCGGAGTTTTATCTTCGCTTATGAGAATGGACATTTTATGGTCAACTTGTTTATCTCTTTACAAAATATTAGTGGTAAGAGAACTAGTCACTACCATTGACAGTGGATACCTTGGTCAAGATAAAAAATATATTTTAGAAATAATTAAATGATAAAAATTGTATAAGTTAAAAACAATTATTCTGATTCTGAAATAAAAAAAGCTTTATAAATGAAGTCATATTGGTTTTTTAGGCTTAATATATAGATTGCTCCCTAATTTTGGTAACTTTTCTCATATTGACCCCTAAAATTTCTTTTGGGTTATATTGATCCTTAAGGATGGCATCTGTTACATAGATTGGTCTCTACACTAACACCATTTGTTTTTCCAATATTTTCGTTGATGTAGACAAGTATGGGACTGACACGTACAGAAATAAGAGAACAACACATGGATTCATCTTTAACCATTTCTAATTTTTTTCTTTAAACTTAAAATTTTGAAATTTTAAAATTTTGTTAAAAAATATAAGAAATATATAAATCATAAAACTTCAAAAAAAATAATGTATGTTATAAAAGAAAGGGACATATAGTAAATAACAAAGAGAATGAGAGAGCAAGAGAGAGAGCGTATTTTTTGATCAATAGAAGTGTCTTACAATGCTTCTCTAAGGTCTATATTTATAGACATAGAAAGTATAAAAAAGAATACAACTCTAATTCTGATGACAACTAGAATTTAAACTTCAACCAAACTTATCTTGATCTTGATGGACACCCACTTAATAAAATATTCATAACACTCTCCCTTGGATGTCCATTGGTAGATAATGTGCCTCGTTAAAACCTTTATTAAGATAAAAACCATGTGAGAAAAAAAAATTTCCTAGTGAAGAAAATCTTACTAGAAAAATCCAATGGAACAAAACCTTGGTTAAGGGAAAAAGAGTACAACATGTATTTACTCCCTCTCATAAAAATATCATATAATATCTCATATTCTACGTATTCAATCTTGAATACTAGTCTTTCAAATGACTATTTGAATGTGTCTGTTAAGCATTTATATCACCATTTTTTGAAAGTCATAAGAGGGAAAATTTGGGGGAGATATATTTTGATCTCTTCAAAAGTTTCAACAGACTTTAATCATGATTCTTTTATAAAAATCCAAATAGGTATTTTGGATCATTTTATAATCATCCTTCAACTATTATTGACTAAGTCAAATTTATCACATGTTCAATTATTTCAATTCATATAAATGAACAATTTCCCAATAATTTCAATATCCTTCTGGCATTCCAAATCCTTCAAGGATTTTAATATAAACTTTGCTATATAGTGATTCACAAAAGGTTGTAACAACCATGAGACATAAGTATGAACTGCCAGTTAATAATATATCTAAAGGTTATTGCATCCACCACAAAAGAATATTATATCTTCTCATAATAAATGTCAGGACGTAGAGAAAAACTTCATATTTTTATTTCGCTTTTGCAAAACTACTTCATTTGTACCCTCATTGGCTTTATACCTTTAGATATTTGGAATGCTGGTCCAAAAACTCTACAAATTTAATTGTATTTGAGTTGCGTCTTTCTATTTTGGCCAATTTATTCCATATCTCCATTTCCCAAGAGATTTATTCAATATCCTTCTTTTATTTCATTATTTCCACAATAATATTGCATGCAAAACCATTGTTGACCACTTTTATTATTGGTTCGACATTTTCTCAAATTGCATAACTTATCGAGATCTCTTATTTTCACTATTTTAATCTTCAGTTTCAGGTACTTGAATCTCTTCTGAAGTTTTACTTATTAGTTATGTCTTGGGTCTCTTCTGGAGCACCCGCCTTCACTATATGACCATTTAAATTTTTTTCTTTTATGAAAATTTTCGTATTTGAAACTTTAATGGGTTATCCATGTTGAACCTTTGGTTCAAATTACTCTCCCCTTTAATTCATTACAAGTTATTAGTTCTCTCCCCTTAATGTTGAGAAAATTATCAAATAAAAATAATTATGTGTCGTCGAGAACACCAAATATAACATATTCCCAAAATTAAAGTAAATAATAGTAAAACGGAAGTAGGGTCTAATCTTCAGGGATTGGAGAGTCGTAAAAGTCTTGTTTGTCGAGATCGTGGGCCAAATCGTGCCCAAGAAAAGCTTCGCGATCTAAGGAAAAATAAAAGAAACAAAATTAAAAATAAAATAAAATAGAATTAAAAGAAATAGAAAATAGGGAAGTCGAAATAAAAATAAATAGCATAAAATAAACAAGTTGAAAGAAGAAGGATTTTATCGATATTTAGTGATCCAGCCTCCGGTTATCTTGATTCTTCCTCGATTCAATCATAGACTTTGGATGGTTATTCTCATGCCTAAATAAGCTAATTATAGTGGAAGAGGACGCCTACGACCACCAGCTCCGGATATAGTTTTTAGTGGAACCTGACTCTAGCCAACCATCGCTCCAATGGGACTATCTTACACTAGATTACCTTTTTCCAACGACGAATGCCGCGCCGTGTTATGTCTTTTGGCTCGGCAACCTCTGACGCAGTAAGTTAACGAATCGACTGTGCAACCTTCTCAAAACACACAAAGCGACCGTCTTTACACAAGATGAAAATATTGCTTTTGTAGGGACTTTAGACGGAAGTGTCAATCCCGTATTACAGAGAATTGATGAATACTCGGATTGAAAAGAATTAAGCACGAATTCTAAGCCTCATGAACCTTGGAGGAATATTTGATAACCTTTGGATAGAAGGGTTTTTTAGTTACACATGATTTTTGGTGAAGAACACAAAATAAAAAGAATATAGTTTTTTATCGAACTAGGATTTTTGGAGATGGAGGATTTTTTCAATGAATGGGGAATAAATAATTCAATCACTCCACCCCTTATTTATAGTACATAATATTCCTAGTTGAATCCAATCTAAATTCTAAAGGATAATTAGAATTATATCTAACATTTAATTTTCCTAATTGGATCCAATTTAAACTCTAAAAGATAAATACAAAAAGATAAACATAAATTAAATACAAATTTAAATAATAAATAATATCTTAAATATTAAATCCTAATATAAAATATATTTTAAAAAATAAAATAAAATAAAACCAAGTCTTTTTGTCCTATAAACTCTCTCTTTTAGCATTTCATCTTTACACAACTTCAAATTCTCCTCTAAAATCATGCTTTTTGTCTCCAATTTATCTTCTATCACCACTTGAGTCCTTACAAAATAAAAAGACAATAAATAGCCCAATTTAATAGGATCATACTCTAATATATATATATATATTTAATATCCAAAAATATGTCATAATTAAGCATTATTATATTCCCCCTACTTAGCTCATGCTTGCCCTCAAGTATGACTCATAATCCACTAAGTAATTAAAATTCGACCATGGAAAATAATACTCCAAAGTTCTACAAACAATTAGACTTAATGCTTACGAAAAATAAAGAGAACCTTTAGCTTGCTGTAGGCAAAATCGAAAAAGTAATCCAATTAAAACACACAACAATTAAATCATCTTGAATTATTTCATGAGAGTTAGATAATTTACTAAACTTACCAAGACACCTATTTGTTCACCATTGTTTCCAAATTTAGTTCTCTTCCTTTTATTTTGTCAAATTTTTCCTTTTTTTTTCCTTTAAGAATACATTGGACCTTTTGACCCGAAATGAAATGACAGCTAAGCACTCCATCCCGGTTACTCAGCCCAACATGCTCTCAATTTTTTTCTTCTCTTTTTTTTTTTTTTGTAGAATACGTTAGCCCTTTTGATGCGAAGTAAAATGACAACCAAGCACTCCACCCCGGTTACTCAGTCTAACATTCTGAATTTATTTATTTTTCTTTTTTTTTTATTCGGGTTAGCGGAGTTTTGCTTAACACGTCACACAATTTTTTTACGTGAAGTAGGATGACAACCCAAGTACCCAACCCCGATTACTCAGTTAGTCACATTTTAAACTATGCTCATAACTGCAGAATCATCAAAGGATTTTATTTTTTTCTTTTTTTTTCGAATAGAGAACTTTAATTTAGGAGGACTAAGAAAAACAAACAAGTATTAAAAATAAATTTGGCAATTAACTAACAATAAAGAAAAACAATTTTAGCATGTATCAGAATTAACTGTTCTCTTATACTTAGACTCAATCAATTTTACCATAAGCAAGATAGAGTTTTCTTCATTAATCATAATCTTGTGAGTCTAATAGAAATAAAACAGTTGAGACAAATTTAATTATAGCAAAATCAAAATTAACTCAGCAAACAAGAATCATACTGATGGGCAAAACAATGAGCATTTCGTGGGTAAAATCATTGGCATGAAATGGAACAAAATATACTTAAAAAAATAAAACAGGCAAAAAAAAAATAGCAAGGTAGCAGCAATAATAAACCCATAGCAGCACAAACAGCAGATAAAAATAGTAAAAACAATGAGGAACATCTCCTCTCTACTTAAAATGCATTGCCCTCAATATGAAGATAAATACGAAAAGAAAAGGGTTTAGAATACTCCCCATATTATCGTTGTTCTCGTACTGCTGCAATTTCCATCATTAATTTTTTTTGAAATAAATTCTTCGAGTTTCCTGGACAAAAATAAATAAATAAATAAATAAAATAAGATAGAAAAAGAAAAAAAATAAAAATAAAAATAAAAATAATTGGGTTGCCTCCCAACAAGCGCTTGTTTAACGTCGTTAGCTCGACGACCCGAATCAGTACTGACGCTGTTGAAGATAAATTTTCTCGACTGTTTGAGATTGAAAATTTTCATAGAATGGTTTCAACCTTTGACCATTAACTGTGAAACGCTTTCCTGTCTCCTCACTTTCTATTTCTACTGCACCATGGGTAAATAATTTAGTAATAATAAAAGGTCCTAACCATTGAGATCGAAGCTTACCGGGAAATAATTTTAGAATTGAGTTGTAAAGTAACACTTTTTGCCCTATTGAGAATTGCTTTCGGGATATCATTCTATCATGAAACAGTTTTGTTTTATCCTTGTATATACGAGCATTCTCATAGGCGTCATTTCGAATCTCTTCCAACTCTTGGATGTCTAATTTCCTAGCTTTTCCTGCGGGCTCTAATTCCATATTACACTGCCTTACAGCCCAATAAGCTTTATGTTCTAGTTCAATAGGAAGGTGACAAGCTTTGTCAAAAACAAGTCGAAATGAAGACATACCTATTAGGCCTTTATATGCTGTTCGATAAGCCCAAAGAGCATCATTCAATCGAAGACTTCAATCCTTCCGATTAGGTTGAACTGTTTACTAAAAAATAGTCTTGATTTCTCGGTTTGAAACCTCTGCTTGGCCGTTTGTTTGAGGGTGATAAGATGTAGCTATACGATGATGAACCCCATATTTTTTCATGAGTGCTTTCATTACTTTATTGCAAAAATGAGTTTTACGGTCACTGATCAAGGCCCGAGGTGTGCCAAACCTAAAAAAAATACAACATTTTAGAAATTCTACCACGGATTTAGCATTATCATTTCGAGTAGGAATTGCCTCTACCCATTTAGAAACATAGTCTACTACTAGAAGTATATATAGATTTCCGAATGAAGAGATAAATGGGCCCATAAAATCAATACCACACACATAAAAAATTTCACATACACGGATTGGGGATTGGGACATTTGATTTCGCCTAGTAATGTTTCCTACCTGTTGACATCTATCACAAGATTTACAGAATTCATATACATCACGAAATATTGTAGGCCAATATAACTCACATTCTAATACCTTATGAGCAGTTCGTTTGGGTCCAAAGTGGCCTCCACATGCATGCGAATGACAAAAAGTAAGTATAGATGTTACCTTGGTTTCCGGAACACATCGTCGTATTACCTGATCTAAACAATGTTTCCATAAGTATGGATCATCCCAAATATAATATCGAGCTTCTCTTTTAAGTTTTTCTTTCCTAGAACGAGATAACTCAATAGGTAAAGAACCTGTAGTAAGAAAATTTACCCTATCCGCATACCATGGAAAATACTCTTGAGCTAAAAATAGACCCTCATCAGGGAATTCATCTCTTAAAGAAATATCGTCATAAGGCATTTTTACCCTACTCAAGTGATCAGCCACCAATTTTTCGCATCTTTTTTTATCTCGAATCTCAATATTGAATTCTTGTAGCAATAAAATCCACCTCATAAGCCTCGACTTTGCTTCCTTCTTTGCAATCAAATATCTAATAGCTGCATGGTCAGAAAAAATAATTACTTTAGATCCCAATAAATAAGATCGAAATTTATCTAAAGCAAATACAATGGCTAGAAGTTCTTTTATTGTGGTAGTGTAATTGCTTTGTGCTGCATTTAGGGTTTTTGAAGCATAAGAAATGACATGAGACTCTCGATCTATCTTTTGCCCCAACATAGCCCTTACACTTCGATCACTGGCATCACACATGATCTCAAAGGGGTATTTCTAGTTTGAGGCTTAGATTATAGGAGTAGAAACCAACTTTTGTTTCAACGTATCAAAAGTCTCTTTGCATTTTGGGCCGAACTCAAATTTTTTATCTTTTTGCAACAACTCACACATTGGTTCAGCTACTTTCGAGAAGTTTTTTATAAAACGCTTGTAAAATCCTGCATGACTAAGGAAAGAACGAATTTCCCTCACAGTTGAGGGGTATGGTAAAGAATTTATAATATCAGTCTTAGCTTTATCAACCTCAATCCCTTTAGATGAAACTATATGACCTAGAATTAAACCTTTATATATCATAAAATGACTCTTTTCATAATTCAAGACAAGATTAAATTCTATGCATCTACTTAAAATTTTCGTGAGATTTCTAAGGCATTCATCAAAAGATTCCTCATGCACAGTAAAATCATCCATAAAAACTTCAATGATATTTTTTACGTATTCTGAGAATATACTCATCATGTCATCTCTGAAAAGTAGCTGGTGCATTACAAAGTCCGAATGGCATCCTCTTATATGCAAATGTGCCAAATGAGCATGTAAAAGTGGTCTTTTCTTAGTCCTCGGATGTAACTGGAATCTGGAAAAAACCTGAATATCCATCAAGACAACAATAATGAATTTTTCCAACTAAACGTTCAAGCATTTGATCTATAAAAGGAAGAGGAAAATGATCTTTTCTAGTATAAGAGTTCAACATCCTGTAATCAATGCAGACATGCCACCCATTCTGCACTCGAACAGTTACTAAATCGCCCTCGACATTTTTCTTTATTGTCACGCCAGTTTTCTTGGGCATGATTTGTACAGGACTTACCCAACTGCTGTCGGAAATGGGGTAAATTATGTCAGCATCCAATAGCTTTATAATCTCCTTCTTTACTACGTACATCATATTTGGGTTTAACCGTTTTTGCGCTTCTTGCCTTGGTTTTTTGTTTTCCTCCAAAAAGATCTTATGAGTGCACGTCAAAGGACTTAACCCTTTTAAATCTGCAATGGTCCAACCGATGGCTTCCTTATGGCTCTTTAGTACCTGAATTAAATTTGCTTCCTCACACTCAGAGAGTTTATTCGAAATTATGACAGGTAGAGTCTCACCATCCCCTAAAAATGCGTACTTGAGATGCTCGAGAAGTGGTTTCAACTCTAACTCTGGTGCCTGTACAATAGAAGGTAAAAGTTTAGTATTCATAGGAGGCAATAATTTATTAACAAATTCATAATTTAAAGTATAATCAAAATCCACATTAAGATCATTATCAAATAATGTCTCGAGCTCAATCTTATGAAGTGATTTGAAAGTCTCATCTACTAAGGATTCTACTATATCGACACGATTTACATTCAAAATTTCACTAGGCTGACTGATTGCATCATAAACATTGAATTTTACGATCTCCCCATCAAACTCCATTGTGAGGGTTCCACTTCGCACATCGATCTTAGTATTTGCAGTACTAAGGAAAGGTCGCCCTAACAACATATCGAAAGACCCAGGAGTTTTATCCTCTTCCATCTTTACCACATAAAAATCTGCAGGAAAAATTAGTTCATTAACTTTCACTAACACATCCTCAAGGACTCCTTCGAGATGTACAATAGACTTGTCCGCCAACTGAATTATAACACATGTTTCCTTCAAAGAACCCACGTTAAGTGATTTATAAATAGTAAAAGGCATTACATTTATAGAAGCTCCTAAGTCACACATAGCTTTCTTAATTCCAAAGTGACCTATTTTGCATGGTATTACGAACATACCTCTATCCTTACATTTTGTTGGCATCCTTCGTTGCAAAATCGCAGACACATTCTCACCAACATTTACCTTTTCGTTTCTAGTCAATTTTCTTTTGTTGGTGCAAAGTTCTTTCAGAAATTTATCATATCGTGGAATCTGTTTAATAGCATCTAACAACGGTATATTTACCTCGACTTTTCTAAATGTTTCAAGAATCTCTTTTTCCTCATTACCTTTTTAGGTTTACCTTAGTCGTCCAGGAAACGGAGGTTGAATTATGGGTAATGGAGGTTTCGACTGGACCTGTTCGTCGTCTTTTTTATTTTCATGGGCAGATTCTTGGGCATGATTTTTACCATGAATTGGTTCCAGTACTTTCCCACTTCGTAGAGTCACTGCATTCACGTTTTATCTTGGGTTAGGTTATGTTTGTGACGGTAACCTACCTTGTGCATTTATTTTCTCCATATGTGTGGTTAACTCTTTAATAGATGCCTCAATTTTCTTTTGAAAATCCACAGTTTGCTTTTGAAAATCTATAGATTGCTGCTGAAATTCAAGAACATTAGTTGCTAATTTATTTACCATAGTTTCTAAGGAAGTACCTGAATTTTGCGCTTGTTGTGGAGCTCGATTTTGGAATAGCTGGTCATAACGTGAATTTGTCTCATATCTCAAGTTAGGATGATCCTTCCACCCAGAATTGTATGTATTTGCATAAAGATCATATCGCCTTTGAGGTGGTCTAGGGAAGTTTCCCACAGCGTCTAATTGGGCCACAGAATCATCATACAAACTAGGGCATGCATTAGTTGTATGTTCAAATTCACCACAAAGTCCACATTGACGGGCCGACCCTAATTTTCCTGTAATAAGAGAACTTACAACATTAGTAAGTTTTTAGACTTTATCTTCTAAGGAAGAATTACTTAGCTGATGAACCCTTTGAGTAGGTTCAGGGTTGGCTCAGAATTGTTGAGTATTTGCGACCATTGTGGAAATAAAGTCTCTTGCTCGTTAAGGAGTCATATTATCCAATGCTCCTTCACTGGTTGCATCTATCATATTCATCTCCATAGGTTTCAACCCTTCATAAAAATATTGGGGAAGAGACTGTTCAGTTATACCATGTTGTGGACAACTTGCACACAACTTCTTAAACCGTTCCCAATAGTCGTAAAGAGACTACACATCTTTTTGCCTAATCCCCACAATTTCTCTTCTTAATTCAGCGGCACGAGAAGCTGGGAAAAATCTATTAAGAAACAAACGAGAAAGATCAGCCCAAGTTGTAATAGATTCAGGAGGTAGATAGAATAACCATTCCCTAGCGGAGTCAGCTAAAGAAAAAGGAAAAACGCTTAATTTAATTTGATCCTCAGTTACCCCTTGAGGTTTCGTACTCAAACAAACCATATGAAATTCCTTCAGATGTTTATGTGGATTCTCATTCTGTAACCCACAAAAAATCAGTAGTAATTGGATTAAACTTGATTTAAGCTCAAAGTTAGCATCCACAGTAGGATACGCAATGCATAACGGTGGTTGATCATTAAGAGCCTCGGCTAATTGCCGAATTGTTTGATCCATAGGTGGTGGTGGATCTTGATTTTCGTCAACCCTAGCAATCGACACTTCCGCCGGCGGATCAACTCCTTGGTTTTCCAGTGTTGGATTAGAGTTTTCGTTTACCCTAGATTCACCTTTGTCGCCTTCTTTTACTTCTGAAGGTGAGCTATGCTTAACTCCTACAACTTCTGACTGCCTTTTCGTAACTTTGCTTCCTTGCGATTGCCTTTTGCAATCTTTTCAATCTCAGGGTCGTACAAGTATGCAAGATTACCTGGAGCAGATCTAGTCATAAGCAGAAAAAACAAAACAAGATTAGTACGTTACCAGTCCTCGACAACGGCGCCAAAATTTGATGTGTCGTCGGGAACACCAAATATAACCTATCCCGAAAATTTAAAAACAAATTTAAAAGATAAATAAAATACAAAAAGATAAATTTAAATAATAAATAATATCTTAAATATTAAATCCTAATATAAAATATATTTTAAAAAATAAAATAAAATAAAATAAAACCAAGTCTTTTTGTCCTATAAACTCTCTCTTTTAGCATTTTATCTTCACACAACTTCAAATTCTCCTCTAAAATCATGCTTTTTGTCTTCAATTTATCTTTTATCACCACTTGAGTCCCTACAAAATAAAAAGACAATAAATAGCCCAATTTAATAGGATCATACTCTAAAAATATATATATTTAATATTCAAAAGTATTCCATATTTAAGCATTATCAAATAATAATCACAATCATGTAATAATTGAATCTCCAATACATTTAATATATCATAATAAAAGGAGGTCCATAATTAATATATATTTCCAACTTTCTTTGAATATTCACTCATCTTTGTGCGTTATGGTGGAGCAATTGAAACATATACGCACATACAAAAATTCAAAGATGAGAAATATTTAGCTTTTGACCCAAAATCAATTGCAATGGGAGGTATTTAAAACTTATTGACTTGATGCATACAACACGCAAATCAACATAATCCCATGTTGAAAGAGAAACTTCAGTTATCATAAGTAATAATCAGAGGCGTTCAATTAATAATTTCTCTAAACCATTATGCGCATAAATAATAAACTTTTACCAAAGTTTTTCAAACTCAATCAATAAAAAACTGAGATATAAACTCATCAATATTTGCAAAATGAATTGTCTTAATTGCATTATCTAAAATTAATTATTCAAACAATCTTGCAAACGATATGTTGCAAGTTGATAACACATATATGTTTATTTTGTAGATGCATCTACCAAAATCATATAATATCAAAACCATTAACATGGTGGATTAACGGGCCCATATTCATTTCAGAAATGCAAGATATTAGATCTCAACTTTAGCTAGCGAGTTTTTAACAACTAATTTTCATTGAGAACAACCAACAAATGAGAATTCTTTAAATTTAAAGAATCTTCTAGTTCTTTAATGAATATCCATATGAATTCTCAAATAATTTTCGCATCATATATGATCCAGGATGGTTTAACTGGTCATGCCAAGTAATAAATATATTTGTACTAGTAAACTTCTAGTTTACTTTAACATGCGTTTCAATTTGAACTAAATTGTAGCAAATTGATAACTTTAGTATCATTCCTTTCACTTTGTATCCACATATAAGTACCATTGTGACATTTACGACGGGAAATGCCTAAATCAATGTGAAGTTTATAATGACACTAAGTCATATAATATAATTTTCAAATAATTATATGCAATATTCGCTTCAGGGAATATGCCAAAATCTTCAAATGCAGGGCATTTATTAGTAGCAAACTTTGAGAGTGGATCTTATTTTCCAACTGTACAACAGGTACATAACTAATGACCTTTTATACATAAGTTGTCTCTCTTCTTAAAGAGTTCTTGAAAATTCTTGGTATTTTCTTACTTTCTTCATTTTTCCACTTTTGGTGGTGAGAAAAATTATCACAATCATCCCTCTTGACTATTATTATAGTCCAATTTACTACATCCATGTCAAAGATTATATCCTTTAAATTTATCACATAATGTTACATTCTCTTCAGGGAATGGTTAGGTTTCGTGATTAAAAACTTTTATTCAACCATAAGTAAATTTTTTTCATGATATTGCTATTGTAAGAGCACATTCGAATCATGAAAAACTAAATAAGTTCTCTCCTGGAAGGTTCTCATTAGTAATATTTTTTCACATACTTTTAATTGAGAACTTATTTTGAATACTGTAATGTTATACTCACAGTTTTAAAAACTTGCAACTTTAGGTGCATCCAACCATAACAAGCTTTAGATATAATTACCATATTCTATTGCTCATATTTTTCCTTCCACAATTTAAGTAGATATTTCACAGTCAAATATTTTGACTTCAACCCCTTAATGAGGATAATGATAAAAGAATATCACAAAGATAATCACAATCAATTCAATATAAATCAATAACTCAATCCTCTTTTGATTCATATGAAATATAATATTTTTCTCATTCGAATATAAGATCCATTATGAATATATTTTAAAACTAATAGATTAACCATCACAATATGTTAATATATTAGCTTTTGGAGCTTTTGACCAATTTTGTACTACCAAATATTGGAATAATGTTGGTTTGTTTCAATACCAAATAAAATAAATATTTTCTATCTGTAATGATAGAATTCATTACTACATTCTCATATCCTTCCTCAAAGATTATTAACCCAAACAAAATATTTGGGTATACATCACATATGTTGCTAAAAACCTTTCATATCACATTGATAACATAAGTTATCTTTGCCCTTTAAAGAGTTTCTTGAGAACCCTCATTGTTCTCTTATTCATCATTATGTTCTCACTTTTAGTGGTCTATGATTATTTTCTTTATGTTTGCATTCACTTATGGGAATGCAACAAATTTAGTAAGACGAACTTATAAATGTCTCGCTAGATTATTTATTCTATAATCACCATCACAAACATGCGTGTATTTCAAATAAAAATCCATCTATTCATATTGTGATAATTAGTCTCAAATTATGATAAACATGATATAATAGATAAATCTTAGTGAAATATACCTGAAGATCTTTAACATCATCGTTATCACCTTAGCTATTATCATGAGCACTGAGTAGTTAAAGACTCTAGTGGTTACCCATAGTGCGTCAGCCTCAATTGACGACTGAAAGAAAAAAAAATTAAAAGAGAATCGTGCTGATAACATGTTATAAAATAAAGAGACATATAGTAAATAACAAAGAGAATGAGAGAGCAAAAGAGAGAGCGTATTTTTTGATCAATAGAAGTGTCTTACAATACTTCTCCAAAGTCTATATTTATAAAGATAGAAAGTATAAAAGGAATAAAACTCTAATTCTGATGACAACTAGAATTTAAACTTCAACCAAACTTATCTTGATCTTGATGGACATCCACTTAATAAAATATTCATAACAGTGTATATATAAATTGAAAATAAAAAAGAATATATAAAATGAAAATAAAAATAACAAATTTAGTTAAAATTTTAAAAAATCCAAAAAAATATGTTTAAAAAAATAAATTTGGTTAACTTTTTAGTAAATTACAAAAAACTGAACAAATATAAAATTAAAAAAAATATTTTAAACATTAAAGGAACAAAAATTGATCGGTTGGCGTTGGTCAACTCCTTGTTAGCATCGCTCAATGTTGGTCAAATTCGGGTAATGACTATTTTTTTGTATATTTTTATATTTTAATTTTTTTTTATTTTTAAAGTTGAATATTTAAAGAGTAAGCTTTTAAACGTTAAATTTTAACTTAATTTTTTATTTTTTATATATTTATTTTTTGAATTTTTTTAAATTATAATCTCTTAAAAATTAAACTTTTTTCTGATTTTATTTTCAAAATTTTAAGGATTTTTTTTTTTTTAACTTTTGAAAAATAATTAAAAAAGATCAGCCTTCAAAAACAAATTATGTTAATGTAGGGACCATTACAGCCTTCAAAAACAAATTATGTTAATGTAGGGACCAATCTATGTAACAGATGTTAACTTTAGGGACCAAAATTTAAGAGTCAATATGAGAAAAGTTGTTGAGTTTAGGGGCAAATCTATATATTAAGCCTTAATAAAATTAACAGTGTTAACCGTAAGGATTGATCTGTATAATGGATGCCAGCCATAAGGACTAATGTGATCTAAAAAAGTTTAGAGGCCAATTTGAAGAATGTTACCACATATCAAGGATTTCTTTCATAATGCGTGGAATATTAATTGATAAAATAAAACTTAAGCGTATGCAAGTGGAAGGGTAAATTTAAGTCTTGGATGCGTAGGGGAGTTTGCGCACGAATAAGCAAACGAATCATTTGTTATGCACGTGTTGTTTAGTCATAGTACGGAATTCAGCCTTGAAAAAGAGGCCACAAGAGAGCATTAAAAACAGCGTAATGTCAAATTTTAAGATAATAATAATAAACAAATGCCACTCTAATTTCACTCGTGTCCACACCATCATTTCCGTCCCACTTATATGTTATTCTATAATTATAGTGGACTAGCAGATACTAAGAAATAAATAATTAGTACTCACACTTGTATATTGTGTTTAAAGAAAGGGTAAAAGATTTTTCCTTTTTTTTTTTTTTATCTTTTATTTTGTTCAAAGATGATATTAATTTTTGAGTTGGTTATCATCTATTTTTTCCTCTCTCTTATCAAGCCTTCCTTCTTCTTTTTTTCTTCTTTTCATCTATTCCACATGTTTTTTTTTTCAATTTGCAAATATATTTTTGTGGGTATTTTTATTGTTTTTACAAGTTGTGATGGACAACGATGCCTGTCGTTTGCTAAAACTCCACCAGTCACCAATAGTTTTTCTTGGAAAGTGAATGGTTCTTCATCAGCTTCTTAATCTGTTTTTGTTTTGAGAGTATTTCAAAATAATAAATTATTTCACGAGTCGATTTGTATCATTATTATCTTATGTTTTATATGTTATTTTGTTTGTTTTTCCATTGTTTAATAAGTCTTCAGTTTTAGAAATTTTTTGCTACTTCTTGTCTTGCTTATGCATTTAATCTTAGTTTTACAAGTGATTTTAGAGATAATTTTGTTATTTTTGTCTCTAGTTTGGTGAATGCTCGACTCTTTTGTCGATTTTTGCTCGTCGCTTAGGACCATCCGGGGCTGATTTTCTTATCGTATTAAGTGCTTGCAATCACTCCAGATATGTCATACTTGAGTTGTGACAAATCCAATTGTCAACGTATCATAATGTTCTATTGATGCTAAGACTACAGCCTTTGTTATGATGGAGCTTGTCTTTCACTATTTACGATAATTATTTACTATTTTTTCTTGAATTTTATCGTTTCATTCATTAAATGAATTAGTGAATTTACTTTTTAAAAAAATTATTTAAATAAATACTTATCATTATTAATTGAGTTTTAACTTGATATTATTACCCATACAGAAAAACATGGGTTGAAGTGTGCACTCTTAATCAATCATGATCTATATGTTACAACAATTAGATCCCATATTTAAGCCGCCTTTGCTGTTTATAACATTGGTTAAAATTTATTTAATTGTTATTTTAAAATTTATATTTAATTTATTAAAATTTATACCATAATAAAAATTTTATAATATTAATTTTACTTGTCACTAAAAAAATAACTATAAAACCTTTTATTCAAAAGATAATAAATATTTCTTCTAATGGTGTTTTTATCTTTTAATATTTTATATAAAATTTTTAAATAAAAAAAATAAACGGAATGACCAATGATCGAATGAATTTGGTATTGATAAAATTTTATATATAAATATTTTAGGTATAATATTAAATTTAATCTTTAATGTTTACAATTTTTTTGTCAATTTAGCTCTTATTTTTTTGGTTAAATTTGTTCATTAACTTTTCAACAAGAGTCAAATCATTTTTTTAAATAAAAATGTTGACTAAACCATTAAATTTTAAATAATGTTGGCATGACAACTCGTGTGGTTGTTCATGTACTTCATGATGACATGATATTATTTGTCATACATGACACGTTAACAAATAATTTAAAATTTATAAAAATATTCAAAAAATCAAAATTAAAAACAAAAGAGCACGAAATACATATGAATTGTCATGTGAGCTGTTATGCTTAATAATTTAATATTTTAGTCAGTACTTTAATTAAAGAAAAAATAATTCAACTCTTTTTAAAAGATTGATGCCCAATTTCGATTTTTTAAAAGGTTGAGGATCAAATTAAGCTAAAAAAAGAATAAAAAATCAAATTGATAAAAGATACAAATATTAAGGGCTAAACTTAGCATTATGCAAATATTTTATCACTCCACCTATAACTAGTTCAATGAATATTCTCCATAAATATATTTTTATGTAATATTTTCACTCAAATTGTGGGTGCAATATAATTTGGTTTTTAAAAATTATTAATTATATTTTCAATAAATTAGATACTGATTGGTACTTTTAGAAAATATAAATTAAATGTTTTTAGGTAAGTGTTTTGGCTAAAATATATCATAAGTGGTCCTACTTTTTGAAAATTTGAAAACTAGTTTCTATACTTTTACTTCTAAGAATTTAATTTTTCTATTTTTCAAATTTTAGAATTTAAGTCCAATTGTTAATACTATAAATATTTTTCTTAAATTTGTTAATGTGACATTTTAAAATTGAAAAAAAATATTCACTTAGTAGCCATATTTAAAAAATGACTTTGTAATTAATTTAATTTTAACAAAAAAAAATTATGTTTAATAATTGGACTTGAATTAAGAAATATGAAAAGTAAATGGATTAAATTCTTGAAAATAAAAATATAGAAATTAAATTTCAAAATTTCATATTTTAATTTTTTTTGGCATCAAGTAATAAAATGTTGTTGTGGGATTCGTAGTAGAAATTAATGCTGGAAAAGGGCACAAATTCTACGCTCCGTACAGTAAGATTAAATAAGGAAAAGTACAATTTTTGACATGCATGCAGGGCTTTACTATACAGCTAAGACAAAATAATGACATACTTTTTAGTAATTAGGGTGGGCGATGTCCATTTTCTGTTTAAAAGGAATGGTGATCCAAGCATGCCGTGCTGAGAACAGGGGAACACTTACCAATGCCCGAAGGCAAGCAGGCAGGCAGGACTGATTTATATAGCTACCACCCTGCGCTGCGCTGCGCCGCGCCGCTTCAATTTAATTAGCTTCTATACATATTGCATGCCGATGACGGATGAAGCCTGAAGACGCCAACAATGAAATAAGAGAGCCATTACATTGCCCTTTGGTCTTTGTTTGAACTGAATCATTTGCTATTATTACTTCTGGTGTTGGGCTTGAAAGTTGAAACCAAAGGGGGGGGGGGGGGGGGGAAGAAAAAGGAGGATCCTGTCGGAGAATTTGGTAAAGCAAAACATTCGGGGTTTTGATACCCACGTGGCGCGATAGGATTCCATGGGTAACAAGATTATTATCGAAACCATTACGACTACAACTTGTGGGGAGATGCTATAAATGGTGTAGTTCCATGTTCCTCTTTTGGTATTGGGTCCTCCTTTTGATATGCCCGCAAGAATCTTTGTAAATACTCTATAGCTTTTACCTTTCAGTTCAACCGTCATATTGGAATAATACACACCCAAAGCAGGGAAACAAATTAAAAAAAGAGGAGAGATGGAGGAGAATAAAGCAGTGAAATCCAGCAGGTTCAAAAGGGTCTGTGTGTTTTGTGGAAGCAGCTCCGGTAAGCGAAACTGCTACCGTGATGCTGCACTTGAGCTAGGAAAAGAACTGGTATTATTCCATTCTTCAATGCCGTCTTCTCGATTTCTGTCTCTGTTTTGTTTAAAAAAACGTACTAAACCTCCTTTAATTTCTTGGCTCAAGGTCTCTAGGAGGTTGGATCTTGTTTATGGTGGAGGAAGTGTGGGGTTAATGGGTTTGGTTTCTCAGGAAGTCCACCGAGGTGGTGGTCATGTTTTAGGGTACCAAACCAATACATACATATATTGACTAATTAATTTCTTCTTCACTCACTGGATTCGTTGGTTGATTTTCTTTTCTTTTATCCGCAGAATTATCCCCAAAACTCTGATGAGCAAAGAGGTGGTCTCTACACTCTCTCCTGTATTGGTCGAGTCCCTTTGGGAAATGATGCATAAACGTGGTTTTGTTTTGGTTGGTTAAGCAGATAACAGGGGAAACAGTAGGAGAGGTCAAACCTGTCACGGACATGCACCAGAGGAAAGCTGAAATGGCACGCCATTCTGACTGTTTCATCGCCTTACCAGGTCTGTCTCAGGGAAATCTAATTATATTATTATTACTATGCCTATAGCCTATGTAATTTTATTAATCACTTGGTTTGAACTTTGAATTGAGTAAATAACAGGTGGATATGGAACCCTTGAAGAGTTATTAGAAGTCATAACATGGGCCCAGCTAGGAATCCACGACAAACCTGTAAAAGCCATTTCATGTCTCAGCATGATGATGAATCTCTTGACTTGTTACAGTTGTTCAAATAACCAATTTTCTCTCTTTTTTGTTTCATATCATGACCTCAGGTCGGGTTGATTAACGTGGATGGCTATTATAATTATCTGCTTACCTTCTTGGACAAAGCCGTGGATGATGGCTTTATTAAACCATCACAACGTCATATCGTCGTCTCTGCTCCCACTGCAACAGAAATTGTCCAAAAACTTGAGGTGGGTTCTCAATGCTTCCTTGTAGCATAAATTCTAATCTCTCTGCTCCAAGAATTTGAGATAATGTTCTTTTTCGTTGGGATAGGAATACGTGCCAATGCATGACGGGGTTGTTGCTAAGGCAAGTTGGGAGGCTGAACAATTGGAGCTCAACCCTTCTCTGCAAACTGAAATCGCTTGTTAATTTTCTGCAAATGTAAGAATTCAACTGGCTGGGTTTTCCCTGAGGATGAGAAGCAAGTGGGGGGGACTGGTTATTTCATTGTCATATGCTTACTCTGTAAAAGTAGCAAAGAAAAAAAGCAGCTTTTTTTTTCTCTTTTCCGTGTCTGTTGGTAGCGTTGGCTGGCTGTGGTGGTAAGATAACCTCTTGTTTCATTGTTGTAGTTTGGTGGTAATGATTCAATAATGGAGTGCTTTTGTTTTTGTTTAAATTCATGTGCAATCAGTCCTTTAAAAATCATGGACCCAAAAGAAAATCTTTGCTGAATAAAGAATACTGGGTCTATACAGTGTAGTACTTCCAGTATATCAGGACTGGAGTGTTGGGCGTAAAAGAAAAGCTCGGCAAAGCCATGATACATGTATTTATTCGCTTAAATTCTTATCCATACTTTTCCTGGGTTTACACGTCAAGGGAGACTACTTACAGGGAATGATGATGAGTGGCCTGAAAAATAGGTAAAGAAAATCATGGCGGCTTAACAAACCTCGAAAGGGCACGTTGAGGAATACTTTTTTCTTAAAACTTTTCAAAAATTATGCTATTCATTTAGATTAATTTTCAGAAAATGGGTGACTTGTTTTGTCCATCGTCGCATTGAAGGTTGGATATTGAGTTATCCGTACGAGATGGCATCGTCTTGGGTTCTCATTCGTCACTTAACCCTTATCCCAACTCTTCTGCTCCTCCGTGTACGTCAAAGCTTTCACTTTGATAAATCCAGATCATTTGTTTATTTAACATTTTAGTTCCATTTTGGGTTACATGATTTTGATATTAACCCTCCAACTCGACCATAATTTTTACATTAAAGTTTGGATTTTTTATTTAATTTGACACCTAAACTTGACATCTTTTTTGAATTGATACATAATTTTTTTTAAGGTTCAATTTAATATTTGAACTTGATTTTTTTTCTAATTTGGTACATAAATTTTTTTGTTCAATTTGATATTTAAACTTGATAAATATTTATAAATTACTCCAATATATTAACATGTTATTTTTTCACGAGGTAATAAAAATAATATAACAAATGATATGATGTTTTTTTTATTTATATGTTGAATTACTTTTAGTTTTAATTAATTGTTTTATTAATTAAAAATAATTAATTAATTAATTAGTTTAAATTTAATATTAAATAAAAATTCAATTCAATTATTATTTAATTTAATATTATTTTCTCCCCACTCCATTTTCTTCCTCACCAACTAGTATTGTCCCCCACCCGTCTCATCCTTTGATTAATTTCTAGGTTTTTTCTTTTTATGAAATCTGGATTTGATGGTCGAGTCATTTATTCTAGAGTTCATATTCTCTTTTTCTCACCTATCTCAAATCGTCAAAACTCTGAATTGGATCCACCACCATTATGACAGCCCTTTGATTCAAAGCTTGAAAACTCTGTTGCATTTATGTCGGTGAATCCGGCGGTGGTTGACCCAACACACCACCTACACCGGCGAACACCCACTGCAACCTATCCCATTCCAGACATTGTCGATCTGAGTTTTGGGAAATTTTCTTTGGCAACAAGACAAATAAGGATTTCTTGAATTTTTATCCCTTTTCGATTTACCCTCTTTTTAATGCTTAAGTTCTAAAGAGGGAATGCTTCAATTGCTACCCATAAAAAGAGAAGTAGAATCCAACTCAGAGAATAACACTCCCCAATCTTCTACCATTTCAACTCAGGATGGTTTTGAAGAGAATGCAAATGTTGAAAGTGGCAGTGGCTTTTGGGAGAAGAAGGAAAAAAAAAGGAAATGGAAAAATGAGAGACCAAATAGAAAGAAATGGAAAATTGGTTTTTATATATTTTCTCAATGCTAGTTCATATGCCCACGACCTCAAAATGAGACGATGACCATGATTGAGATTAAGAGGTTAGACTTTATACAGCATTGGGAATCCATTGCTGTAGCAAAGATGACCTTGTTTCATCTGCATGAGCTCAATCAATATAAAGCTTGCTATTTAATGCAAATGATGGCAGAGCTTTGTATAGGTTTAACAGAGAGAATACATGAAATCAATTAAAGGAAAATTATATGCACGTATTGTTGGATAATGTTGAGAATACAGGAGAAATAGTGGATGACATGGCAGTTCCTTTCATGGCCTTGGTACCAATGTCTAATGCTAATATTAAAGATTGGATCCTGAACTTTAATGCTACACACGAAGCATAAAAATGATTCATTCCACTTCCTACGCTAACTTAAATCTTCATGTCTTTTGATCAGTAGTTTTCAGGATAAAAGAAATTTGAAAAGTAATAATAGTAATGATGATGAGATTTTGGGGAAAAGATTCCTTCTTTGGCTTCATAATTTACATTTTCAATTTTTAGAAATATGCAGCTATTTGCAGACAAGCCCCCTTGTAAAAAAATGGGGGATGTCGTTGGATATCTCTAGTTTCATTAATGGTTGAGTAGGTTGAGAAGGGACATTCTAGTTTTAATCAAACACCTAAAGCCACACTCTAATCCCTCTTCAAGTTCTTGAATTGTTGATTCAAAGGCCTTCAATTTCTTCAGGGTCTTCTGCACTTGAGTCAGATCAATGCTTTCTTTTTTGCCTGATTTATTCTTGATAATTAGAGCTTCTAAACCATTATCTATGTTATCTTCTTTGTATACGAGCTTGGATTGGACCAGTTTTGAGACCAAGGACCAACCAGCTGGCTTTGATTTTGGGGAGTAGAGAAATGACAATAGGGACTTGAACACTGTGAGACTAACAGCCTCAACTTCGTTGAGCATGCTCGCCAAGGCCGCAAAGCTATCGTCGCTTTCCACGAGTGTCGGGTTGCTTTTTTGCATCCTCTTCATGTTGCCAAAGCAGTTGCAAACAATCTTATTTACTTGTTTCCTTGAGATGAAGTACTCCCTAATCTCATTCACTAGGCTTGATTCGCAACGAATCCCCCTGCGGAGGGACGATTCAAGATCTCGAACGCAACCTTTGGTCTGAGAAACAGCATCCTTGGATGAGCTACATATGTCCAATAACTTAAGAGATCCATCCAACATATCATCTACAAATTTATCATGTCGGCTTTCATTTGAGGAAGCCTTCTGGGTGGCTTGCAACTGAAGTACAGCACATTCATACATTTCCTTTAGATCAGCCAAGTTCTTACATAGACTTGATGGAGAAGATGATGTTGCTTCCAAGGCTCTTAACCGGCGCAGTTTGTCCTCAACATCGGCTACAACAGGGTGGGATTCGGATGGCAAGCTGTTGGAAGGAGCATGGGATTTAGCTTTCATTGTTGTAATAGGAGCTTCCATTTTTTTTTCTCTGTTTTTCTTGAGATGCACACAATTCAAGGTTAGATGATCAAGGTTCCAATGAGGCAGCTTTTATATAAGGTGAAGGCAACAGAAGGCATCTGTTTCATCAGTGTAGCATATTAGGATAGTATCTACTTTGTCCCCCCAGACATTAAGATGTAGAAGCCACAGCCCACACTATAATATTGCTAGCTTGTAAAAACCTTGTTCCATGACAGGACAGTGCGCCAATGACGGTCATGGTTTAGCATCTTCCAACAAGTGGAATTTTTTTTTCGTTACCATGACAGCCATTAAGGCAATTCTTTATAGTCATGATGTTGGTTCTGGCATAGGGTCAATTATGTGAAAGACAAGCTGATAGAAATGAAGACTGGAAGTTGGCCCTTTAGGATGGTCAACGGATCATGACCATCCTCCAAGGGGGCGTAATATTTGATGATGAGAGCAATTCCAAAAGCCAAGCTCTGCCACCTAAAATGTCTAATGAGAAAACACAGAGTCGTTTATTGTTGATGTTGAAGAGCAGTCAGCTGAGTTGACAGTTGCTGAAATTACACTACATTATGGTCGGATATTCATAAGAGCGACACCATAAAATGAAATGGTTAAGGAATAAAATAATGAAATGCACGAGTGGCAAGCTATCATGGCTTCCTGGCAGTAGACAATCAACATTGTAATCATGGAGATTGCGCACATCTCCATGCAACAATTAAACGATGTGGTGTCACAATGGAATCTTTACAGCTTGTTATTGAGTTGAAGTAACTGCAGTCCATGCGCATGGTTTTGATGAATAATCACAAACCATTAGCTGAGAGGTCATTGACTCGGTTTCTCACCAATCCATAAAACCCATGGTCATCTTATGCGTCGCTGGGATTTTTAGCCCTTGTATGGGAATATTAATAGGGTAAATTACATTAACAATCACTCAACTTTGATTTCAATAACAAAATAATCACTCAATTTTCAATTCAATTACTTAACTTTTAAAAATTTATGGGTTTATTTATCTTTTGATTCTTTGATTTCTTTCTTGAAATTGAAGTGACCCGTTTTGGGCTTGGGATTCAATCTTTTTGGGTTGTTGTTTGATTTTTGTTTTGTTTGGTTTTTTATTGAAATTGAAGCGGTTCATTTTGATATTGGGGTTTAATTTTTTTCTGGATTGTTGTTTGATTTTTGTTTGGTTTGATTTTTTTATCTTTAAATTCTCTTTGCTTAATGGAAAACGAGTATAATCGGCGTGGTTTGACGGTAAAGCTTAACGAGTATAATAAAACCCAAACCTTCAACTTCAAAATCAAATTCTACCAAATGAGATTAATCCAAATATAGCACAAGAAGAAGAAGAAGAAGAAGAAGAAGAAGAAGAAGAAGGGACCGGTATTAGAAGAAGAAAACCCTTCTGCTCTTCATGTCTAACATGGCAAGTTAATTGGCCACGTCAGCTAACCCGTTAGGTTTGTAACGAAAAATGTTAATTGGTGATTGATTTGTCACTCTTCGATAACATTAGTGACTGATTTTTTATATTTTGAAAGTTAAGTGACTGTTGGTGTAATTTACCCATATTAATAATAAGAAGAAAAAAAATCGGAAAAAGAGAGGCAATTGGAGATGAATAATATCCAAAATATTGGATTTCCTATGGTGTGTATGTGTACAATTGAGATCAAAATCATATGCTACAAAATTGTGGTCATTCGTGGTCTAGTATGTTGAGAAGGGAAACTCTGGTTTTCAATAGTTGTCTAAAGATGCACTCCAAATCCCCTTCCGTTTCTTTGATGGTAGCTTGAAATGCCTCCAGATCTTTCAATAATTTTTGCACTTCTTCAAGTTTGATGACTTCAACAGACTCAACTCCGCTTCTAGTTTCTCTGGCTTCAGTCGCTTCCATTCGGTCGCACAATGCACGCCTCGAGTGCAATAGTTTTGAAACAATAGGCCAGCCGGTAGGCTTGGATCTTAGCTTTGGAAGCAAAAGAAAAGATAAAGAGGGAATCAAACACTGGAAGGCTAATTTCCTCAGCTTCTCTTAGCATGTTCACCACACCCACCATTTCAGAATCACTGCTCAACACCATTGATTTACATTTCCGGTCCATTCCCTTTAAATTTCTGATCATCTTATTCATTTCTTTCCTGGTGACCATATAAGCTCTGATTTCACCTTCCAAGCCGGATTCACGGCCAGTTCTTCGCCTGAGGGAGCATTCAAGTCCCTGCAAACCCTCCCTCTCGAATGACAGAACATCTCTAACGGTGCCACACACATCCGATACTCTAAGAGATCCATCCAACACATCCTCTAAATCTTCAATGCAAAGAGCTTTGGGAAACTGTAGTTGAAACATGTCATCAACTCGGTGGTACAATTCTTTTAAACCTCCCAATCTGTTGCTCATGGACGAGGGTGTCTCTTGTTGTGATGCCCTCAATCTGGTTAACTGCTCCTCGACACTTACAACTAGTGGATGAGTATTGATTGGCAAACTGCTTGAACGAACATGACCAGTTGAGGCAGCCATTTATGTGTTTCTTTTTGGTGCTTTAGAAAGGGGAGCTATATCAGAACTGTGAATTGTAAACAACCCAATTTGATCCTAATATATATAGAGGATAAAGGGATAAGTGTTAAACTCTACAATTCCAATTCCAAGCTTGCATTGGCTGTCATGTCGTGAGTTCCGGGACAGCTCTACAGCTAGCTCAATTATGGAAATTATAAAATCCGCATATAACACGAGTGCTCCATGGCTGCAAGACATGAGGCGACCAGTAGGATTATGCAATTTCATTCTGAATTTGGATCCAATGAATGGTCACGCTGCATCTAAATATTGAAGAAAAACCCAAATCATTAACTTAAATATAATTAGAAAATCCATGTAAAGACAAAAAAAAAGGTATTGAAATTGATGTGAGAGATGGAAGAGGTGAGGCAGGAGATATTTAAAACGGATGGATAAAAGGAGGAACACGTAGACGCAAGCCCAGCGACATCAAACTCCATGGCGTTGCTTAATCCAACTCTCTTACGCCTCCGGAATCACTAACTTCAACTCAACCACACCATTTGATTTCTTCATTTCACACAATCAACCTATTAATATACCCATACCCTCCCACAGTGAGAGGATCTGATAGTCTCCCCTCTCATTTACCGCCATCAATGGCTAACTCTCTGCTCTCTTCTAACTTCTTTGGTACTCAACTTTTACTGTCTCCTCCAACACCAAAAACTACAAGAAAGTTGCAAGTTACTCAATCTATCCTCAACAAGAAAGCCAACTCTAGCCACACTGTGAAAACCCTCCAATCTCATGCGACTCTTGCTGCCTTACTCTTCTCTTCCGTAGCCCCACAAGCACTCGCCGTTGACAACGCCCCACCCACTCCCCCACCTGTAATTGAAGCCCAGCCTACGAAGCCAAGCTCATCGAACCAGTCGCCCTTCTCCCAAAACCTCCTCTTAACTGCTCCCAAGCCTCAATCTCAATCCTCCGATCTTCCGGAGGGCAGCCAATGGAGGTACAGCGAATTCTTGAACGCAGTCAAGAAGGGGAAAGTGGAGAGAGTCAGGTTCAGCAAAGACGGTTCTGCCCTCCAACTCACCGCTGTTGATGGCCGTAGAGCCACCGTGATTGTTCCTAATGACCCTGACCTCATCGACATCTTAGCCATGAATGGCGTCGATATTTCGGTATCCGAGGGTGATTCCGGTAATGGGCTTTTCAATTTTATTGGGAATTTGATTTTCCCTTTCCTTGCCTTCGCTGGATTGTTCTTCCTCTTCCGTCGGGCTCAAGGTGGTCCAGGTGGCCCCGGTGGGCTTGGCGGACCCATGGATTTTGGACGATCCAAATCCAAGTTCCAGGAAGTGCCAGAGACTGGTGTTACCTTCTCTGACGTAGCGGGAGCTGACCAGGCAAAATTGGAACTCCAAGAGGTTGTCGATTTCTTGAAGAACCCAGACAAGTACACAGCTTTAGGAGCTAAAATCCCGAAAGGTTGTTTATTGGTTGGCCCTCCTGGTACTGGAAAGACTCTATTGGCGAGGGCAGTAGCAGGAGAAGCCGGGGTTCCGTTTTTCTCATGCGCTGCTTCTGAGTTTGTGGAGTTGTTCGTTGGAGTAGGTGCGTCCAGAGTAAGGGACTTATTCGATAAGGCCAAATCCAAGGCTCCTTGCATCGTCTTCATTGATGAGATTGATGCTGTTGGGAGACAGAGAGGAGCTGGTCTTGGAGGAGGAAATGATGAGAGAGAGCAGACAATTAATCAGTTGTTGACTGAGATGGATGGATTTTCAGGGAATTCTGGTGTCATTGTTTTGGCGGCAACCAACAGACCGGATGTTCTTGATGCCGCTTTGCTGCGGCCGGGTAGGTTTGACCGGCAGGTTACAGTTGATAGGCCTGATGTTGCTGGGAGAGTGAAGATTCTCCAGGTTAGTCATTTATCAACACGTTGCTTACTTGATTATTTCAATGCATTTGGCATATTGTGAGTAATATGAATGCTTGCACTTGGAAAGTAGTGTTAGAGTTGTTATGTCATGGTGAAGTTTCAATTCTCTTTCAATTATAAATTTAGTGAACTAATTTGTCATTCGCTTGCAACTTCATTGTCAACCTTTGCTTGGCCCTTTCTTGTTCTAAACTTTTTGTGCCTTCAATCCTATTAAGCTTTCCCGTATTTCATTGTAGGTGCACTCCAGAGGAAAGGCACTTGCAAAGGATGTTGATTTTGAAAAGATCTCTAGGAGGACCCCCGGTTTCACCGGAGCTGATTTGCAGAACCTGATGAATGAAGCTGCCATTCTTGCGGCCAGGCGCGACCTCAAGGAGATAAGCAAAGATGAAATATCTGATGCTTTGGAGAGGATCATTGCTGGACCAGAGAAGAAAAATGCTGTTGTCTCTGATGAGAAGAAGAAATTGGTTGCCTATCATGGTATGCATTTGCGTTGTTGCTTTAGCTATGATTTGATGCTGGGTAATTGACTTGCTTTATGTACTTCGGCTTGCAGAGGCTGGCCATGCTTTAGTTGGTGCACTTATGCCTGAATATGATCCTGTAGCTAAGATTTCTATCATTCCTCGTGGTCAAGCCGGTGGCCTTACCTTTTTTGCTCCAAGTGAAGAGAGGCTTGAATCTGGTCTCTACAGTCGAAGTTACCTAGAGAACCAGATGGCTGTTGCACTTGGTGGAAGGTTAGTTTCTCAAGTTCTATCTGTCTTAAAAAATTGGTGTGAGGTGAATGCCCAACCTTAATTGTAAGCCCCTTTTAGTGTTGGATGAGATAGGATGGAATCTGTCACCATAGGTTGAAAGCGAGAACATCTAGCGGCATCTTTCTACTCAAATCATCTTAAGGAGCTTTCTCCTCATTACTTGTGCAGGATTGCCGAAGAAGTAATTTTCGGGGAGGAAAATGTGACAACAGGAGCATCAAATGACTTTATGCAAGTCTCACGAGTGGCAAGGCAGATGGTTGAAAGATTTGGATTCAGCAAAAAGATTGGACAAGTTGCCATTGGTGGAGGTGGTGGCAATCCTTTCTTAGGTCAACAGGTAAATTTTCTTCAATTTAATATTTACTAATGTTGTATTTATAACCTGCATGATCTCGTGCCCTCTCCGTCTCCGAGCTTCTGTGGTGGGTGGTTGTTAACATAATCTGACTCGTAAATTCCATTCTTAGATGTCATCACAAAAAGACTACTCCATGGCAACAGCAGATGTGGTGGATGCAGAGGTAAGGGATCTTGTAGAGACTGCATACGCAAGGGCAAAGGAGATCATCACAACTCACGTTGACATTCTCCACAAGCTTGCTCAACTTCTGATGGAGAAAGAAACTGTTGATGGAGAAGAGTTCATGAGCCTCTTCATTGATGGAAAAGCTGAGCTATATGTTTCTTAGATTGTACATTATATAGTCTCCATTCAGTCCAGTCCCTGTATAACTGTGACCGTCAGATGTTCAAATTCATCTGTGTATGCTTTCATAAGATAGGGAAAAAAAATCTCAAATACTTTTTCTTCCTGTAATTGAGAAAACCTATGATGTGGCCATGAAAATTGAAAATGGAACACAATTAGAGTTTTTTGTCTAAAAAAAATAGATGATTACTCCGCCTGTTGTAAACATTAAATTAAAATTGGGTATAAATTTTGCTATTACTCCTTGTACTTTATGAAAGTTTTGCATTTAATTTTTTGTATTTTAAATTGATCAATTTTAGTTTTTACATTTTTTTAATTATTAAAATTTTAGTTCGTATTTCAAAAATCGAAAAGTATAAAAACTTGGAATGATCTAGTCAGAAAATATGAACATAATATAGGACTAATAATTTACTTTTAACTAAATAAATTTAGTTGCTAAAATTTCAAAAGGGTATAGTAACTAATAGCAAAATTCAACTGATGAAGAAACTAGCTTCCCTGCAACAACCTGAAATCTACTCATCTAATTATCGAACCGACTTGCTTAACAATGGAAGCATGAAAAGTAAAAAAGAACAAGAAATTAATAATATAGTGGCTAGTATACAGTGCCGTCGATACGAAAAATGGCTACCCTGCCGAAGCACATTGGCAAATTTTAGACAAAATACAATCAAAACCTGATCTTCGAAAAGGCAATAGCTATGAGTCATCCCCAGAGCCATGCATCAGGGTAAACCAAGTCTGAATCAGCCAGTTTTAGATCCCCTGCCAATACCACAATCTAATGATTTTCCATAATAACTAAGCAATTACACGTTAACCATGTGATGTTTGAGGGTATTCTTGAGTAGCCTTGCTCTCTTCCATGTATTTATGAAGCTCCTCATAAGCTTGCCTGGAATGGGTAGCAAGCTTCTCCATTCCCATGAAAATCTGCTTTAGACTATTCACTAAACTAGTAGCATCCCTGATATCACTGCGATGCGTGGCGTCTCTCGGTAGAAGGACATCGCTTTCTTCCCTTGCGAACCCTGTCATCATCTTCACTCGAGCTTGCATTAACTTCTGCATCTTTTGCCCCTCTTTTTCTAACATCTTTACTTTTCTTTCCACATCCTTATCAGCAATAATCCTTTGCTGCAAATCTACGTTATACTGTTCCACCACTTGGTTTACACTCATTAACAATCCATGTACCGCTTCGCCCACTTCCTTCTCCGGCAGTTTATCTTTATCCATAGCTTCCGACCACATGTTAA
This sequence comes from Kokia cookei, assembly GCA_039519145.1. NCBI lineage: Eukaryota > Viridiplantae > Streptophyta > Magnoliopsida > Malvales > Malvaceae > Kokia > Kokia cookei. Next base: position 9,263,117 of record CM076899.1, on the reverse strand, counting down.
GGATCACAATCACTGGTGGTGCTCTGCTTCCAACAGGAGATAAAGGTGATACACCATCTGTTGCTTTATCAGGTTCATATAGGAGACATCTTCGAAGCCAACTGTTCAAAGCTTTGACAAACCCCCTCTGAGCTTCAATCCAACTAAAGAAACTAAGACTCCAGTTTTGAAGTTGAAGCTTTAGTCTCATTGCCAATTCAAGATGAGAATCATTAAGCTTATCATTCAGAGCAATGAAATCCAAACATTTGCCTTCCATAACCTTTTGGCACTGACAGCTATGGCATTCTAGCATTACCTTCCACATTCTAAACAATCTAAAAACAAAGTAAACTGCAGTTAGTCACCTTTCTTCAACCAATTCATTGAGTTATTGGGAATTGTACAATGTACCTGTGAATCAGTTCATTGACCTCTGGCCACAACTCCTCATCCATTAGCTTATTTATAGAAACTGCTATCTTGTCAATAACTTGAACTGCGACTCTCATCTTAGTAGATACAGCCCTTATCAAAGTTCTAGTGGAATCAACTCTGCCAGCATTACCACCCTTCTGGTTCAAGCTTTTCATCTGCCTACACGTCTTTGCATGAATTATACGCAGCTTTTCCTCAGCCTTCAAACATGTAGAAAAAGTAAAAGTTAAAAAGGTAAAGTGAAAATCAAAAGCATCTTCGATTCATGACCCATACCTTGACTTCATCATAGAGTTTGGTCTCCCACATGCACAATTTCCTGAGAATGGAAGATAGATTCTGTGAATTGACAATCTCATCGTTCTCCGTTGAGCTAACCTTGTCTTTCGACAGTAAGGTCTCTGTTTCCGATGAATTGCAAGTAATGATATGAAGTATCTTGGTAGAACCTACTTCACACAAACCATCAGAACTATTTGCAATTGAAATTCCAAACCCACTGTCTGTTAAGGGAATTTTTAAGACCTCACCTTGATAAACAGATTTTTTGTGATGGTAACGAAATTTTCCAGTGTCGAGCATTTTCAAAACTTCGTTTCCGGACTCGGAAGCTTTCTCAAAGAGAACCTGCAATTCTTTCATTAGCTCAGAAACACTTTGTTTATTGTTTTGAACTTTGGGTTCTTTTAAATCAGTCGTCTTCTCAACTTTCTCGGTCGCTGAATCTACTTTCTTCTTTACTGAAACAGTTTCTCCTCTCGGCTTTTCTTCTCCTTTTGTTTTTCTATCATTTGCACTGGGTTTTCCTTCTCCATGAATTTGCTTGACTAGCTGTGCTTCATCATCATTAGATCCTTCTTTGTTCTTCACAGCTTTGCTCGAAGGATAAGGCAACTCGTATCTCTCGTAAAGTTCATCAAAAAAATTCAAGTAATCCCAAGCTGCGCTCTTCGGAGCCGGAGGTGGCGGTGTTTTCCAGCCTGAACCACTGAATTCGCTGTTCTGGTAGGTATTACCGTGATAATTAGGATTAGGCAAAGAAAATGATGTAAGGATGCCATGATTATGATAACTTGAATGTATTTCGTTTAAAGAAGTACTGAAATCTTTGTCTGCCTCATCCTCTTCCATATCAGTATCGAACTGAATGTGCGAATCTGAGTTCGAACTCGAGAGAGAACGGTCCGGCGAGGAGAGGGGAGAAGCTTGCTTCGGCGGTTTCTCGGTGGAGACGGCGGAGTCATTGGCAGACGTAGACTTGAAACATTGATCGAAGAAATGCCGAAGAGTGGGGCTCAAAGTCTTGAGCGAATGCATGTATGCCACGTGTGCATCGGCAAGGGCATAGCTTTGCCGGAGAGCGGCGTCGAGGAAGTCACAGCGGTCGCGGCAAAAAGAGACCGCCGGGAGTTGGTCGAGTTTAGAGGCGGCGCAGCCCATGAATAGAACCCCTGGCTTTGACACCCACCACCTGCATGCAAAATATAATAGCGTTTAAAATCAATGAAGACAAGATTTTGAAGGTACTGAAAGCATGTTTTTCTTCAATGGCCTTTATTTAAGTAAAAGTGACAGCATTCAAATTTCAGAATTTAACTCCAGTAAAAATTAAAAATAAAAGCGACAGCTCGGTGAAAACATATTTAATAACGGAGGTTAAAACCGTTATTTTACACCAATTTTGAACGCATTTATGACTGGACAAAATTTAAAAATAAAATAAAAAGGTTTGGAGTAAAGACTTGGAACCAGTTGACTGGGATTTATAACAAGAGAAAAAGGTATCAGACATTAACGTATCTTTCATATTTCTTATTTGGATTAATATAACATTTGGTATTTAAACTTGACACTTTTTTTTAATTTGGTACCTGAACAATTTTTTACCCAATTTGGTACCTGAACTTGTCACTTTTTTCTAATTTAGAACTTAATATTTTCTAGATTCAATTTGGTACTTAAATTTTAAAAAAAAAATTTAAAAATTAACATTGTGTTTTATAATTAAAAAATACAAATTTAAATCCGAAATTGTGATGTATTGATTAAATGTTCATCTATCTAAAAAAATATTTTATATTCGAATCATCTATCCTAAAGTTTCTTGTTAGTACCCCAAAGGTCAAGATTTCATCACTTGTTAATTTGTAATATGTACTCAAAAAATGCAAAATTGATGTCAATGGAATAATTAATCTTAAGTCATTTTATCACACCACCTATAATTCAATTAATGTGCATGGGATAATAATTCTATATAAATCCAAACTAATCCATATGCTCCCATTTTTAATAAAATATATTTCGGCTAGAAGCATACAAGTATTGTAATGGTTTTTTCATAGGTATTTGGTAACCACGTATATAAGGATATAATTGGCGATTTGACAACAAAAAAAATAAGAAATCCAATATAGAATATTATTTCGGTGCGACAGGATATGATTGATTAGTTAATATTTGAAATTTTAATGTTTGTTCATTAAAACTGTATAAACCGAGACCTAAAACTCTTATTAATGGAAAAATGGAACCCTTTGCAGTGTGCAAAATAAATTTTATAACCAAGTAGGGACATTCATGTTGGAGGAATGGTTTATAGCTTTCAATACAATGTTGACTAGTTTTTAGAAATTACTATCTTCCTAAATGTCAATACTATGGTCACTGCATAACTGGTTTCATTGATGATGAATATTACAAAAGAAGGAAAAAGAAGTTTCAGAGTTAAGTTTTGTGTTCGCATGTCAAGAAAAAGAGAAACCATGGAAGAAAGAGAAGTACCCAGACAGAAGCCTTGAGGGTTACTCCAGCAGCGACGGATTCAACGAAGGCGATGAGTTTCACTCGGTTGTAACTTGGGCTGCTACGGATTCAGTGAAGGCGATGAGGTTCACTTCGATTCTGGTGTATTTAAATAGAAGTTTGCAGGTACCGTTTTAAGAGGGATCAAACTGTTGAATTTCGAAATGGAGAGGGATCAGAATAGTGTTTTCACCTATAAATTTTAATTAATTGGAAGTAATGATACCCAGTTTTTGTTCAACGTCTTAATCCTATAATATGGGTAATTTAGTTTGATGATGATGATGATTTTGACAAAGCAAAAGCTGGTATTGATTTCATATTTGAAAACAAACCATAAAGGGAAATCATGATGCATTTAATTTTGTTGTTTTTGTGCGTGCATGATGATTAGTGCAATAAAATATTTAACTTTTACTGCTGTTCACCATTGGTTGAACCAAAAGTGGGGGGTGTCCGCAGAATCTTTACTGTGGGGGAAATGGAGTTTAACTGGTAACTCAGTAGCCTAAAATTCGCTTTCACCGGCCCTGACGTGGGGAATGGTACTTTTTGCAGAACCTGAGACTAAAGCCAAGAACGCTTTTAACGTTCGCATGCCCATTTGAATCTGTTAACTCTAATGGGGATTGTGCTAGCTGGATTTCCTTCTCATCCCTTTTTTAATTCTTTTGAATTTAATTTCGTATTTAAAAAGAGATTGAATAATCTATTTTTTTTGCCATTCAATTTGATAACGTAGTCCATTGTGGTATCGTTAGTGGAAGATTAAAGAATTTATATAAATTTTCAGATGATTATATGATATAATTTTAAAATGTTATGTACAATATTCTAATAATTAAATAATCAGATTAGTGATTTTTGATTCAATCGGTTTAATTGATTTAACTGTTACACCAATAATAATTAAATAAATAATTAAATTTTTTTTTTCTCAAAAATAAACCAATTCAACTTTTGATCATTGTTCAAGTTTTTTACTTTTACTTGTTTTCAGCAGTTTTTGATATAATTGGTTCAATCTCTTTGTTTGAATGCTTCTCGTTGTAACCGGTTTGACCGACCAATCCAATCTTACTCCAAAAACACTGGTACATTATTAAATCTTAACGAATTCTAAGCTCAAGGAACAAAATGGATCTAATTGTCAAATTTAGGTACAAAAATGAACAAAAAAATAGAAATACCAAAATGAAATAGTTGCAAAATTTAATGACCAAAGATCATATTATCCGAAAAAAAAAAAAAACATACATACAGATATCAACAGACACAGACAGTTCAAAAGGTTAGGTGGCAAGTGGTAGAGGAGGAGGCATGGTCCTGCCCAAGCTTTTAACAAAATCCTAATAATTAGGAAAGCCTATCTTTTTGGATGTTGACCATGTAAACATAAAAAAATATACTTCAAATTTTTATAATTTTTTAGATTTTGAATTTAATCTCCACTTTTATTTTAAAGATTTTTTTTTAATATATTGATGTGATTACATGATAATATTTACTTATATTTTTTTAATTATTGGACAATGCACATACACCTTACACACACAAAAATGTTTAAACCCAAATATTCTAGGATGAACAATATCCTTCTTATAACTGAAACCATTCATTGAATTCTTATTTCAAAGATTTTTAATTCTTTTAGTAAAATAGAAAAATTGAAAAAAAAAAGAAAAAAAAAAGAAACTACATTTAGAAGCATATTTTGGTACTGCATTCACATGAATGTAGGAGTAGGAGTAGGTGTAGGTCTACCCTTCAACATCAAGGGTGCCTCCTACTTCTCTGATTATTAATTGCAGGTCCCAACGGCTCAATCAACAGGATTTGATGCTTAGTCTCAGTAAATAAGATGATGCACTTCAATTTATTTTTAAAATTTTAAACGAATTATTTACTTCCGGAAAATAAAATAAAAAATCTGGATTTCTAAATAGAGGAGGAGACAACTTTTTAACAGGAGACACCCTCTTGGCAACGGTTTTTCCTTTTCTTTTTTTTCTCTGTCTCAAAATAAAGTTAGCACCCAAATTTGTCTCACTCGAGATGTGGAAATGGAAAATTAGAGACTGTAATCATAGCAGCAAATGGATTGAATGATGATGTAAATCCCACAAGCGTCACGGGTTTGGGTTGTTATCATGGGCAGTATTCCTAAATCCAGCAGGACAGGAACGGCAATGTGGATGTCCCACTTCACCTACATACATCTCTACTGCCTTCTTTCATGCTCCTTTTCTTCTTTTTTACTTTATAGGCTCCAAATGTTTCATAGCAATCCAATTGTTTTCACTTTAAATCCTTCTAAAGAAAATGGTTGTCATCATGCCTTTAGACTGAGAGCGACTTTTGGAAATAAGTTGGGGCCTAAACGAAACCCAAAGTTTGGTTAGTGGGTTGGGATGGTCCGCCTTCTTTACTTTCAATTTTCAAAATCAAATTGAAACACACACAACAACAAGTACTAGGCCCAGGAGGCTGTACTCTTTTTTTTTTTTTACAATTTAATTTAAATTTTAACAGAGAATAGTCCGTATTACTATTTGTGGAGACCAATGTTTTCAGAATTCAATCGGTCATATCAATGATTTTCTATTCAATCGTTTTGAAAATCATTAAATTTCATTTGTTTTCTACCGATTCATATCAATTTGCAAGTTAACGAGTCTAACCTTTTTAACAGGTTTAACTAGTTGATCTGGTTCGATTCAAACAACATTGATGGATTCTAATATTTTTTGAGATTTGTGGCTAGGGATGACAATGGAGTGAGAAGCTGATAAATGTTGCAAAGTCCACTATTGCTCCATAGTTGCACCTTTTACCCCATCACCCGTCCCATTTCAATATAGATGTGTAATATTAAAAACCACTATCACCTCCATATACATTGGACTAAAGGTGTTCAAACGGTCGATTCGATTTTAACCGAACCGAACTAGTATTAACTGAATTAATTGAATTGTATAATCCTTTAACCTATAGTCAAATCAAAAAAAATTTCAAAAAAATTTAACCGTACTGAAATTTTTCGATTAATTCGGTTAACCATTAACCAAAATTTATATGTTTTTGTTTTTTGATTAAAATAAGTATAAAACATATCAAAAAAATACATTGAAACTAAATGAAATATATGTTTTTGTCTTGAAAGTTAACCGAAATTTTATCTTGAAACACTACATAAGTCTTGAAATTAACACATAATATTAATTGTTAAGTTTGGTTAATTCGATTAATTACTCGATTTCGAACTGAATTAACCAATAATCAAAATTTCAAAAAACCATTAACCGACCTTCGACTGAACTAAGTCCGGCCACCAATCGATTAACCGAATAAGATTGATTCGGTTGGTTAATTCGATTTTAACCGAAGTTTGGACACCCTATGTTGGACACATCCATCCCTACTTCAATTTAAATTTTGTTAGTTATTTTTAATGTTTTCAATTATTTAGAGGCAAGTAAATATTTAAACATAAAAATATGTGTTTCTCTATAAAATATTTCTATATTTTTACTCTTTTAATAGTTATATATATAGAAGGGTGAAAGTAAGGTGGGTCGGGACAAACAATTACCATAGTCACTTTACACCCATTGTCCCAAAACAAAATACCCACCCAGTCTTACCATGCATCGACTTAAAAGAAAAGAAAAAAAAATCTACTCCATTCATAACAAAGCAGCTCAGAATTTCTATAGTACAATTCGCATTTTGTCATTCCTATTTGTGACTGCGTTTTCAAATAACATTATCTCTAATATTTGAACTTGAGTTCTCCTTTTAAGAGCTCAACATATACCCAATACTCATCTTTCAGGTCTTCAATGATGAACAAGTATACACCCTTAATCCTAAAGATGAGGTCTTGGGAAATTCCAACTCCCAACTTCCAAACAACTATGCTTGTTGATGAAGGTGATAAAAGATTTGTTTTGTTGAATTAATTGCACATTCTTCTCATTAGCTAATGAGATGAACATAATTGAGACACCAACTAAAGGTCCACAGATTAGTTAGGTGGTGGCTATCTCTATACTTTTGCTTTTGCAGACTGCCCAAACACATTAAGGTGTGACCTAAACTCTGCTGTCAATGGTGGTGGAGAATCCTATATTTCTATTGTAAGTCAAGTTGCCAATTATTTGCCCCATTCTTTATCTTCAGCCTAAACCCACGATGAAGGAATGATTGTTTTCAATAGGTTTTACCATATTTGTCTACTAACATTATTATATAATATTGAATGAAATCATGCATCTAGTATTATTGCATGTACCATAATGAATTTATATTTTTCCTTCATGTGTCAAACGTGCATACCCTACCCCACTACCTACATCTTTTTCTTTTCTTTTTTAAAATTGTTTCATTCCAATATGGTAAAGAAAAAATAACTTTCAACCCAATTTGATATATACTCTTGTTCAAGTTTTTAATTGAATTGTTATTATAATTTATTCGGACATCAATTCGATTAGAGAATTATAGAAATGTCATTTCGAAATTTAAATAAGTAAGATTATTCGAAGATATTTTAATTTTTTTTTTAAATCAATAAAAAAATTACATGTAATGAGATTTGATTATGCACTATTTATATCAATAAAACATTATTTTTATCATTGAGTCAAAGATTTATTTTAATATAATATGTTATTATTAGACTAACAAATATGTTCTAAGTATATAGCTTTAGTATTAATAATGTTATTAATATGATACATTTATTTGTTTAAATTTTGCATCGTACAAATTTCATGTATTTTTATTTTTTGAGAGAATTTTATTTATTATTATTAATTAGTTTGAAATTATACATTTAATTATTTATTGTATGTTATTTTTAAACATACATTTGTATTCTAAATACGTGATTTTCACATCATATGTATGTGCTAAATTTTCTAATTTAATTGAATTATTTTTAAAAAAAAATAATTTTAAATTAGGTTGAGATGAATTTTATTTTGAAATTTTAAAATTTAAAAACTGGCTCTACAAAAATACTTCAATATTTATGACAAATAATTTTATCCAAGATTTTAGGTTTTGATGTATTGTATTATAAGGGAAAACTCACGGAAGAAGAATTATATCGTCTACTTCTTTTTAAAATTTTATTTAAAATTTTGACACATCGAATCAGATGGAAAATAGGATATATCATTTACTTTTAAAGTTGAAAAAAAATAAAATATTGTGTAAATTATGTTAATGATCACTCGATCATTAGAAACTTTTTTATTACATCATTTAATTTTAAAAATTTATAAAATGGTTATTTGATTTATTTTATTAAGTCTAAAACCATTAAATACATAACAATTGACTAGTGTGACTGTTAAGTTAATGTTTAATAAACAAATAATTTAACAATCATATTAGCCAACTGGTTGAATTAGTCATATATGTCTATATTTTTTTAATTGATTAAATAAATTATTTTTTAATATTTTAAAAAATAAATCGATTTTAAAAAAAGAATATAAAAAACACACGTGCTTTTTACACAATTTTTAAGAAAACTCGTTAAATTGAACCAACTTTCTGCATAATTTACCCTAAAATATTTAAGTTAAAGACAAAAATGGGTTTGAGAATATAAGGTGGATTGGCATCTCTCCAGTTTTTTCACTTGCCGACTATAGAAGAATTAAAATGGTAGAGGTAGCACGTTATAATGTTTTGTTGCCTGTCACGTGCAGCCCAACAAACTTTTTCCCTTTGTTAATATATTGACGTGATTATATGATAATATTTATTTTTTTAATCCTCTGATAAAATATATATATTTTACTCACATAAATGCTCGAACCCTAATTATCACACCTAATTAAGAAATTAAGCATTACCCATGTATTATCATTGCATCTTTCAAATTTTAAATTAAAAAATAAGATGATTTAAGAACAATCAAACAAATTAATCTTGTATTAAGAACAAAGTGATGTCCAATTCATACAAAAAAGAATAGTTGCCGACTGTACAACATTGAAAACATGTCTCTGTGCAAGCACTTTTGAACACTAAATTTTCACAATTTGAAATCCTTTCTACTGGAGAAAAGACATGGGAGGAGAAGGAGTTTACACAAACTAACATTAAATTACATCTCTATTTTGTATTATGTCTGCGAGACTTGTTTGATCCCTTCCTAGTTGGTGAGAGTATTCAGCAGCGAAACCCTAGTGTTTATCAAACTCCTGAAAGCTTTTTCACTCCCACTTTCGACGTCAGCCATGCACCCTTCCAACTCTTGCATTCTCTTCAAAACCATCCTCACTTCCTCCTCTCCTTTCTTCCCCAAAACCCGCATGTTGGCTTCTCCTATTTCTTGAAATTCTTTTATACGTTCCTCCATCTTAACTTTCTTTGATTTATTCGACGATGTCGCCCCCATCCATGACGATTTTCTTGATGCAAATGACATGGATATCCCATTGAAAAGGGCCACCGAGACTGAAACTGTCACCTCGATGACATCGCTGATAATGCCGGTCAGTTCTGTGTCTGCAATAGACACCCCAGCTGGTCTAGGAATTGTGTATGGGCCGGTGCATGGGATCGAGGATACGAGTTTAGCTATCTCTTTAGCCATCTTTTTCCGACTTTTCAAATACACGGCCATCTTTGAATCGTCTTTTCTCCTTAGAGCCACCCGGGCCGCGAGTTGCTCTTCTTTGAGTGCGAGGAACGAAGATTGGAAGATCCCATATGCATCAACGAAACGCAAGAAATCTTCGAGGAGTTTCTCAACCCATTCACGCTTATGGCTTAACACTTGATGTGTTTGCGGAAGCTGAAGAAAGTCGTGAAGAGAATCATGAACGTCCTTTAGGCGGCTCAAACCATCACAAAGCCAAGCGGAGGTTCGGTTATCAGGATTCCAAGACCATGATTTGAGGTCGGTGATTTCATCCCTGAGTTGGGAAATTAAGGGGTGAGATCGGCATGGAAGAGAGATGGATCTAATGTGGTGAGAAATGGGTGGTTTAGAAGGACGGGTAGTGGGTTTGTTTGGGAAAGAAAGGGAACGCCTGAAAACGCCAACCATCTTTGATCGTGAGCAGGGAATGTGTCAAGAGTAGTGTGGTTTGACAAGGGAAAAGGGGAGATCGGTAGTATATAAAGGAAGTAAGGCGCACGAGGGGATGGATAAGAGGGGACTGGATCCGCGAATCAATATTAGGTGTTGGAGCTGGCAGTAAGGATTAAAGTAAATAACAAGGCGTTGCAAACCGAGGCGCTTATGGGTTCCATTTCTTGTGGAGAGGAGACAGAACGTGGGTTTGACACTCTGTCACTCTATAAACCCAAAACTCAGGCACCGGCACTGCCTGCTGTTTGTTAAATTCATTCTGACCCTTTGTTAGCGGACATCGTGAGACATTTAAGAGTGAATTTCGTACACCACGAAAAAAATTATATAAAACAATTAAGCCACATCATTTATATTTTTTCTTAATCATTTAATTACATGTAAATTAATTTTTACATAGCATTCATATATATATATATTTAAATTTTTATTGAAATATAGCTATTAAAATAGAAAAAATAATATGGCGTGGTGATGATTATGAAAAAAGACAGAGCATGGGGCTGAGCCATCTGAGGGCATATGCCCCAAGTGCTCGCTATTCCCTTGTTTTCTAACAAACTAATCATACAAAACAATCTCAAGGGGCTTTAGCTGTCACCATTAAATTTATCTACTTGCATCTGGAATCACAAAAAACACGCGGCTCGATCTCCTAAATTTCTAGCAACGGTAGAATATTTCAAGGTTCAAATCTTGGACATGATAATGTTAACGGTGACAAAGTCTTGAAAATTTTTTATAGGTAACATTATAAGATTTGAAAGATTCAAAATAATTAATTTTTTTCATTTTAAGAGAATCGGGATCTCTGTCAATCCACTAAGAGAAGCAGTTACAAGTCATGTATTTAAGATTTATATGTAACACATATTTGAAAATTTTTAAATTTTAAATTTGAGTCCCACTTGTATACATAATTTGTTGAATTAATTATTTAATTCGATAGTTTATCATGATGGATTCTAATTAAAAATAAATACTTTGTCAAATCTAAATAACCAGAGACGGCATTAAGAGGGCAAGCAAGGGTCATGACTCCCAATGGCAAATTTTTATTTTAGTGCCTTGAAGTTATTTAAATTATTAGTTTAATGGTAAGAATATATTTTGGCTTTTTTGAAAATGAAAAAAATTCAGCTTAATCCTTTTAAAATTCTAAAATGATATGTATATAAAAAAATAAAATTACATATTGACTCTTTTAAGATTTTAAATTTTAATTTTCATCTCCAAAAATAAACCCGTAAATAACCTAAATAAGCAGTTGAAATAGTAATTTAATTTCTGAAATTGATTAGTACTAAAATCTTTCTTTAACTCAACTAAACGGAAATTGAAGAACATTACACGGAGCTTAACAATCTCCGCAAATTATTAATTACAACAATACTAAAATCTTTCTTTAACTCAACTAAATGGTACTAATGACGTTAATAATCCTCTCACTAGCCTTCCTTCACGGATGAAAATTTAAGTCATCCATGCGTAGCGATAAAGTGTATTGTACTATGAAAAGTAAGATTTCAGTTTGAATCTTGATAATAACATTATTTGGAGAAGAAATACTGTCAGGATAATTACAAATCCTGAAAAAAATTATTTTTTATGAATCGTAAAATAAATATGACAAATATCTTGTGCGAAAAATACTTAAGAAAGTAAATAAGAAGTCGACTAATTGACATTGTAATTGTTATTCCCAAAAACGACCCTTCGCCTTATATCGTTCAGATGGTTACTCGGTATCCAACGACCTATGTGCTTTGTACCATCCATAGGAGAGTTTCTCGACTCTTGGCCCCGGCTTGGGTGAACTGACTTTCCTCGAAACCATTCTTCTCTTTTTTTTCACCCTCGTTGATATCGTGTATGAACAATAATATATATTAGTTTTGATTACGTATTATATATGTGATAGTATTAAATTATAATATAGTTAACAAATTTAATAATTTTATAAATATAAAATTTTAAATTTGAATTTAAAATATAAATGAATAAAAAAAATTAAAGTATCATATCAATATAAATAATTAAATAATATTTACTTTATTTTTATTTGAATTTACATATTAATTATTTAAAATATAAAACTTTATACTAAAATTCTATTACAAAATTTGATGTAATCATTTTAAAAACATATAAATTCATTACTACGTATACTGATTTAGTAACTTAACAAATGTCACCACAATTTAAAAAAGAAAATTTAAAGCACCACAATTTTTTCGGAAATCATATTGTACGTGCTTCTAATTAGTTTTTTTAAACATAATTTTTTTTTATGAAAAATAAATATCAATTCAAATTACATAGTAATTTCATAAATGGAAAAAATTTCAGTAAAATTATTTAGCTCCAACACGTTTCGAATAACTGAAGGTGAAGTTTCAAACACTTATAAGTCGTCATTTTCGGTTAAAATTTATTTTATCAAAAAATCTATAATTTGATTATGCTCTCTCGAAATGTAAAATAAAAACCACTAAATTTTCTGAATTAAAAAGTTTTTTTTAAAATATAATTTAAGCACGCTGTAATGTTAAATGAATTTGAATAGATGAAATTATTTATTTTGTATGTAATAGATTCAATCATTACAAAATTAAAATATCTGAAAATAATAAATATAAATAAATAATGATAGAAACATAAACATTCATTTAATAATTTGTAACAACAAAATTAAATGATTAAATTAACTAAAATCCAATTCGAATGTTTTTTAATTAATATTTTATCCAATTCGATTGATATTTTTATCGATTCAATTTTTTTGAATTAATTAGACCATCGATTATTGATTTAACTAATTCAACTAACGGGTAGTCTGATTGCCACCACCAACAACCCTCTACCTTCAAGACGCGGCCATGGGCAACCAAGGCTGGATACGTGGAGGCTAAGGAGCCGCATGTGGTGGCGGCAGCCCATATCAAAATGGGGAAGTGGTAAAGGAGCCTCACCGCAGCCAATGGCGAAACTTTATTAATATTGGATAAATTAAAACATTATACAAACACAATATAAGAAATATAATTATAATTTACGTGAATCTATCGAAGTTTCCCTAAAACAAATAACTAAAAGTTAAATTTTATATAAAAATTATGGAATGTGAGACAAAGGCGAAATAGGCACAATGTCACGACGAGGGATGTCGTGAAGACAAGAGTTCTTCAATTGATAGAGAGAGAGACGTCGTGATGAGCATGCATAGAATGTCATGATGACGCGACGTATTCTTCAAGTAATACTATCGCATTTTGGCAACCAAGCAGGACTTCTTTTTTCAGTTAAATTCTGATTACTTCAAGGATAGTTTAGTTGTTTTAGGCCTTTAAACTTAACCCTGTTTAAAGGGATCTTGTATCTCTGTTTTGATAAGGCAATTAAAGAGTGACAAGATATAGTCGCAAATGAGGTTTGTGAGAATTCTCATGGTAATTATGGAAAGAATTTTATACCCTTTTTTAGAGAACTCTACGAGAGTTAGGGTTTTATATTTGGGTTTGCATTATGAGAGTTAAGATTTTGTTCTCTGGGTTTGGATTTGTACATTTAGTAAATTTAAGTTTATTTTATTCATATTGTACTCTCATTTGTTTATTCATTTAGTGAAAAATCGAAGCCTCTTTTACCTATGATTTTTCATGTAAAATTTGTATTCGATCTTCTCTACCTTTTCTATTTCGTTGTTTAATACGAGTAAATTCCAACAAAAATTATAATAAATACATCTAAAACACAAATATTTACCTTTTATTTTGTTTATTAAAACAGTAATAATAATAGAGAGTATTTATTGACAATTAAACCTTGCAAATTGTCATGTGCACAGTCGGCCGTCTTGTCGTTGACCCATTTGTCATTGGTCTTTTGGGTAAGTCCAAAACATACAACCAATTTTGTTGATCAAGGATTGAAAGCAGTTGTGGAACTGCATAGACATAACAGATACGCTCTGCCTTCAACTCCTCAACTATACATTACTATAATTCCAAGTTTAATAGGTTAAAAGCCCTTAATTAAGCTGGCACTGCACCCTTATATTTAAATTAATGCTGAAACTAAGTCACAAGACGCTAAGGCAACATTTGTTTTATTAAAAATAGCTTCTCAAAATAATTTTTTAAAATTTTGATTGATTTTTTTTTTTTGATGTTTTGATTATTTCGTGTAAATTTTTTTTTATTGTTTGATAAATTATTTTTAGTGAAACGAACAATAATATTTGATAATTCTTAAAAAAGTGACATACTTTTAGATATTAATTATATATATATATATATATATATATGTATTGAGTATGATCCTACTAATATGGGCTATTTATGATTCTTTTGTCTTGTAAGGATTAAATTAAAACTTAATTTAATACTATAATATAATTTCCTTTTTATAATAAGATAATATATATTTTGTAATAAATAATGTCTAATTAAAACTTAATTTAGATTACATATATTACATATATGAGAGTGCATATTGACATATTAGAGTTGGAAGGAATAATTGAATATAAGCATGATTTAAACAAATACTCATATTTATATAAATGAAATATTCATATTTTATACCGGATTAAAATATGTCCTAAGTTCCTACACTCTTCGTAATTTTGTAATTTACTAATTGTATTTTTATTTTTGTGAATTTAGTTCTGCTTTTATATTTCAAAATTCAAGTCTAACTGTTAATAATATTAAAATTAATTTTTTAAAATTTAGGTTCATTATAATGTCATTTTTTAGTAGTGTTTACATTTGGACCTGAATTTTGATATCTAAAAAGTAGAGAGACTAAAATTTTAAAAATTAAAGTTCAAAGATTAAATTACAAATTTGTAAAGAGTACATAGTCTTATGACATATTAAATTTAATTCAAGTTAATTTTTATATAAAAATAAAGTTAATTATAAACAAGTATTTTTTTTTTTGAAAAATGACTTTTTTGTAAAACAATCGCACCATAATTTAGTTGCAAATCTTCGAAAAATCAGTAAGAAAAAAAGTAAAATAACGGTACACCGTTTCTTAGAAATGCACGAGGCATTTTTAGCTCTAAATATATTTTTGTTTTTTGTAAGATATTACATTAATAATTAAACTTTAAAATTTAGTGTTAAAGAATTTAATATTTAAGATTTAAAGTCTAAGTGTTTAATAGGGTCTTCAATATTTAAATTTTGAAGTTTAAACTTTTAATTTTTTTTAAAATTAGGATTTAGAAATTTAAGATTTAATGTTTATGTCTACAATTTTAACTTGGATTTATAATTTAAGATTAGTGTTCAGTGTTTAAAACTTAAGAATAAATTTAACTTGCAATTATTTATGCAAATTAAAATTTAAAAATAATTAATGAATTTGTCCGTTTACAATTGAGGGAGTCTCAATCATTTACCCCACGCTTAGAATGGGTGTGAGTCAGCCCACGTGGAGCGGTGGAGATGAGATGATTAGAAGGCATCTTCACCACCTACTAAAGACCAACAACACTCTCCTCACCTTCTAATTATTCTTCAAACTCCCAGCATGTGGGATGTGAGAATAAGTATGACTCCTCCCCCGCCACTATTTCTTTATTTATTTATTTCTCATTCCCATCATCCAATTTGGCAGGCTTTTAACAATCTTATTAGATTTATTGTGTTCCATAATCATATTAAACTTCAAATACTTGAATTGGATATTTAAGTGGAATACAAAGTTTTTTCGAGATTATTTTTTCACTCACAAACCTCGAATTTAAAAATTCGTTCAAAACATGTGAAAAATTGTTTATCGTTCTTCTCAACGAATATTGATGATTTTTATTTGCGGTAAGAGCATTTAATAAAAGAAAAGATACGATAAGATGTGATGTCACATCATTTTTTAACCACGAGCTCGAGAATTGAGTCCATTTTCATAAAAATAAAACACATCTCATAACAAAGGATCCGTGTCAAGAGAATCAGTCAGTCAGGAAGCCCCGAGAGGCGGCCCCTTTGAAAATAGAGCATTCCTGCAAGTGAATGATAAAGTGTCGCACATAGGCAGCCTCTAAAACGCATGAGATGGGCCTCGAAAACCGGATTAATTGTGGCCCAAACAGCATAAAACTTATCGCTAGCCTTGAATTGTATGCTGTAGCCCCCCTCCAAACGCCACGCAGTTAACATAACACGTGCCACTCGGTCCTTTAACCTTTCTTTCTTAATGAGCTGGGGCAATATGCAATAAAATGAAGGCAAGGGAAGTGGATCAGAGACTCGAAGACGGTAGAAAGTGTCAAATTGTTGTTAATTCACAATCAGAATGGAGAGGAAAAGTGAAACAGGAGAAAAAGGAAAAGAGAAGAGTGAGAGTCATCAGCCTCCTCATATTTCACCCATGTATCCAGTGACACGCAATGCTTATGGTGGCGGATTGTACGGAACCGATCAGGGACAGGCGAAGAAACCGGAAAACCCGCCGGCCAGTGAGACCCAAAGTGCTGATGGACCCAACGAAGCCAAGAACGAGCCCAAGCACAAACCCCCTCCATCATCCGGTGATCGAGACATTGATATCACTGGCCAATCTTATATCCAGTAGATCGTCTCTGTATTAGTTACCTTGTCGACTGCTTGGCTAAGCTTGTGAAATAATAATATATTAAACGGTATGCTCTCATATTGTGGTTTCTATAATTTCATACAGGAGGAAGTAGGGAGTTTAACACTTTTTATGATTTTTAATACTCATATATCATGAATTTCGAGAACGATATTTGTCATGGAAAATGCTTAGCCTGTATAATGCTGAGATTAATATTAAAAAAAGAAATGGTTGATCATGGCATGAACTCTACTGCTAAGCCTGTGCACATTGGTGAAGCTATTAAAAGAAAATTAACTTGTTACTTTTCCTTTGTGGTTAACAGGATTATGCAAACATTAAACTAATTTATTTTTGTTATCAACTAAGAACAAACGGATGATATTGGAAGTATTTTTAATGGAAATGATTCCTGCATAAATCGAACAGAAACTTGCATATATATTACGAATTGACAGCATCAGTCTATTGAGGAAAATAGAAATCATTTGTCCAAACACACATCTTGATCACCAAGTCTAAAGCTATGGTCAAAAAGTGGCACCAACTCAGAGAGGTCATCTTCCTTGCTTTGTAACCCGTTCATAATTTGCGAGGCATCACCTTTAAGAATAATGTGGGAATAGCATGTTTGGAGAGCCTTAATCGCTGCAAAAGCTTCAGCTGCAGCTGCCGGACAATTTGCTTTGTGGATCTTGAAAGCATCCGCATGGAAGACGTACCCCAGCACATCCTTGGTTAAAACTTGCATCAGAATTCACTTCAACAGTGTTCCCGTTTGGTGCTTTCCAATAAAAATGCCCTGCTCTTCCAAATTACGGGTCTGGTCACTTCGCATTCGGGCTGCTTCCTAATCAGAGAAGTAGGTGTTGATTCGTTCTACTATTCTGACTTCACAGTCGCTAATCCCTCTGTGTTTCGTCGCATTTCTCGAGTTCCAAAGAGCAACAAGAAATTTATCAAAATTATCCTTGTCAAGCAACTTGGCCGCTATTTCAAGCTGATCGGTTGCATTAGCAAAGACTCCTTTTGAGATCTCATTTGGAAATACTCCAAGCACAGAAGACTGCGCTGCCAAAGGGCAATCTTTCAAAGCATGCATAACATCCTCTAATTAATAGTTATTTTGGCAACAACTGGAAGACGCTCTTGGGATTCTAGAATTGGTCTCCATACCTGCTGCTAAAATTTCATTCCAAAGTTTCCAAGAACAAATCTTGATTTTAGATGCAACCTTGGCGTTCCATATGTGTTTCCAAACCATTCTGTGTGGCCCCAATCTTGAGTTTCCATCGTGCATGGTTTTGGATACTGTCTTAAGAAATTGTGTTGTCAAGTTCGGAACTTTGCTTTACTTGATATCATTTTTAGAAGAACAATAATTATTCAAAATAATTGTTGTTCAGAATGAGGAGAAAAAAAAATAGTAATTGAATGATTAAAATAAAATGAAGTGAATAATTGGTAATCATGTGGTACTTTACCCTTAACTAAAATATCCTAATAAAAAAAGACTATGCTAATTGAAATTACTATACTAATATCCTAAGAAAATACCCTTCCGATGTTCAGTGATGGAGCTACCCTATTAGGGCCTTTGTTTCGTAGTTACAGAATTAGCTCTTCTTCTGTTGTATCGACCTTGTTGGAATCTTGTAAACTTCTCATTCACCAAAAATATTTCATCTACAAAAACAATTATCCATGTACAATAGGATTTTTAAAAGGCCTCCAAAAGTATTAAAAACTTTACTAAATCCTCCTATTGAACCCTTAAAATATTTTTAAATTTCTAGATAAACTTCCAAAACTTAATCGCTGATTCTGCCACTGCTAGTGGGCCTCTACAAAATGCTGATTCTGGATTTAGAAATTTGCAGCCTAATTCCTATGAAATATACCCTAAACTAAGTGTGTGTAATATTATCTTTAAAGAACCATTTTGGTGTGATTTTCAACCCCGCTCCACAGATCTCCTGAGGCGTAGGTGCTTCCCAGTTGACAGCCTTTTTCTTCATTTCTCTAAAATCAGCAACACATTCCTCAAACATCAGATCCTTTACTTGCCGCCTCCCCTCAGCCAGCTTTTTACCGGCAACTCTATCGAACATCATCTCCCATCGATCCTCCCACCCACCCTGAGCATCGCATAGCTCAATTGTCCCGTTACGCCAGTTGGTCCAGCTCCATCTCTTGTCAAGCGACGACATCACATTGGCAACGCAACGCCCTTTACACACAGGAGTGCAGGGCCTACATTTGGCCCCACTCAGTGGACCCGGACTCGATAACGCCGCCACCGGAACTCCCATATGGGTAGGCGGGAATCGGTACCTCCGATCCGTCACGACGCAGAAGGGTAATCTATTTTCTACGTAGGATATGCTTTGGGTGGTGAGTTGTGCTTTGAAAGCTGATTCTGAGTTGAGTCGCCTGTACCCGGCTGAGTCAAGTTTGGGGATGAGAGAAAGTCGGGAGAGGGCAGCTTTGGAAGTGGTAAAGTCGCCGATGCCAAGTCGGTCATTAAGGCCACCGAAGACAGATCCTGAAGGGACGGTGTATCGGCCGGGAACGAAGTTTTGGGGATTCAACGGCGCATTCCAGTAACCGTCTACTCTGGTGCGGACGATCCAATCATAGGTGAAGTTGTGTTGTTTTTGGTGTGAATCGATCATTGTCAGGCATCCCTCAACCAAACTAAAATACTGTAGAAGTCCCTGTACGGCAAAATTTAGACTTATAAATATTATATTCAAACTAGAAAAAGTCCTATAAAGAACCACGTCAAAGTTAGCATTCGTAAGACCTTCGTGACTATTCTCTTCTAGAAAACAAATTCCTGACTATTATCTCAACTTCTAAGGGAAAAATAAAAAAGAATGTTATAAATTTGTGATTTTAAATAATTTTTATTTTTTAATATAAGAATCACAAATCAATTTCTTTAAAAAAAATTCTACTATTAAAAAAATAAAAATAATCTAAAATAACAATTTTATACAGTGCATTCTAACTAATATTCAAGTAAAAATTAAACCAGGCAAGGCTATTGTAAAACGTGTGAAAATAAAGTTGGAAAAGAGTAGGCTGCGCGTAATACTTCATCTGGAATATTTTTAAAAAGAAATTTCACGAAAACTCAATCGAAGTCAAAATCCATGTAACCAAGTTAAAACAGTTGACAGTTTGTACCTGGATACCATTTGGGGAGTTGGCGGCCGTCAGGACTCGAACTTGCTCCGCCGTCTGCGGCACAATTTTCTGATCAAATATTCGCACCGAAACCAGCCTTGGCGTGGTTTTAAGAAGCGATAATTTGAAGGCATTCTTGTCCATGGGACAGTGCAAAAAAAGGTCAGCCTTAGGATACTT
The DNA here is from genome assembly GCA_039519145.1 of Kokia cookei. Classification (NCBI taxonomy): domain Eukaryota; kingdom Viridiplantae; phylum Streptophyta; class Magnoliopsida; order Malvales; family Malvaceae; genus Kokia; species Kokia cookei. The sequence goes on along the minus strand of CM076899.1, from coordinate 9,242,815 downwards.
TTTAATAACCCTCTCCATGATGGAGGGTCCAGTGATCTCGAACCTCCTGGCTCCACCCACCAAACACACCGCCATCCTCGACTGGCGCAAGTTATCAGCTACGTCGGGAGATGGAGTGGTGAAGAGAAAAGACCGGAGCGGGAAAAAATAATTGCCGGACGGTGTAGATGATAAAGCAATACAAAGAAGAATGGAAAGAGGAACGATGATCAAGAAAAGAAGACGCCAATCAAGATTCGAAACCCCTTTCTTTATCAACATATTAACCTTTCCTGCCATCTTTACCATCAAGAAAAAGAGAGATGATTATGGGGGTTAAGAGATATGAAGGAATCACTTTTAGCGGAAGGAATATAAGGGTAAGGGTATTTCAGAAGATGGGGGTCACTGCATTCTTCTAACATACAAGGGTTTTTTTTTTATTCCTTTTTCTTTTCGGTTCAAGTCAGTTGACCATCTGCATATAGAATTCATAAACAGCAGCCTGGCGGCTACTTTGTACATAAAATTAACGTGTTTGGGGTGTGTAATTAATTCCTTTTCACTACTAATTCCTGTTTAATTAGATTAGTCTGATTAATAAAAACCAAGCATTCTTGAATCCTAATACGATGACATGATGATTAAAGTGTCATTCATCTCAAATGTGGTCTGAATTCGAATCGCGTTAGTTTCATTTATTATTCGAGTTTTATCTTGTTGTTATAACTCACGTGAAAAAAAAAAAAGAATTCAGGCATTCCTTGCAAGTGTAGTTGAGGTTTCATGTGTCATAATCAACAAACTGTTGTTGAACGGTTTTAAAAAAATTGGATTAAGGGAGGCTTTACCATGCTCTTTTGCATTCCCACTTTCTTCATTTCAAACGCTTTTCTTTTGAGCATAGCTGGTGGAGGTTGAACAAGAAGAAAAGAGCATTGCCGGTGCAGGCTTTTTTAAGCCATCGGATATGTGTTTCAAATAATGGCAAATTTACTTTTGGTCCCTTCAATTTTTTTAATATTACTTACAGTTGGCCACTTCAAAAGTTTTCAATTTACTCCAACTAAAATTTTAAATTTAATGCAATAAATTTGGTAACACTTTTAATTATACATTTAGCGCTCTCTCTCTCTTTCTTTCCATTTTAACTAGTTTTAAACTTTGTTTATTTGAATTTGTGTGTTGGCTTGATGATCGAGGGTGTTCATTGTTAGTTGCGTTGTTATTAGAGCTTTGCCCTCTCTTTGTAATTCGTTAATTTTTTTATAATTTATATAAATTTTAATTTTAGGATATATTTAATTAAAAATTTAAATGATATTTCTTTTATTTTTTTTATTTGAATTAGGATATTTTAATTTTAAAAAGTAGAAAACTCATATTATACCTAATGAATTGAATAATTTCCAAATAAAAATCAATTATCTGTTTAGAAAGGGAAACTTTAAGTGAAAATAAAATACGATTTTTAACTCATAAAAATATCCTAATATGATTTTGTTTCTATTTTAAATTCTATAAGATTGCAATAATAAAAATATCCTAATAATATTTTAAATTAAGGCTTCGTTTGTTTGATTGGAAATGGGTTTCAGAAAATAATTTCTAGAAAATGAATTACTTTTCCGAAAAAGTTAATATTTTCTGGTGTTTGGATGAATCTATGTAAAATATTTTCTATTGTTTGACAGATTTCCTGAAAATATTTCAGGAAAACTATTTTAAATGAAACAAACACATTTAAGAATTTATTTAATTGAGTTTATTTTATATCTATTAAATTTATATTTTACGAAATAATTTATTTATAAATAAATACATCAAATTAAAAATTAAGAACTGGTGCCAAAGAAAAAAATTCAAAGAGAATTATGATGGACAAAGTATACACAGATAGATAACTGAAACTAAAAGGATTGTAAGTCCATAATTACATTTCCATACCAGTCATTTTACATCCATCTACTATGTTAACATGATTATGACTTATAACAAGGGAGGTAAATAGAGACGAAATATACATATAACTAAAATATTTAACACATAAAATGAATCTTATCATCAATGGGCGCATTTGGATGGAAGACAAAGAAAGCACAAGCAAACTCTTCGAAACCTAGAATTTCATTATGCTTTGTATTAAACAAGTCAAATACCTACAGTGAAACCAGAAATATATTGACAGCAAGTCAGACAATATTATGCTAACAAGAATTATTCTTTCAAGGATAGAGACAATATTAATTAACTTTAGATAAAAATACCCGATCAGCAAACAAACTCTCCTTTTTGTTTGTTTTGAATAACGTCAATTGGAACTCCTCCTGTCAAATAGTAATATAAATAAAACTTAAATAATACAAAGATTAGAGGGAAAGAACCAACTCAAGATGAGGAGTGATCATCAAGCCAAAAAACTTGACAAACATAATAAAAGATATCAATTATATAACAAAATAAGAACTGTGAAAAAACAAAGACCTTGTTGATCAACCCATCATCTATAACAACACTGCTTATATTCTTGAAAAGCTCATAAAGTGCTTCTATTTCACTTACACTAATTACATGAAGATAAGCAAAATAATAAATTTCAGTAGAATAACTCAAGAACTGAAATAACATAGGCAAAGACTGAACAAATGTTAAATCAAGCAAAAACATTGATTTTATCGCATAAGCAATATAGAAAAAGATTGAAAAAGAAAAGAAAAAATGATAACATACAAACGATCTCTCTTGCAAGAAGTTTAAGATCAACATGACCTCTTGATTGCTTGTACAAATCAATATCACAGCGTTGCAACATTAAAGCAAATAAATGCTTCAATCCATCTACGTACTGCAACATGATATTCTCTTCACATCAATACACTTCATACTTAGGCAACAACAGAAGAGACTAGAAATCCCATTCATGTCATTCTTTCCATACACTCGATCATTCTAAAGATTAGGCAAGAACAAGATACTACACTAGAACAACTCTGTTCTTGGATCCCACACCATGTTTCATCATAGGATTGGTGTTTCAATATGTTTCACCTCAAGGAACAACCTTGGAATCCTTTCATTCATCACTCATATGTCGTCGAGACTGGTTCTTATCACTCATATGCCAACACGAGTGCATTAACTCTTCCGTTTAAAGAATTAACAGTTTTAAAGCACATAAGGAATTAACTCCTCCGTGTCTATTTCTCATACATGGGAGATCAACAAAATACAATCAGGTAACACATACATCACTATTCATCATGAATCAAGAAACGCAAAGCAGAGGATAAGAATAAGTAATCCTACCAAATAAAGAATTAGCCATTTCATCCATTTTATAAAATTAAGGGTGATCTCAAATCACCAATCTTTGCTAACATTCATTCCAACGTTGCAGTATAAAACAGACAATCTAATAAAGAGAAGTGGTTCAAAATCAAATACCCATAAAATCAAACACATCAAAAGGCTCAATTCAAACATAAAATCATTAACTCCATCACAAATTGAACCTGATCAGGATCCCATCTGAAAAGACTTGAAATGGCTAGGGTTTTTTTTCTTTTTGTCAACAAAACTATTGCTTGTTGTTTTTGATATAGAGATGAATCCTGGCTGAGGACGCAATGAATGGGGAAGGGGAAGGGGAAGAACGTTTAGCAAGTGATAGATGCTGGGATGTGAAGAGGAAAAATTTTGGAAAACGTCTTATCAAAAAAAAAAGGATAATATTTTCGATAAGACGTTTTCCCTAAAAAAAACTTTCTTTTTCCCGTGTTTATAAAATGTTTTACGGTGAAAAATCATTTTCACCCAAACAAACATCAGAAAATGTTGAAAAGCTTTTACAACTAAACAAACGGAGCCTAATTCAAAACATTCTATATATAATATAAAGCTAATTCCTACCTAATATAAAACCAATTCTTTTGGGAGTCATTAGAAATTAGGACTAAGTAGGGTAATTTAAATATTAGGAGTAGGAGTAGGGGTAATTTAGATATTAAAAATTAAGGGCAGTTTAGATATTTTGATAAATCTAATTAATTATTTTAATTATTGTTATATACTTATATTTTTGTGCTTATGTTTGTTTTTTAATTTGTTGTAAGTTGCTTTTGTAGTATTTATTTGAATTACTTCTCAAGTCATGCGTGATTTTATGTATTTATTTGTTAAATTTATTAAATAATATATTTATATAATTTTAAAATATACATTTATTAATTTTTGGTGAATGGCGATTCCATGCTTCATTGCTTTACCGAACCTCCAACCACAATTTCTCGATTAATTCAAAGAGATAATTGTGTTGCAAGAATTATTATGTCTTAGTATTTTCTTTGTATTAGCTTAATGCTGTATTTTTCTATCAAAAAAAATTTTATCATTTCAAAATTTCACCTAAAAGAACCATTATCTTAATACTTTATTATTTTTGACATAGTATTTCACAACATAAACAACATTCACAATTATGTATATATTGTTAAAATCAAATAATAATAAAACTATATAATATCAAATAATAATAATAATAATAATAATAATAATAATAATAATAATAATAATAATAATAATAATAATAATAATGAAAATCATACTTTTTTTTTTTTTGTTATGAAAACAAAACCTATTAAATAATGTTAAAAATATAATTTTTCTAATAATTTTTTAGATGTTATTTTGAATGAAAATGTATTGCTAATGCATATATTTATACTACTAAATATTAATTTTAATTGGTATATAACTCAAACACTAATTAAGTGATAATGATTATTACATTGATAATGAAAATATTATTAATAAAATAATTATTTTATTAATACTTTGTTATGAATATAATTTTATATTCAAGATTTAAGAGAAACATTATTAATAATTTATTAATATAATTATATTATATTATATTATTGATTTTATAGATTTAAAAAAAATATGAGAAATATAGATAATACAAAATACTAATTTTTAATTTATCAATTTTTTTATCTTAAATTTTCAAATAGATATGAGTTATACTATTTATCAATCAAGGATTTGTGTTGAATCAAATCAATTTGATTAGATGCAATTAATATTTAACAAAAATTAATATTTAGGGTAAATTGCATCAATAGTCACTCAACTTTGAAGTAATTGACAAAACAATCATTTTAATTTCATTTCAATCATTCAACTTTGAAAAAATGATAAAACAATCACTAATATTATTAAAAAATGACAAAACAATCACTGATTAACAATTTTTATTAAGGACTTAACGGGACTGCTTAAGTGGTAAGTTAACTAGATGATGTGCCTAATTAACTTGCCACGTAGATGAAGCAGTTGAAGGGTAAACAAACAGGAAAGAAGAGAAGCCTACACCCAACAGACCAGACTGTACCTTTAAACTCATTTAGCGACATGTTCAGTATTGTTGAAGGTTCTAATTCTCCATTTAGTAAACGTCGAGCTAGCAATGCATTGTTCTGCCAAAAAGACACAAAAATTAACATCATCCTAAATGCAAATAAGGCAATACTGCTCTAGAGATTTATAAGCAGAAAGCCCTTTACCTTCAGATTGAACTGAAGATGCCGTAACTTCTGGTTATACTTCTGGAAATCAGAACAAAGTACATCATGTGAGGCCTTCTCGAGGGCGGTGATAGCAGGAACAGCAGCATCTGGCCATGTAGAAGATTTGCCACTCTGCAAAGCAAGTAAGACAATAAATATTGTGCAAACCATAGAATCTCATCAGTTAATAACACCTATTCTTGTTAATCATAAATTGGGAAAGATGAAGATATTCCTACTATAGAAACTAATTATAGGCCAAAAAGAAAACCACTGCACACATTTGAACTCTTCTCTTGAGATCCATTAGCAGTTCTTGGACTCTTAATGTCTCTTTCAGATTCCAAGCCATCAGGACAACTACACATGTACTGAACTCCTTGAAGAAGCCTGGCCATCCACTTATCACGATTGGTTTCTCCAGTTAGCACCTTAACTACTGACAAAATTGTGTAATGTTCAGCTTAACTACTGACAGCTTCCGGTGTTTCAGCTTTCAAGTTTTGATCAGACCTGATACTTCATCATTCCTGGTAACATCAAAGGGTAAAATGTTCTTTTTTTCTAAGAGTTCTTTTTGCCTTCAACTGCTCTTCCTGATAAAAAAACCGCAGCAGTAGAATCAAACTCAAGGTTAGCAAGGTCTCCCAATCGCGATAAAGTTTTCTGAACAAGAAGATCAATCTCATGCTGCTTATTATCCTCATAATCTTTATCAGTCAGCTTCCAAAGCTTCCGTTCCACTGTGTCATAGACCTTCTGCACGATAAAACCTGGATGCTGTTTACGGTTTGGAATTTGCTTGTGTATGGGAACAAAGCGCACCACAAACTTGTGCATCACGGATTCTGCTAGAACCTCATCACGGTGGAAGCTATAGAAAAGTTCCCTTGTATCATTTAATGGCCAGCTTCCACCACCTTTTTTCTCATCCTCTTCAGGGCAATAAAACCACTGCCCAGTAACCATAATGCTCCCATCTTTAGTCTGACTAATGTCCTATCAATATATAAAAGCTCCATCATTTGCAAAGGAATATGACTAAAAAATCTTTTTGGAAATAAAGAAATTGTACCTGTAATAGAAGGCAATCTAATTACCTTAATGATAGCCACATAAGGCTTTTGCTTTGTATCTTCAGGAACTAAAAGAACTGGATCCTCCTGTAAACCAACACTAGTAAACACACATAATAATGCAAAAATGCAAAGGTATAAATCAGAAATGTCTAATGTGTTGAATCACTCCAGGCATCTCCATTTCTTTTTCTTTTTCTCTTTTTCTCTTCTTAAACCTTAAAATGGTGCTGATATAGATGTTATATTGGTGGTAACCGGCTAGCTAGAGGGTTTTTGACACCAAGTAGGTTGTCATCTGTCATATCACTATTCGTGACGGAAAACGGTAAAAAAAATTATTTTGTCATTTTTTCAGAGTTGAGTGACAAAATGACTGTTTTATCACCTATCCCGAAATTGAGTGACTATCGGTGTAATTTACTCTAATATTTAATTTAATTATAAAATATATTTCTTTTGAGTTTTTACATATAAATTAAAAATAAAGAAAGAAAAAGTAGTCGATCCATATTTCTTATTTTCTTTCTTTTTAACAAAAAACAATGGTTTTATACATGCAAGAGAGATATATCATCATCATCATCGTATGTTTTCTTACTAATTTAACTGGTAAAACATATGAATTTATAACATTAAAAATATTATTATATAAAATAATTTGAGTAAAAATGTAAAGTTCAAAGACATAGGAGAAAATAAAAATATAAAAGCAAATAAATATATTTTCATAAATAAAAAAATATAAAATGTAATATATATTATATTTACTAGAAATTCTATCACAGGTATAGCATATGCGTGTGAAAACTATGCACCTAGAACATAAATGTTTGTTTAAAAATATCATCTAATAAACAATAAAATATATGGTTTGAAATTAATTAATAATAACACATCAAATATGCATGATATTAATATAAAACAAATAGATTAAATTGTGAGTAAAACACAATTTAAACATGTAAGTACATCAAATGAAGAATATTAAATGCACCACAATTATTTATTATGATGTTTTCATCAATCTTTAATTGGTTTCAAGTTAACTTGTGATATCAAATCAATCAAAAGCTTTATCAATACTAGTATATCTATGGCACACGTATGCATGTGAAAACCATATATTTAAAATATGTGTGTGCGTTCAAATATAACATGCAATAAATGATTACAACGTAAGGTTTAAAATTAATTAATAATAAACACATGCAATATGCACAATATTAAATTGAAAAAATTAGATTAAATTACGAGTAAAAATAATTTAAATAGGTAAATACATCATATTAAGAAATAAGAATACCAAATGCACTACAATTGCTTACAATGGTGTTATCATCAATCTTGAATTGATATGAAGTTAAATTGTGACACTAACTCAATCAACAACATTACCAAACATACATATGCATGTGGAAATTACGTACTTACAAAATAAATGTTGGTTTAAAAATAACATATAGTAAATAATGAAATGTGAGGTTTGAAACTAATTAATAATAACATAAAAAATATATACAATATTAAAATGAAAAATATATTAAATTGTAGTAAAATAAAATTTAAACACGTAAATACATCATATTAAGATTACTGAATGCACTACAATTGTTTATCATAGTGTTATCAATCTTGAGTTAGACTCACACGTATGGAAACTACGTATTTAAAACACAAATATGTATTTAAAGATAACACACAATAAATAATGAAACGTATGGCTTGAAACTAAATAACAATAACACAAGTAATATGTACAATATTAAAATGAAAAAAATAGATTAAATTGTGAGTAAAAAAAAAACTTAAAATGTAAATATAATATATTAAGAATAGTAAATGCACTATAATTGTTTATGATGATGTTGTCATCAATCTCGAGTTGATATCGACTTAACTTGTGACATTAACTCAATCAATAACATTATTAATATATATATATATATAATTGATAGAGGTAATAAAATGTGCATAATTAAATTAAATTGCAGGAAATATTAGTGCAAATGGAATGAGTTCAAATTGCATCATATGTAATTTTTTATTGTTTTTATGTAAAAACACTAAAGTACCCTAAAATAATATAATTTATTTTAATTATGGAAGAGTATTTTTATAATTAACCGAGTTGGTGCTCAGTTGACTAGTGACCCCAACTCAATCAGAAGCTTAGATAATATTATATATATACAAATGATAAAGATAACAAAATGTATATAATAAAATTAAAATGCACGAATTATTTCAACTTATAGTTTTGGTCCTATGGTAATGTTAATGTTTTATTAATGTAAATAGTATGGCCTCAAACTAGTAATATGCATGTTTTTATTTGGATTTTTTAAATATGATTAAATTATCTTCGAATAATATAATTTATTTTAATTACGTAATGTAACACCCGAAACTCATATTTATCGTCGAAGTAGAGTTATGAAGTATTACCAAATCATTCAAATAATATTCCGTCATAACAATCAATATTTAAGCAAATAATACGCTCACAACCAATTTAAATTTCACTATCAATTAATCAAGCAAATTTAGTCATTCATGTATATTGAACATATACTAAATTGCATTTCAACCATCAACAAAAACCAATCAATATCATATTACTTATACCTAACCTATATGCTCTTCTAAATGCATTAACTTATTTAAACACATAAATCAACTATCTCACCACTCATCCATTCACCAAGTAATTACCTTATAAATTCATACACACTTCATACCACAACACATTATATATATTTACCTATTTATATATTCATATACATAACAACAAAATATTCAAAGTTATTATATCATTCACCACATTTCAAGCTAAATCCCAAACAAGCCATATTTATAACCTAAGGATTCCTAGACACCTACATTGTCCTAGGTACATGCGAAAATATCAAAAGAGAATATCATTGACTTTGAGTACGGAATTTCTGCGAGTTGTTGAGTCCAAATCTACTAGATGCCTAAACTGAATCATGAGAAGATACTTCAAATTAGTTAAATTCTCATTGCTATAATAAACACAAGTCAAAGAATCCAAACGAATAAGCTTAATTTCTAATATCTTTAATATAATTCAAACCAAATCACTTCTTTCAAATTTAACTAGCATTATAATCATACATGACTTTGTAGGCACTTTATATACAATAGTACTCATTCCCCATTCTTCCTCAATAGTTTATATGTTCTTACCGCAAAGGTTTCATCGAAACTTTCTATTTGTTTCCCGTCAATTCATGGCACCCGATGCCTAGCGGATATATTGCGATATATGAGCCCAACTCTAGTTGGATTATCCAACGGTTTTCGCCCAGTGCTAGTCGGATAAACCGACGGTTATGGCACCTAGTGCCTAGCAGATAAACCGCGATATGTGAGCCCAGCTCTAGTTGGATTAACCAACGAATAATCCGTCAATTCCTGGCACCCAGTGCCTAGCGGATAAACCGCGAGAGTGAGCCGCGCTCTAGTCAATTAAACTGACAAACATTTAATAGATCGTTTCCATAATTTATTCAATTCATACTCACTATCAACAAATCAATTCTACCCTTTTATTATTTCAATATTCATTACTATTTATTCACATACACACAAATTATGTCATACATGAGTCAAAAGTTCTATAACATTTAAACATAATTGAGTTTAGATAGTAATTAATGAAAATAATAAGTTTAGGAATACGAACTTACCGAATTACGATTGCCGTTTAATCCATAGTTGACTATTCCGTAACCTTCTCCTTTCCTCGTCCAATATTCATTCTACTCGTTTCTTGCTCTATATATATAACAATTCAAATCTTTCATTATTCATTTGTATTCAACTCATTTCAACGATCCAAAATGTTCAATATAATTCACATGGCAAAAAATATTTATTTATTTCCAGCCATCAAATATGCATATCAATATGTATAACAATTCAAATCTTTCATTAATCTTTTGTACTCAGCTTATTTCAACAATCCAAAATGTTCAATATAATTCACACGGCAAAAAACATTTATTTATTTATTTCCAGCCACCAAATATGCATATCAATATATATATATATATATATATATATATATATATATATATTCTTCAAACAATATTTTATTTACTGAAGTTCTATACTTTCTTTAATTATTTAATATTGTAACTTCATTCGATTACATCCTCAATCCTTATCACCATTTAAAATATACTACCCAAGTTGATTTGATACAATTGAACTTTCACTACCCAAATAATCTCGTAACATTCTATGAACACCATTATTTTCATACACCCTCGTACTACCCAACTCTCATATTTAAACACTTCATTATAAAACATTCATGAGCTTCTCATGCTAAATCTTTACATATACAGAACATGCTGAGAAATATACTCACAACATTCACAAAGAGCTTCAAAACACTTAATACTTTTAAAAATTAACACCCAATTTAATTAATTTGAGTCAAGAGAACCACAAATATATCAAAATCAAGTTTCACTTACATGCATCCACCCACAAAGACCAAACCTCAGGCTTCAACATGCTTCTATTTTAATCTACTTTTCGGCAGGGGAATAAAGTCGAGGGACAAAAAAAAGTTTTCTTATTTTAATGGTCTTTTCCCTCTTAACCCACTTTTCCTCATTTATTTAATTACTGTTATACCTCATTAAATATGCTAACACATCAATATCCACTATCTCAATTCATGATGTATTTATCTTCCTAGTCCTTAACTATCATTACTCTCTCTTTTTATATCCTTTTTAACTGACCCCCTTACCCAACTCAAATATTTTTATTACAAACATCCTTTTAATTTCCATTAATTTCAATCCTAAACCTTTATCTTAATTATAACTAACAGCAGGGTGTTACACGTAAAGATATTTTTGTAATTTCCATAATTGAGTCGGTGCTCAATTGATTCATTACACCAACTCAATCAATAATTTAAATAATAATATAGATATACAAATGATGGAGGTAATAAAAATAAGGCTTTAGTTGAGTGGCAAAATTAATGTTTAATTAATGCAAATGGTATGAGTTCAGATCTCATTAGATGCAAATTTTATTGGCTTTAAAAAAATAAAAAGATTAAAGTACCCTCAAATAATATAACATATTTTAATTACAAAATGATATTTTCATAATTTCTCTGAGTTGGTGTTCAATTAGCTTGTGACACTAAATCAATTAAAGGATTAAATAATAGTATATAAGCTACCTTATATCATTTTAATTAATAAGTATTCAAGTAAATAAAAATAAAATGTAAGTGTCATCGATTAGTAATATAAGGTTTTTAAAATGCAATTATTTTCAAATTTAATATATTAAAAATAGAGATTTCATATTTTTATTTCTCAGATTATAATATTGTTGAGACCTTAGTTGTTCTGGTGTTTGAATAGCTTCTTGAACTGCATATTTTGTCACCACGTGTCTATCCCTTACTCGAACAATTGGCTAGGTAAACCTTTAGATATCAGGACATGCCTTCAAAACAACCCATTACAACAAATTTGCTTATTAGTGGCATCTAAAATACTGTTATTGAAAGTTATATTTATGTCACCAACTGTATTTGGTGACACAAATTCGTCGTCACGACTTTCATCACGTCAGGTGTGTCACTAAAGGTTAAGGGTGGTTATCATTATTAGTCACATATTGTTAATAATATGGTGATGATAAAGTATAATGTCATCATATAATTAGTATTTGGTTACATTTACTTTTGTCATGTACTGATATATGATTTCGTAATTGATCATATGTATCGTCACCTATAATGAATTAAAGGTTAATGTATAGGTAACGAAAGCAATATCTAAGAGAGTTAATGACATATTATATCGTCACCTAATATCATAAAATAAAGACTGCAATGACGATCATGTAAGATGTCACCATTTAATAAGTATTTAGTGTCTGATAGTTTCATACTAAATTATATATTAATTCATCAATTTATTAATCAAATCATCACCAACAATGCCAAAACTTTCAACATATAAATGACAAAAAAAATATCGTCACATTATTAATGACATACTATATTGTCACCTATATGATTAAATAATAGCATGAATGATGACAATAAATAACAAACACCTTATAACCACTAGTTGATGACAATTTATTTCGTTACTAAATCATATAAATAATGGTCCAGAGTTATATGAATCGCCACCAATAATGACAAAACAAACATTGTCACATAGTTAATGACATAAGATATCATCACTTAATAATGTCATGAAATTTTTATTTAGTGACAATTTGGAATCATCACCTAATAATATCGTCCTCCTAAGAGTTAGGTTCAAACATTCCATCATATGGCATTCGACACATGCAAAAAAAAAATATTTTTTTATAAAAAATATTAACTCTCTTGACAACATAATATGAAAAATCTTTTTTTAATTAAAAGGTTTAAATTATATTTATTTGAAATTAATATTTTTTGAATGTATATTTATTTGAAATATTCCATTTATTTTGTGATTAGCCATAGAACCAAATTGGTTGTAGATTATGTGATTAAGTTTTATTTGATAAAGTTAATTTGTTTAATTAAAATTATGTTGAGTGAGGATAATTTAATTTAACATTGATAAAATTTGTTCTATAAATAATAATGTTTGTATTAGTTTAATTTTAGTTTTAATTTCAATATAATTTGAGTAATAGGAATTAGGATAAATCAAATTAGTTATATGCTTAAGTTCAAAATAACTAATAACTTAAGATTAAGAGCGTTAGAAAATTAATTATGAGTTTATTTATTTGATTTAGTCTTTTAATGAATTTTGACTTATTTAATTTGGTCCTTGTGCATAATGTTGACTCTCTGCAATTAGTTCTTTGTGTGTAATTGTAAGATTAGGTCTAAAAAAGAGCTTGGACAAAAAATTTAGGCCTGTTTAAAATATGAGTTGGGTTTATGCTTGAACAATCAATGCCTGAACTTGATCCGGCCCGACAAATTTTAAGTCTTTTGCAAATACGGGCGGGTTTGGACAAAATTTTAGGCCCATATTTCGGGTAGAGATTAGACAAACATAAAATATGTTAATATCATACTTAGACCTAACCCATGAGCACCTCTACCTAAGGGTATTCATAGTTCGGTTAAAATTAAATTAACCGATCGAACTAATCTGATTCGGTTAACTAGTCGGAGGTTGAATTTAATTCGCTCGGAGGTCAGTTAATGATTTTTTGGAATTTCGATTACCGGTTAATTTGATTTGAAATCGGGTAATTAATCAAATTAACCAAAATAAATAATATATTTTTTATATTAGCAATGTATTTTTAAACTATTATTTTTTATATTAATCAAAATAAATAATATATATTATATATAATATGTTTTTGGACTATTACAATAATGAATGTTAGCAATGTGTTTTTTTATATGTTTTATACTTATTTTAATTAAAAGAAAAAAAAATATAAATTTCAGTTAATTCGGTTAATCGATTGAATTAACATAAATATTTAGGTTCAATTAATATACTTGATATTCAGTTAATCCTAGTAGAACAAAGGTACATGCCACAATAGACCCAACCCGAAAAGAAAATCAAAATGAAAAGAAATGTCGGCTAAATCGACAGAAAAATGCTAAAATAGAAAAGAATAAAAATAAAACAAAAACCCTAAAAGCAAAAAGGAAACTCACTCCCTTCAAAATGTAGTACCCATCCCTTTCCTAAAAAAACAACTTTTCGTTGTCGACAGTTTCGCATCTCCACCAAGAAACACTCATCCTCTCTTCTCTATTTTTTTCCAGCAACATAAAACTAATGTTTGAACTCCACAATTTGATCCAGAAAGAGAAGTGCCTCTTTTTTAAAAACTTATAGAAATTCAATCTGGTTCTCTTGTCGATTCGTCGAACACTAGCGTCGTAACAAATCTAAGCACCGAATCTTTCAGGTAAAATCCCTCACCTCTCATAAGACTTTCTCGCACAATGGCATTTGCAACTTGATTTGCTTCTCTGTAAATATGATTAAAACAGCCAGATATGAAGAGACTTACGAGATTTTTGATATCTCGAATATGAGAGAATATTTTTTGTTTATCCGGTGAATCAGATTTGACCTTTTTTATCACCGTTAAAGAGTCTTCTTTAACAATATCTTTCCTCAGTCCTAGTTATAGCCCTAAATTAATTCTTTCTTTGCATGCAAGTGTCATGGGTTGTGTATTCGAGCCCACAACCATGACTCATTTGAGTGATCCGCCATGTTCAAAAGGAGGCATTTGGCCCAATCAGACTGGTCTGTTGCTTGGAATGAGTGAAGACTTATCTACAAAGCTTGGCAAACATGGGAGGTGATCTTCATATATTGACAATATCAGATTTGATATGTATTTGATATGTAATCTTTAGAAGATATGATTTTGTAATCTTAGAGATTAAATTTGTAGATAGCTTTTAATCTTGGCCGTTGATGTATTTAATCTTTACCATTGATTTTGGGGAGCCTCAACTATAAATAGAGGTTTCTCCCCCTCATTGTATTTATTCATTGAGAAATACAAATTTAAGAGCATTCACTCAAAAACTCTTCTCTCTTGCGTTCTTGTTTTTCTGTGGCTTGTTCTTAGCTTGTTCTTTGTTGCTATTGTGTTAGTGCCTTAGAGGAATTCTCTTGAATCCTCAAGTGTTGGGAAGTATGTTGACTTAAGCGTTTTTGTGGCAAGAATCGACCTAAGACCGTACGGATTGTGTCAAAAAACTCTAAATCCGTGACAATTGGTATCAGAGCTAAGGTTCTAAAGACATCATCGAAAGATGTCAAAGGAAGTTTCTAAAAACGTTCAGCCAATGAAAACCCGTGGGAGGGCCAGGAAATAGAGTCGTTCGAGGGATATTATGTCGGCTTTGGAGGGATGAGTAGTCACTCTTAAAGAGTCCATGGGGATGTTAAGGAGAGACTTGATGGGATTGAGGATGGAATCCCCATTGAGTTGCAGCCCATGAAGGAGCAGCTTAGAGAGTATGTGTAAGATTTTGTTGGGTCCCTTGAGAGGAAGTTGACCGGTAGAGATGAGACCATTGAGGCTATGGTCGCGACCATGAAGGTGGAGATTACGGAGCTCAAGGGTGAACTCTCAATCTACAAGGTTGTCTTGTGCAATAGGAGATTAGTTGCTGCTGTACCCAAACCCAGTGTGGATGTTCCCAAGCCCAAAGAGTTTAAGGGATTAAGGTCCGTGAGAGATGTGCATAATTTCTTTTGAGGAATGGAGTAAAACTTTCGTGCCAAGGGCATCACGGATGATGATACAAAGGTAAATACTGCTGCTATGTATTTTGCTGATGTTGCTTTATTGTAGTGGCGTCATAGGTCCATTGATGTGAAAGTGGTGAAACCAAAATTAGGATTTGAGAGGAGTTTCAAAGTGCGTTCAAGGCACGATTTTACCCAGAATATGCCGAGGATGAAGCTCGGACAAAGTTGCGTCGACTTACGCAACAAGGCACTGTGAGGGAGTATATACGGGAGTTTAGTGAACTAATGTTCCAGATCTCAAACATGGTTGAGAAAGAAGCCTTATTTTCCTTTGTGGATGGTTTGAAACCATGGGTGAAGCAAGAGTTGTAACATCGAGGGGTCTAAGAGCTTACCAAGGCCATGACCGTTACGGAATCATTTGTTGAGCTTGTTGCGAAGAAAAATAAGTTTGAGCCTTCTAAGCCCAAGTTCAAACCAAAGGGTAATGGTGGGGGAGACAAAGATAAGTTTGTCAAAAATAGCCACAAAAAGAAGTCATTTGGTAAGGGAAAGCCTGTGAGTTGCTTTTATCGTGATTAAGGGTGAACAAAATCTGATTCGATTCGCAAAACTCGATAAAAAAATTAAATTTTGAATTAAATAGTTCAAGTTATTTGAGTTAATCAAGATATTTGATTCAACTCGAATAAAAAATTAAGTTTTTCAGTTTAACTCGGATACAAATTACAATATTCGAGTTATCCGAAAATACGAATAAGAAAAGGCAAAACTACGTCGTTTTGATAAATGTTTACCCTTTCTAAAGTTAAAAGTCAAAATCATTAACTTAAAAGGTAAATTATGTTATTTTGATAAATGTTTACCCAATAAGTTAAAAGGCAAAATCATTATATTGTTTATGTAGTTAAATAATCTTGTACTACGTTTACTAGTTAAATAATCAGTCCACGTAAACGCAACATTGAGTATAAATAATAAGGTTCATTAACTCGACTCGACTCGATTCGAAATTTTTTTACTCGATTTGAAAAATTTTCAAATTGAATTCGGTTGCAAAAATAGGATTCGTCAACTCGACTAACTCAAATTTTTTTAACTTGATTTGACTCGATCGAATACTCACCTCTAATTGTGATAATCCACACTTTATCAAGGATTGTCCAAAAGAGGCTATTCTTTCTACCGCTGAAGCAAGGAATGAGCAGACAAGTCAACTGAGGGTCTTGGTTCGATATTGGGTGGTGTCGTAGACAAGACTAATGAAGGGCTGATGTTTGTAGACATCGTAGTGGCTGACATAGAATTGAGTGCACTTGTTGACACAGGTGCGTCTGATTTGTTCATGTCTGAGGAGCCTGCGAGTAAATTTGGTCTCAATATTCAAAATGATTCAAGATGGATTAAGACGGTGAACTCAAAAAGTGTTCCGATCAAAGGAGTCGTAAAGGGAGTGGATCTCCAACTTGGTGAATGAACCTGTAGAGCTAACATCAAGGTAATACCGCTTGATGATTATGACTTCGTTATTTGTTTAAGTTTCTTTGATCAGGTTAATGTTTCCATCTTTCCTTCTGGTAATTATATGATGATCTTGGATTCAAACCATCATTGCATGGTGAGGATAAAAAGGAAGGGAAGCTTGGAGGGTAAAACGTTGTCGATGATCCAATTTGCCAAAGGAGTACAAAGAGATGAAGTCTCCTATTTGGCCACCTTGAAGGTCGAGGAATCCATTAAGCCCATTAGTGAGATCCCAAGGGAAGTGGGCCAGTTGCTTGATTCTTTTTGGGATGTGATGCCAGTAAAGTTGCCCAAGAATTTGCCACCTAAGAGGGAGGTGGACCACAAGATTGAGTTATTACCTAATTCGATGCCGCTTGTAAAGGCATCATATCGGATGTCTCCATCCGAGTTGGAAGGGTTACGGAAGCAGTTAAAGGAGCTTTTAGATGTTGGGTTTATCAGGCCTTCTAAAGCCCCATTAGAAACACCAGTATTATTTTAAAAGAAGCATGATGGGTCTCTAAGGTTGTGTATCGATTATCAGACATTGAATAAGTTCATAATGAAGAATAGGTACCCTATTCCCCTTATTGTGGGCTTGTTTGATCAGCTTGGTAGTGCAAGATGATTTACCAAGTTAGATTTGAGATCAGGGTACCATCAAGTTCAAGTAGCCGAGGGGGACGAGCTAAAGACAACTTGCATGACGTGGTATGGTTCATACGAGATCCTAGTAATGCCCTTCGGACTCACAAATACTCCAGTTACATTTTGCACCCTGATGAATAAGGTACTTCAACCCTTTTTAGATCGTTCTGTGGTTATTTACCTTGACGATATTGTAGTGTACAGTAAGTGGCTCGAGGAGCATGTGGAACATTTAAAGGAGGTGTTCCAAACCTTGCGGGAGAATGAGCTACATGTCAAAGAGGAAAAATAATCATTTGCCCTACGAAAGGTATTATTTTTAGGTCACATTGTGGGAGGTGGTAGGATCTGGATGGATGAGAAGAAGATCCAGGCTATTGTGGATTGGGAAGCACCAACCAAGGTGATAGAGTTGCGATCTTTCCTTGGGTTGACGAATTATTACCGACACTTTATTGAAAGCTATTCAAATATCACTGTACCCTTGACAAACTTATTGAAGAAGGGTAAGGTGTGAGATTGGAACCCCAAATGTGAAGCAACCGTTAATCAAGTGAAGGAAACAATGACGAGGGAGCTTGGTCTTGCCTTGTCGGACTATTCTAAGCTATACGAGGTACGCACAGATGCATTAGACTATGTCATTGATAGAGTATTGATGTAAGATGGGCAACCAATTACTTTTGAGAGTCAAAAATTCAACAAGATGGAGCAGTGGTATACGGTCCAAGAAAAAGAAATGATCGCTGTGGTGCATTGCTTGCGCTCATAGAGGCATTATTTACTAGGTTCTAGGTTTGTGGTCTATACTGATAATGTTGCCAATAGTTATTTTTTTACCTAGAAAAGGTTGTCTCCAAAACAGACTCGTTAGCAGGTCTTCTTGGCAGAATTTGATTTCACGATGGGATATAAGCCGGAGAGTGCCAACACTGTTGTTGATGCCTTTAGTTGAAAGATGAAATTTGTGACAATCAGCCAACCTGATGGTTCTCTATTGGAGAGCATTAAAGAAGGATTAATCCATGATCCTACAGCCAAAAACTTGACTGAGCTTGCTAAGGACAATGAGGTTTTGGCTTGAGGGAGAACTACTTTATACTCATGGGCATCGTCTCTATGTACCCTAGTATGGGAAATTGCGAAGGAAGTCATGAAGGAATGTCATGACTAAAATGGGTTGGCCATCTAGGGATGCACCACATGTTGGCCCTTTTCAAGGATTGTTACTATTTACCTCACATGAGGGATGATGTGGAGACTTATGTGAGGACTTGTCTAGTTTGCCAACAAAACAAGGTGGAGTTGAAGGCTCTTACGGGTTTGTTACAACCATTGCCTATTCCGAAACGACCATGGAAGAGTGTATCCATGGATTTTATAGTAGGTTTACCTAAGTCTGACGGATTTGGAAGCATTCTTGTTATGGTGGACAGGTTTTCCAAATATGAAACATTCATTCCAGCAACCAAGGAGTGCCCAATTGAGGAGGCAGCTTGTTTGTTCTTGAAACATGTGATGAAATATTGAGGAGTGCCACAATCGATAATTAGTGATCGAGACGGGCGATTCACGGGCCGGTTTTGGACAGAGTTGTTCAAGTAAATGGGTTCAGACTTGATTTTTCTACTAGTATGCTTTCACAAACTGATGGGCAGACCGAACGAGTGAATGCATTATTGGAGACTTATCTTCGGCACTATGTGAGTGCTACACAAAGGGACTGGTCGAAGTTATTGGACGTGGTTCAATTCTCATACAACTTGCAACAGAGTGAGGCCACAAATCAAAGTCCATTTGAGATAATGACGGGTCAACAGCCACTTACACCCAACGCTATTGTGACTCATTATACTAGACCAAATCCAGCAACTTATCTGTTCGCGAAGGATTGGCAAGAGAAGAACGATTTAGCCAGAGCTTGTCTACACAAGGCAAACAAGTGGAACAAGAAGTGGACGGACCAAAGTCGGAGGGATATTTAATTTCAGGTTGGTAACTCTGTCCTTGCAAAGTTACACTTGATTTTACGCTACAATGGGTTGCATAAGGGGTTTGTACGATGATATGAAAGACCCTTTCTAGTTTTGAAGAGAGTAGCAAGGTAGCCTACAAGCTTAAGTTACCGTAGAAGCTTAAAGTCCATCTCGTGTTCCATGTAAGTATGCTCAAACCATTCTATGTAGATCAAGATGAGTTCGAACGAGCACTAATAAGGGTAAAGGTCTCTTACGATCGTAAAGTTGAAAGCATCGAAGAAGACCTTGTAGTGAGACAAAAGTATCATCGATCGAGGCATGAGTATTTAGTGCAATGGAAGAGGCTTCCTGACAGTGAAGCAAGTTGGGAATCTACTGAAGCATTATGTTAATTCCAAAGCAAGATCGATCAGTTTCATGAGGAGGACGTGACGAGGGCATCGCTAGAACAGGTGGGGGAGAATGTCATGGGTTGTGTATTCGAGCCCACAACCATGACTCATTTGAGTGACTCGTCATGTTCAAAAGGAGGCATTTGGTCCAATCAAATTGACCCGTTACTTGGAATGAGTGAAGGCTTATCTACAAAGCTTAGCAAACATGGAATGTGATATTCAAAGATTGACAATATCAGATTTGATATGTATTTTATATGTAATCTTTAGAAGATATGATTTTGTAATCTTAGAGATTAAATTTGTAGATAGTTTTCAATCTTGGTCGTTAATGTATTTAATCTTTACTGTTGATTTTGGGGAGCCTCAACTATAAATAGAGGCCTCTCCCCATCATTGTATTCATTCATTGAGAAATACAAATTTGAGAGCATTCACTCAAAAACTCTTCTCTCTTGCGCTCTTGTTTTTTTATGGCTTGTTCTTCGTTGCTATTGTGTTGGTGCCTTAGAGGAATTCTCTTAAATTCTCAAGTGTTGGGAAGTAGGCTGACTTAGGCATTTTTATGGTAAGAATCAACCTAAGACCGCACAGATTGTGTGGAAAAACTCTAAGTCCATGAGTCAAGGGCTGCTACAAAAAAATATCAATGGAACATTTCTATAAACAGTAGCTTTGGAAGCATGTACTCTACCAGAATAGTCCCGAATTACCACACCTGAACCATATCTGTAATGATTGTTGTCAAAGGAGGCGTCGAAGTTAATTTTATACACACCTGCACACAGAGGCTTCCTGTCCGTTTTGACAATCCTGTTGGTAGTGTTTATTCTTTCTATGAATCTACTTCTAGAATATAATTTTGAATAGATCTGACGATTTCTCTACTATTTCTATCAATCTGATCATGCACTTTCTTATTTCGCTCATTCCACATGAACCAGATAGTACAACAGAGGAGCCGACACTACTAAACTGAACCTACTTCGAAGGACCATGTAAGCCAATAAAAAATCGACTGATACGAATTTTATAAAACGCAATGCAAATCTAAAAAGTCCAAATTTCTTTTGCAAGAGGACACTCACAAAAGGCATGGATCGATGTTTCTTTGCTGTCCCCACACTTGGGATACATCGCATTTGAGGTCAACCGTCTCCGCAGCATGTTAGACATAATGGGAATGAAATCTTTAGAAATTTGCCATATTAGAATTTTATTTTTTTGTTGCCAATTGTAATTTTCATAATTGACGGTAAAATGATTGTGTAATGAGTTGTATATCTGTAATGGTAAGATTAGCCAAGCTTCTTAGAAGAAGCTTATATGCGCTTTTTACTGAAAAGAGATTCGATGGCTCATATCGCCAGACCTGTTCATCATCGTGTAGAGTATTTGCTAAAGGAATGCGCAGAATGCGTCCAACGTCCTATCCTCATTGAAGGTATTGGTAATCAACTCTGCTTTCCATTCTCTTTTATTATTAATATTTTCAATGAGATCAGAAACTAACACCAAATTATTAATACTAATCGGATTAGAAAGATGATAATTAAGTGAGCCAAGAATCCATGCATGTTCACAAATAGAAATTCATTCGCTTGTCCTTACTTTCTAGCACAACCCATCCTAAACCACCTTCTTAGTAGCCTAAATACTATGCCATGTATATGACACTCCTATTCTGAACTTTGAGTTAAGAAAACCATTAGATAATATTTGGCTTTTAGAACCTGTGCTAATAAGAAATCAAAAGTAACCGTCACCTTTATTTTTCTAAGAGGGCCAAGTTAAACTTTATAAGATTTCTAAAGCCTAATCCTCCCTTATCCTTTGGATAGCACAAATTATTCCATTCACACCAATGAATCCCTTTTTCTTCATGGGCTTTATGCCACCAAAAATGGCCATAATACTTTCCATCTCATCACATAATGTTTTGAGAAATAGGAAGCAAGTCATAGCGTAAGTTGGGATGGCTTGTAGAACAACTTTGATGAACACTTCTTTTTCTCCTTATGAAAGGAATCTCGTGCTCCAACTATCAGTTTTTTACTTAAAACGGTCCTTGAAAATCTAAAAAGAAGCTTTTTTCATTCTATCCACCATATTAGGGAGATCTATATATCTCTCTAGGTTGTTTGAAAATTGTTATAACAATCTTAAATTTAATTTAGGGATTAAATTGTATTTTTAAGAAGTTAGTGACTAATTTGAACTATAAATAAAATTTTATGGCCAAATTTGGATTTTAGGATTAATTTGTAAAGCGGGTAAAGTTTGAGGGCCAAATTAAAAACCCTAATTATTTAGAGCTCTTTTATGCAATTTACCCATTTTGATTGGTATATAAACTCCTTTTTCCTTTTGTTTCAAAACCTTTAATCTCCCATTTTATTTTCTTTTTTATTCTCTCTATCGAATTCTCTCTCAAACCCCATCCCTAGCGTTTTCCTACCAAGCTCCGATAGCGTCTCTACAGTCGTCCGTGCGTCGCGCTGCTGCCACCGTTGGGTTCGTCATCGTTTCGCAAGTAAACCCCGCTCTTCGAACCTCGCTTGTCGTTGATCGTTCGTGAGGAACGGTGTGAGAACCGATTTGATTCTTGTCCTCGTTGTCGCCTTTCCACCATTTCTCCACCTTGTTACGGTCGTCTTCGGAGTTGGTATGTTGTAGGGATCCTTTTTGTTTCCCTTTTCAGTCTGTTTCCAATGAATACGTCATCTCGTTGACTTCCGATGAATGATGCCATCAAAGAGGGTCGTAAACCCTAATGTGGTTGCTGCTATGTGTGAAGGATTGGGCCTCTGAAGCAACCCAAAATCAGGCCCAAATCATGAGCCCACAAGAGATCCCAAGTTGTGAGCCCAAAACTGTGAGCCTTTTAAGAGACCTAATCCTGTGACCTAATTATGAACCCGAACCCGAACTCGACTCTACTCGACTTAAGACCCGTTAAACAAACCTAACCGGTTGACCGAATCCGAACCTGAACCCGAACCATTTATCGACCTGAACCATTGACCATTAGCCTAAACCGTTGATCTTGATCGTTAACTGTTGACTTTTTCAGAAAAACTTGACTTGATATTTTTCGTCGTCCTAATTCTGAATTCGCAACCCGTTTCGTCAAATTCAAACCCGAAATTCTCATTTTACTATCAGTAATTTTTTAAAGAAAGTTAAATATGAGATTTGACTTGAGTTATTTTGTGCTTAGGTGATCACGACTCTGAGGTCGACAAGTTACCTCGTCCTCCACCTATTCCGACTGCTCCTGCTCAAGCTTCGAGAGCTACACGTGGGTATTTTAGTATTCAGTTTAGTATTGTGTTAGTGGGTGACATAATAATAGTTTTAATGTAGAGTTTATTCTTGTAGGTTCTAATTCAACTAGACCCGGAGTTAGATCTAAACGTGGTAGGCATTCTCCATGACATTAGAGCTATTGTCCGTTTGAGGTGTGTTTCTTTCAGTGCTATATATATGTTGTATGACAGTGTTCTTCACCTTGTGTGATATTATTCTGTGTTATGTTATCTGTGTGATTTTAATCTGTATTGTGTTATCACATGTTGATATTCCATGCATATCATCAGGTTGTGAAAATGTTATATATCATAATTAATATGTTGTATACTCTGATTTAATATAATTAGATTGTGCTGAGATTGAGATATATGTGATATCATGCTATTGTGTATACATGGGTTGGGTTGTACGGTGAAAGATGTGGCCTTCAAACGGCTGATACTAAAACCACACTGCGATTGGTGACAATTGGATGGGAAGGGATTCTGGGGAACCTTCTTCACTGTGTTGGTGTGCAGGTGATCGGGTGTATTGCATTTTGCTTGTGATTTTATTGCATGTGAGTCGTGATATGTTGTGTGCCTGTTAAAATATTTTGGGAAAATCGCTATGATATTGTGTTGTGATTGCTTGCACTTTAGAGACACACTGGACTCTTTAGCTCATCCCCGCAGTTTCTATTACAAATAACCTTGGATTTAGGCGATTTAGTACTTGGAAGATCTCTCAATTTTTTTATTCGTTTATTTTCAGTATGAACTATTTTGCGTGTTTTTAGACTATCTAGTTATTATATTATTTGGGGATTGTGATGTAAAGATAACTTGGGATTTTGATATTTTATTAAAGTGCTTGATAAACATTTTTATGTTTGAGTTCATAAACCTACGAGATTCATTACAAAAATAGAAGTTGATTTGTTTTTAAGTGATTAATTTACTGTAGATTATAATGTATTTATGTTTTATATAGTTTTAAATGTTTTACCGACACTCTCTTTTTACTTTGGAGGATTTCATATTTTATTTCACCTTTTATTATGGACTTTTCTTGCTTGTTCTTTCTTCTTCTTTATAAACAACAACAATAATAATAACCATTAACATTGACTGTTGAAGAGTACTAGAGGAATGATTGGTGAACAAACTAACATAAGTATGGCATCATTCACGTATTCAATTCTGCTTTTTTTTCTTTGGAGTTGGTAGGGTCTATGTTATCAAAATGTACAGCTGCTGTTTGGAAGGCTATTTGGTTTAAACTTGCTTCTTTGGAAATTCATAGAAGAAAATGCACAAGCAGAACTAAGATTCAAGTTTTCTAGTAGTAATGCTTCACTCGTGAACACTCGAGTATGACTTGTTCATTGTCAATCTGGACTCAGCACAAGCCACGAAAAGTAACAAGCCAAGTTCAAGCGCTGTGATATTACATTCAAATAATCTCTTTTTTTTTCTATCAAGCCTTGCTTCATAAAAAGCTGGGGAATCTACTCGGAACAGGTGGTAAGGCTTCATGCTAATAAACCATATAAATGATTTAATCAATTTAACTTTTTCACATCCTTTACTAGTAAGAATCCTTGTTATTCTAAAGTTTGAATTACAATGTGGTCAATTCAATTGGAATATTTTTGAATTTTAGGAGGGTATTTTTGTCTTCAAAATCTAAACTACTTTAATATATAAAGTGTAGAATTATAGGTTAATTCTCTACAACTGAAAAAAAAAAGCTGCATTTTCTTTGAGTCATCTAGAACTTCAATTTACAAAAGGAAGCAGCATCATGTCTGTCTACGCAAGAACATAGTGCATACATTCTCTAGGTTTGAGTGATAAAGATTAGGAGATACCAGTTGTGAACGACAGTCTTCCGGCTCAGTTTATTGCCGAAGTCATTGAAGGTCTCTCCTCCCTGTGATATTCTATATGTGAATAGGATGTATAATATTGTTATTTGGCTAAATAGCTCGTAAAGGATGAATACCTGTTAATAATTTCATATCCATGAGATAAAGCTATATTTTGTGCTCGCAAGACAAAGTACTGATATGCTTGAGATTCATTCATACCACGCTTGTGTAACCCGAAACCAGTGGCAAGAAAGTAAGAGGTGCTGTAGATAACATAATAATATCAATTCCATCTTGAATCAATAATTAAATAAGATCAGTTTAGAAGTATGATGTTCTTGTACTATATACATGAAATAATGGAACAACAATAAAGTAACTAGTGGGTGTTGAGTGCATCAAAGGAATGTCAGAGGAAATTGATGAAATAAATAAATTTATATCGACAGAAAACTAGAACTCTCCCCACCAGCCGAGGGCAACTAAGATTATGTTACATAAAAAATCACTAAAAACATGGGATCAAAGAAGCTTCTCTTTCAACCAATCAATGGCATCAAAATTTTGCTAGGTGACAAGCTAATGCTTTCACTTGCCTATGAAGAAATAATAGGAAGAATAGGACATGGATGTTACTCAGAATAACGAAAGGTAGGATAGATCTTTGGAAGAGAACAACAGTCACATTTCCATCAAGTTTCTAACAAGGAATAAAACTGATAAACCAAGTAGATATTTACTTTCATTCTGTGGTTTAGCAAATTAACATGTAAAATCCTAAACTTCTTACCAATTTCTTATACGAGGAGTTGTTGTGCGACAACATAAATTAGAAAAGAAAGAGGTTGGATCAATAAAGTATTAACCTCGAACTGAAAAGATGTAAATGTACACTTCAAACTATACAAAAGCATACCCTGAAGAATATTATTTAAAGAAATATTGAATAAGTACTCTAATGGTACATGTAGCCCTCGCCATCTTTCACAAGCTATGTTCTAGAGACACCTTGTTTCATATTTAATACAATGACTCAGAGATCTACAAAGACAAGAAGCCCTGGAAACTATTTTACCTCTTAGGAGATAGCTTTAGGGTGAAGTCAACAGAAAGTTCATAATTTCAATTAATTTTCCAGTTAAACAGTAAAGGTCTACGAAGTCAACATCTATCAACCTACACAAAAGTAGTTAGGTTCTTTAGAAAGTTCACTTAGAAAATATTGCTGAGATACAAAAACCCACAACATCCAGAATAAAACCCTCTTTATTTGTTTCTCATCTCCTTCACTTTTTTCTCTATTCAGGGGGGGGGGGGGTGTTACCAGACAAGTTAGAGCTTAAGAAAAGAAATTCCAGATGTCATATTATCAGAGATTTTTGGATGCAAGGATTCTCAGCAGCTGAAGGCCACAGAATGTGATTTAGAATTTTAATATAAGCTTGACCAAAATACCTTCTCCATGGTTGGACAACAAAAGCAATTAAAATGAGTTGATTTCTAATAATAGAAAGAAACAATCTCAAGAAATGCTTGAAAGACTAGGGTTTGGTGTAAGCAAACGTAATAAATCATGACCATCCAAGGAATTGTAAGGACTGCTATGGAAAGGTTGCCCGTATCTACCACAGAATTTTTTGTAAGATAATAGTTTTATCCAAAAAGAGGCCTAAAAACCAAAAATTATAATTTGCACGATATATCTATAATAATATACAAGTATATATATATTTCAACCCTCCATATTCTCAGACAA
Source organism: Kokia cookei (assembly GCA_039519145.1). Classification (NCBI taxonomy): domain Eukaryota; kingdom Viridiplantae; phylum Streptophyta; class Magnoliopsida; order Malvales; family Malvaceae; genus Kokia; species Kokia cookei. The sequence continues at coordinate 9,215,476 of CM076899.1, read as the reverse complement.
CGATGCTTCTTCTTTTTTAAGGGTAAATTATACTAACAGTCACTCAACTTTGATATTGGGAAATAAATAGTCATCGAGTTTACATTTCAGTTCTTCAATTTTGAAAATGTGACAAAATAGTCATTTTCACGTTTTTCGTCACAAACGTCACAGAACAGTGAAATGGCAGTTGAGGGCGTTAGAGGAGTGTGGAAAACATCCAGCTGGTTGGTTACATTTAACAAAACAGTCACTCAACTTTGAAAATGTGACAAAACAGTCACTAAAGTTATCGAAAAGTGACAAAACAGTCCTCTTGGCTTCTTCCATGGCTCCAAAACCGAGTCTCTAAACCTGAGTAGCAAAACCTGACTCCGCCGTCTCTTTGATCGAACCATCGACAACGCTATATCCTCAAATTCCTCCAACCCTTCTTCCATAACTTTAACAGTGTCATCTTTAACCCTTTCCATTGACTCCTTGCCGCCATCGCCACTCTTTTCAATCTCTTCGACTTCCTTTTTCTTTTCATTTAGGTAAAAATCCTTGGTTGAAATCATCTTTGCCGCTTCTATTAGCAAATCCAAAAAATCATGAAACGCCGTCGTCGAAGCTTTAACTTCACCCTCAGTGCCACTCTTAAACTCTTTGCTTTTATGAATATATGTAACATCAGAAGAAACATTTGTTGCTGTAGTTTCACCTGTACCTGCTTTCTCTTCATCGAAACTTTTCTTAGCAAAACAATTGAATTTTTCTTCACTCTCGTCATCGTCATCAACAAAAGAGCCTAATCTCAAGTTTAAATCAATATTGAACTCTCTCTTCTTGAAAGGGTTTGGGTTAATTTCACATAGTGGTGGGATGCTTGAAATTAAATGAACAATCTTTTCAACACAAGCTTGAGCTTTGGAACATGATATTCCATGGCGTGCGTTGGTAAAACAAGAATCTCTTACCTGATTGTTGCAGTACAAAGAAGCCATTTTTGGAGTCAAACAGAACAACACCTAGACTTCCCTTACCTTTCACATCTCACAACGCTTTTACCAAAATTTTTCGAGAAAATTCTAGTGAGAAAATTGAATAGTTAGTAGAGGACTGTTTTGCCACTTTTCGATAACTTTAGTAATTGGTTTGTCACATTTTCAAAGTTCAGTGGTTGTTTTGTTAAATGTAACCGACCAGCTAGACGTTTTCCACACTCTTCCGATGTCGTCAACTGCCCTGTCACTGTTCCGTGACGTCTGTGACAGAAAACGTGGAAAAGGACTGTTTTGTCACATTTTCAAAGTTGAGAGACTGAAATATAAACTCGATGACTATTTGTATCCCAATATCAAAGTTGAGTGACTGTTGATATAATTTACCATTTTTTTAATATCTCAATCTCAAATTTTTAATATTGTTGAAGAATTAAATGTAGAAGAAACAAAGAAAATTACCATCCAATAGAATTCAATAATAAATTAAAAATAAAACAAAATATAAAAAACTAGATTATTCTATGCTTCCTTAATGTTTTTAGAAATCAAATTAGTAAAATCTTCAAATCGAATTTCATGCAATTCAAAATTGATACTACATAGCCTTGTGAAATAAACTCTAATGCTATTTTTTAGCAAAAAATAATTGAAATATATCACAACATTATCTTTTTCAAACTCAATTCATTTTGATTCATTCAAATTATTTTTTGAAAACCTAAATTATAAAAAATATATATATTCAAACCTTTTCTTCTTATAATGAAAAAAAGTCATGTCAAGAAACGAGAAAAGAAAAACTAGAGAACCAATAATTTTTTTGTGCTTTTCAAAGAACGTGTTTTGGATATTTCTATATCAATAATACAAAGAGAAAAAAAATGGAGGATTCAAAACAATTTTCCCTCATTTTTTTCTCACTTTATCTATTTTATATTTTTTTAGAATTTTTTAAAATTTTAAAAAATAAATTCACTTTTTATCATTTTATACATAATCAAATATCAAATTGACATAAAGTATAAAAAATAAAGATTAAAATTGTTATTATAATAACTAAAAAAGCCCAACTTAATTGTCAGGTGAAAAAAACAATTTTAAAAAGTTTAATAATTAAATTTTAATTTTTTTAATTAAATAATAAAAATGAAAATTTATCATAATTTAATGACTATAACTTATCCTAATTTTAACTAAAAGCTTTTAAATAATTTAGCATTTAACTTTTTAAATATTTTCTGATTAGAGGTTTTTAAAAATTTTATTTATTTATTATAATGTGTCAATATCAGTAAATTTAAAACTTTTTTACTATTTATGTCGTAAGTTCCATTATATATACAAATACAAATTTAATGTTTCCTGATGATAATTTTTTTCTTTAGTTTATGTATATGTAATGGCATTGGGGATTATTATTGGGTACTTTAAAACCCATGAGGGCTAGGCAGGTGGGTGGACTCAGAGCTGGGTCATGGCAGTCGGTGTACCACCCAAGTAGCTATAAAAAAGGAAGGGAATGAGGCCAATTCCGAATTTATGATAACGACTCAAAGCGGTAGCCAGCCAGGAGGGAGCGAGCGAACGAGCGCTAGAGGGTCTGCAAATTTTAGGGTTTTGGATTGGGAAGGTCAGGTCAAGTCAGTGAGCGTCGAAAGAGGAGAAAATTTCCTTATATGTTCTGTTAATAACTATCACAATTGATTATCTGCTTTGAGAATTGAAAATTTCTTTTTTACAAAAGAAAGTGGTGAATTTGATTTTGGTTTTGGTGATGATTATGTGTGAGAAAGAACGTGTGCTTATTGTATGCAGGAAGAGAAAGAGCCAGAGACAGAGTGTGAGATTTTTTTAAAAGAGGATTTGTGAGATCTTTTGTTTTGAGTGACGTAGGGTTTCAACGCTTTTCATTTCTCAGCTCAACTTATCCCTGTTTACTCGATGGAGCGGAAGCTTGTGGTTAGTTTTCTGTCCTTAATTTGGTGAGTTATTTGGTTAATTGCAGGGTCCTTTCTTTTTCCTTATTTTGTTGAATTGTGTTTTCCTAGGTTTTGGGAATCCCTTGGGAGGTGGATACTGAAGTTTTGAGGGAATACACGAGTCAATATGGTGATTTGGAGGCTTGTATTGTCATGAAGGTATCCGCCTTTTTTTCCCTAATTTATTTTGTTTATAGGTTTAATCAAATTTTCTAGATATCACAAATTATGAGAAATGAGAAATAATATCATAGTATGTGTTTTTTTTTGTCAGTCATATATCATTTTGATGTTCTAAGGTTCTTGTAAGGTCGTTTGGCTATTGAAATCTTGATGGTAAAACGGGTTCATAGTTAATCAGTAATTGCTTTTTTATGTTAATTATTTGTTCCAAGTAGTGGTGGCTGATGTGTCAGAGACGAACTGCATACCAGGACTTTTAGAACCTTCACTCTATGTTTGAACTGAACGGAACGGAACGGAGAGATTTGTCCCTCTGTAAGTGGATTTTATTGATTTTAATTTTCCATTGTTTGTTTTGCTTATGATTAGTTATGTTTGGAGTTGTCTTCTTTTAAACAGAGTATGCCAAACTATTTAGTAATCTTGACTATCAATTGCTGAGAACTTGTTTTTTTGAATTAAATTGCCGAGAAATGTTTATTTGGTTTAGGTTTTTCTTTCTTTGTATTGAAAATTATTGATTTATTGAGTTTGTTGTTTTGTGGGATTTGATTTGATCCTTTCGCTCAAGGATTGAAGTTCAAAATGGTATAGCGTATAACTTGGGGAAGGATACACTGCAAATGGTACATCATAAGTATTATCTCGTGTTTTCGATGAACCCAAAATTAGGATTCTTATTGTGAGTTGCCTTGGACATGAAGAAGTTATTGCAGCACATTAGAGTTGATATCCTAACCGGGCTGCCCCTGAATATTAATATCTGGATTGCTTACTTGGTTATCGAACTCGTATTGCAATTCATCATCCTTTTGTTGTAGCATTGGTTTAGCATAGGCCACACGCCACGAAGCCGAAATACAGCTTGAACCAGAGTTGATTTTGTTGTTCATCTTACTGCCTCGTGTTTGTGCATGTTAGTCGTAAAATCTTGCTTCCATCCTTTTTCAATTTTAGTAAATTGTTTTGCAAATCCTATGTCGAATAAAGCTGCTTTCTACTATGATAAAATTCAAACACAAATTGATGAACCTAAGGGATTGAGGGTCTCTTTTATCTTTATCTACTCCAGTTTACTGGCACTTGATGGTCTAACTTCAAGGATTTGAATACTGTTATATTGCAAGAAAGTAGAATTAAACCATTCTTTTAGCATATGATTAGTTGTTAGTTATTTTTTTTAATAAATTAAACCAATTTTTTTTCCCTCGTTTTCATAGTTTAGTTTTCGGAAATACAGATTAGTGTCTAGAGCATGGGAAAATCTGCTGCAGATGAAAAGATTCTCAGTTACAACGATGTTGTGCTTTGGACGATCAGACTTTTCTTTTTAATTCAGTTAAATGAACTTGATAACATCTGTCCTTTGCACAGTCTTTACCTCTGTGGAATTTAAGGTCATTGAACTTAAATGTGCAAGGATTGGTGTAGCCTGATATGTGCCTTGGTGGTATCGTTAAGGGGGATATTTGATTTATTATATCCAGTGTCATTTTTACATACTAATTCTTGAGTTTGAAAACTTAAAATACATACTAATTTCTTGAGTTTGAAAACTTACAATACATACTGATTTCTTGAGTTTGAAAACTTACAAAGTTAGTTGTGTTTCTACTTCATTATATCTGATACTAATCAGTTTTGATAGGTATGAAGGGCATCGTGGTATGCTTTACAATCAGACGTTCAATCTCGATCAAGTTGCTTTTGCTTCTAAGGATCTTAAAGATGCTCAACAAATAGTATGTGGTAGCCTTCAATTTCATTGTTATAAATTCCATTCTGTATATCTGAATGTGGACTTATAGGGAGGACTCCACAGCGCAACTTGTTCACTGCACATCCTCCTTTCCAAATTGATGCCAATTTTGGGTAAGCAGCATTGTTGGTCATGTTTCAAGAGTTGTTTTTTATAATTATCATTTCAACTTGCCTAGGATTAATTCGTGCTTCAAACGTAAGATTTGCAATGAAATGTCTTGTTTCCTTTCCTGATTGTTGTGATGTCTAATTAACTGGCACAGAGAGGGGAGGAGTAAAGTTCATGGAATTAGATGCACTTTTTGGACACTGGGTATTCGGCCAAATGATGCTGTTGGGAGCTATGTTACTAGGACTAGGGTGTAAGAGTATTTGATATGAGTATGTGTCTAATGTGGGTATATTCAATTTTTTTTCCTCAAAATTTTCATATATTTAGAGGTCCTTCAAAGATCATACCCCCACATGTTTCGATATACTGCAGATGCAAGTATTGATACAAATATTTCAAAGAAAAATGAGTTAAAGCAACATGGGTTGAGACTAGGTAAAAGTAATAGAGAATTTCTAAATTTGTTAGAATTAAATTACTAAATAATCTTATTTCATTTGTCAGGTGTGGTCTTGTCATAAAATATATTATATCATATACTTTTAATATTCTTCTTCTTCTTTTATCATTATTTTTTTTAATTTATGAAATCCTAGTAATCCAAAATTTTTCAAAAAAAAAAAATATTTATCTAAACAAATAATTACAAATCCTAGCATGTAGAAATGATGCATTTTAAAATATAAGACTTTAAAAAATCTCTACAATTTGAAGAGTCATAGAATTTGGGATCCAATTAAATTATAAATCTTTTAAATTAGAACTTTATTGAACTCAGTTAGTATTATGTAAAGATCAAAAGGTTAGTACAGGAGTAGCATCTAATATACGATTTTACCCTAGTTTTCAGCAGCACTAGCAGAAATGCTAGTTCAAAGCAACACGAGGATAAATGGGCCAATGGTTGTGTGAAAAGATTGAAAGCACGTGGTGGGGCTGACGATCAACAGTTGGCAAGAAGGTCTCGAGGAATTTAGGCTTTGGTCATGGAAGAAAATTTTGTCAAAAGACTACATTATAAAGGAGTTACAATCAAAGCAAAGATATCAACTGAAAAAGTTTACACATTCAATAGACAACTAAAATGTATCAAGACATATTTCTTGTAGGAAGAATTTTTTTTTTTTTTTTTTTTTAGCATGTAGATCAATGCTATTTCTATGTTGAGCAATGTATTTTTTTTTTTTTTTTTTTGGCTGAGGAACTTGGGTTCTTTTGCATACTTTGTTTCATTAATTCTATCTTTTCTTTTCTTTTCTTTTTTTTGGGTTTTTCACTTATGATGGTTGTTAGCTTCGAAGATATTACATTTTTTTTATAGGATTGATATTGCTAAGTCGGAGTTATTGGTTATAAACATCCGTGATCACCATTAATTTTTTTTTATATATATGGTTTTTCTTTTTAGGCTTTGAATTATACCTTAATTATCAAATTGGTTCTCAATGTTCGTTTGCCATGAATAGTTCATAATGTTTTATCTTGTCATTTGTGTCTTTTGATTATAACACTGTTAAAATGAATAGTTGTTATAGACGTCTTCCCCTAACCATGATAAAGTATTCTAGGTTAACTTGGTAAATTGATATTGATTGAACTTGTGATACTAATTCAATCAATATATATATATAATTGATAGAGGTAATAAAATGTGCATAATTAAATTAAAATGCAAGAAATATTAGTGCAAATGGAATGCATTTACATTGCATCATATGTAATTTTTTTATTGTTTTTATGTAAAAACATTGAAGTACCTTAAAATAATATAATTTATTTTAATTATGGAAGGATATTTTTATAATTAATCGAGTTGGTGATCAGTTGACTCGAGATTCCAACTCAATTAGAGACTTAAATAATGTCATAGATATACAAATGATAGAGATAATAAAATGTACATAATAAAATTAAAATGCACGAATTATTTCAACTTATAGTTTTGGTCCAATGGTAATGTTAATGTTATATTAATGTAAATAGTATCGCCTCAAACTAGTAATATGCATTTTTTTTATTTGGATTTTTAAATATGATTAAATAATTCTCGAATAATATAATTTATTTTAATTATGTAAAGATATTTTTGTAATTTTCATAATTGATTCGGTGCTCAATTGACTCATTACACCAACTTAATCAGGAGTTTGAATAATAGTATAGATATACAAATGATTGGGGTAATTAAGTATGCACAATAAAATTAAAGTGTATAAAAGAAATTAAAATAAGGCTTTAGTTGAGTGATAAATTAATGTTTTATTAATGCAAATGGCATGAGTTTAGAAAAAATAAAAAGATTAAAGTACCCTAAAATAATATAACATATTTTAATTATAAAATAATATTTTTATAATTTCTCTGAATTGGTTGTTCGGTTAGCTTATGACACTAAATCAATTAAAGACTTAAATAATAGTATAAATATATACATGTCAAAAACTTTGACTTTCAATATTTATATAAGCTATGTCATATCATTTTAATTAATAAGTATTCAAGTAAATAAAAATAAAATGTAAGTGTCATGATTAGTAATATAAGATTTTAAAAATGCAATTATTTTCAAATTTGATATATTGAAAATAGAGATTTCATATTTTTAATTCTCAAATTATAATATTGTTGAGACCTTAGTTGTTATGTTGTTTTAACAGCTTCTTGAACTGCATATGTTGTCACCATGTGTCTATCCCTTGCTCGAACAATTGTTTAGATAAACCTTTATATATCAATTTGGATATGCCTTCAAAACAACCCATTACAACGAATTTGTTTATTAGTGGCATCTAAAATATTGTCATTGAAAGATACATTTATGTCACCAACTGTATTTGGTGACACAAATGCATCGTCACAACTTTCATCACCGTAAGTGTGTCACCGGAGGTTAAGGGTGATGTCTTATCATTATCAGTCACATATTGTTAAGAATATGGTGACGATAAAGTATAACGTCACCATATAATTAGTATTTGGTGACATCTACTTGTGTCATGTATTGATATATGTATCGTCACCTATAATGAATTAAATGTTAATGTATAGGTAACAAAAGCAATATCTAAGAGTGTTAATGACATATTATATCGTCACGTAATATCATAAAATAATGACTGCAATGACAATCATGTAAGATGTCACCATTTAATAAGTATTTAGTGTCTAATAGCAATTCATCAATTTATTAGTCAAATCATCACCAACAATGTGAAAACTTTCAACATATAAGTGACAAAAAAAAATATCGTCACATTGTTAGTGACATACTATATTGTCACCTATATGGATTAAGTAATAGCATGAATGATGACAATAACGACACCTTATAACCACTAGTTGATGACATCTTATTTCGTTGCTAAATCATATAAATAATCATCCAGATTTATATGAATCGTCACCAATAATAAAATGCAACCAATAATGACAAAACAAACATTGTCACATAGTTAATGACATAAGATATTGCCACTTAACAATGTTATGAATTTTCTATTTAGTGACAATTAGGAACCGTCACTTAATAATATCGTCCACCTAAGAGTTAGGTTCAAACCTTCATCATATGACACTCGACACATGCCAAAAAAATATTTTTATAAAAAAATTAACTCTCTTCAAAATATAATATGAAAAATCATTTTTTAATTAAAAGGTTTAAATTATATTTATTTGAAATTAATTTTTTTGAATGTTTATTTATTTGAAATATTCCATTTATTTTTTGATTAGCCTAGAACCAAATAGGTTGTAGATTGTGTGATTAAGTTTTATTTGATCGAGTTAATTTGTTTAATTAAAATTATGCTGAGTGAGGCTAATTTAATTTAACATTGATAAAATTTGTTTAATAAAAAAAATAATGTTTGTATTAGTTTAATTTTAGTTTTAATTTCAATTTAATTTGAGTAATAGGAATTAGGATAAATCAAATTAGTTATGTTCTTAAGTTCAAAATAACTAATAACTTAAGATTAAGAGGGTTAGAAAATTAATTATGAGTTTATTTATTTGATTTAGTCTTTCAATGAATTTTGACTTATTCAATTTGGTCCTTATGCATAATGTTGACTCTCTCCAATTAGTTCTTGTGTGTAGTTGTAAGATTAGATCTGAAAAAGGGCTTGGACAAAAAAATTAAGTCTGTTTAAAATATTATCAAATTAAAGGGATAATATTTGGGTTTAAAACTTGTGCTAATAAGGAATCAGGGTTACTAAGTAATCGCCACCCTTGTTTTGCTAAGAGGGCCAAGTTAAACTTAGCAAGATTCCTAAAGCCCAATCCTTCTTCATCGTTTAGATAGCATAAGTTCTTGCATTCACACCAATTAATCCCTTTTTTTCATTGGCTTTTTGCCACAAAAAAATGGGCCAGAATGCTTTCTATCTCATCACATAACGTTTTGGGAAGTAGGAAGCAAGTCATAGCGCAAGTTGGGATGGCTTGTAGAGCAATTTTGATGAACACTTCTTTTCCTTCTTATAAGAGGAATCTTGTGCTCCAACTATCAATTTTTTACCTAAAATGATCCTTCAAAATTTGAAAAGAATCTTTTTTCCTTCTACCCACCATATTAGGGAGACTTAAATATCTCTCAAGGTTGTTTGAAAATCGTACACCCATAGAATTAGAAATCTAAGCCCTCACTAGTTTGGGTATGTTGGTACTTAAGTAGACCGTTGACTTGTCAAAGTTAACACATTGTCCTGAACTCTCTTCATATTCCTTGAAAATATTCATTAAAACCGCAACCGTTGACTTGTCATAGTTAACACATTGTCCTGAACTCTCTTCATATTCCTTCAAAATATTCATTAAAACCGCAACCCCTTTTGTAGAAGCCTCTCCAAATAAGATACAATCATCAACAAAGAGAAGATGAGAAATCAAAGGACCCCGACAGCTAACTCTAACTCCCATAAAAGACCCTTCTTGTGTCGCTAACCGAATGAGAAAGGATAAACCCTCACTAAAAATTAGGAAATGGAACGGACTCAAAGGATCGCCTTGACGAAGCCCACGGGATGGTCGAAAACAAGAATCAACCTTTCCATTAATGCTAACCGAATAGGAAACTATTGTAACACACCTAAGGATCAAATCCACCCAGCCATCTACGAAGCCCATTCTTAACATCATAGCTTTTAAGAATTCTCACTCAACTCTGTCATAGGTTTTACTTATATCCAATTTGAGGTCTATTAGTCCTTTTCTACCACCCCTTTTTGTTTGAAAGTATGAAGAAGTTCATAAGCAAGAAAAACATTATTAGAGATGAATCTTCCTAGAATAAAAGCACTTTGGGCTTTATCGATACAAATTTCAAGAGCCTTCCTGAATTTATCAGAGATCACTTTGGCAACCAATTTATAGAGGACATTGCACAAGCTAATGAGGCGAAATTTTGACATATTTGAGGGGTTTGGGACTTTATGGATTAGAACAATATTCGTAACATTGATAAGGTCTAGGTTAGAACCATTATTAAGAATATTCAAACAAAAATTACTAACATCCTTACCCACAATATGCCAACATTTTTGAAAGAAGAGAGCCGAGAAACCATCCAATCTTGGTGCCTTAATAAGCCCCATATCTTTAAGAGCTGCCACAATCTCCTCTTCTGTAAAAGGCCTTGTTAACTCGATATTAATTTCGACAGTTACGCTCCTCTTAACACCTGAGAGGATATGACTCATATCATTAGAAAGCGACCTTATGGTATCCTCAAAGAAATTATTTGCAATCGACGCCATCTCATATGGATCGACAATAAGTTGCCATCATTGCACTTAAGCCTTTTGATCATATTTTGTTTTCGTCGTTAGGTTGCATATTTATGAAAAAAAGCTAGTATTTTTGTTCCCATTTTTAAGCCAATTAACCTTAGCTCTTTATTCCCAAAAAAATTCTTCATTATCAATTTCCTAATTTAGTTGAAGCTTTGTATCAATAAACTCAGCCAGAGTATCATCATAACGATTAACCTCCATAAGCGATTCTAACTTTTTGGTCAGCACCTCCTTTAACCCTCACTTTCGTCTCTAATCAATTTAGCCCATCTTTTTAAACCAATACGCACTACTTCTAGCTTAGAAAAATGTCACCCTTATTGATAGCCCAAGATTTTTAACTTCCTCATCAAACGAATTCTACATGCACCACCAAGCGTCAAACTTAAAAATTCTACTACCTATTCTTATCTCATCCTTTTGTAACTGAAAAAAAAAAAGGGGACAGTGATCGGAAAAGGAATGAGATAAATGTCGAATAGAAGTCGAAGGGAAAAGATTCATCCACTATTCATTAATCACACTCCTATCTAAGCGTTCTTGGATGTTTGTGGATTCGAGATTTCCTCTTTCCCATGTAAACCAATGCTCGAAGTATCTTATGTCAACTCACTCGCATTCTTCAACGACATTATGGAACACTTCCATTCTTTTCTCATCTCTAGGTAGACCTCCCTTTTTTTCGAAAGAATACATGATTTCGTTAAAGTCACCACATACCATCCATGAAAGAGTATTATAAGACCCTAAACTCCGAAGTTCTTCCTAAGAGCTACTTTTATTATGCGTAAAATGGAAACCATAAAATCTAGTAAGCTGCCAAACATCCTTCTCATCAGAGATTTTAATCAACACATCAACTAAAGTCCTTGAAAACGCTTGAAGACTAACTTGCAAAACGTTTGTCCAAGCTAGACAAAGACCCCTTTGCTTCTGTCTACACTAACATCATTGTCGTTCGAAAAACCACATCTTCTACGAACCAGCTCCATACACTTGTCATTTAACTTGGCCTCCATTAAGAAGATCAACTAGGGTTTATGCAACCTCAGCACCCTCCGAAGTTGCCTAATTGCTTGTAGGTTTCCCAACCCACGGACATTCCAACCTATAATTTTTATTCCTGTTGGTTGGCATGCCTCTTAGCAGTCGCCAATAAAAATGTAGTTGGACTTACACTTTGATTTGAAACTTCCTCTATACTAAGCATATCCTCCATGTTAAGCGTTGGAGCCAAATCAACTCTTGTCTTTTTCCTTTTTGCACAACAAAAATCTACATTAGAGAATCGCTCTGAATCCCCTTCATCCCACTTCCTCTCCCGAATGCCTTCTTCCCTACTAGAACTATTTGTCTGTGCTGCACGTGCTAGACATTTCCAGCCTCTTCGATTACATGAAGAAAAATCACCACTTTTTTGTGAAGACCTAGATTAGGCTTTGTGTGGAATTAAAATGAGCCCACAATCCCCACCCAACGCATCATGGTCCATTCCAGTCCAACTGGGCTCCTCAAGAGGGAATCTTTATTATTCTCTAAAATCGCTCCTTTTTCCATGTCACTAACCTCACACCTCAAATTAGGAGAATTAAAAACATATTCAAATTGCACCACAACCTCCCCAATTTTAACCATCTCCTTAGATTCACACCTCAAAAGAGGGGAATTTAAATTAAAAGTAAATTACGCATAAGCCCAATCCAGTTTATCCAAATCCCTAAAATTTCATCCCAATGTAAGGGAATTTAAAACAGATTCATACAGTGCAAATTTTCCTTTAATTATATCCATATCTCGAAAATCACGCCCAAATTAGGGATATCCAGATTAAAACCAAATTGTTCAACAACTTTACTACATGCCACCTCATCAACACACGCCCCAACTCTCTCTCTGTTCGTCGAAGAAACCGTTGGCATGGCCTCCTCTTCCTCCACATCACCATGTCCCTTTGGTTTTTCCCCTGAAATCACCCTATTCTCATGAACTGTAACCAACATGTTACCCACAATCTCTTGACTATTCAGATTGGAGTCACCTAAATATGTGCGATTCACTCCTTGTTTCTTCCTTCTTGATCCCAACTACATGGCTACCTTACTTTTCAAATTCAATTCTACTTTTAAGGCAAGGGAATACGATAATTCATCTTCTTGCAATTCCTTTATTGTCTCTTAAATTTTCACACAGTTATTCAATGCATGCCCTAAACCTCCACAACCAAAACAAAACCCAATCAAATTTTCTGTAACACCTCTTAACCTTAAACCGTCATCGAAATAGGGTTACAGGTATTACCAAACATATCGGACAACTTACAAATAATAAATAATTAATTAATGAACATACTATAAAATAATCATAAAATTCCTTAATTGGACCCTCGAGGCTCAAAATACGTATTAGAAGGGAATTGGGACTTGTTTTGGTGCTCCGTGGATTTTTCGCAATTTTTTTTTCAAACGCGATATAACCCCCTTTATAAACAGTTAACCTTCCCTGCAATTTCAACCCGCAATCAAAACAATTTATACTCAAATTCACCTAAATCATAATCATTTCATTAACATATTAACTCAATAATTAAACATTCTTAATATTATTCAAAATTTACTAATAACTTTATTCATTTTTCATTCAAACATAATACCAAATTTTATAATATACTCTTCACCATTTTATTAAACTAATATCAAAATATAGTATATATATATATATATTTACAACCAACATTACAAGCATATACATGTAACCTATACAACACTTAGTACATGCCACTTTTACCAAAAGAGGAGAATTACATCATTTGAATTTATACTGAGGTCGAGATCGATCTATATGCTGAACCAAGACCTTAATTTCTACAAACCTGCGCACGGAAACAACCGTATGCTTAGTATTTCATACTCAGTGGTATTACTATAATTCAAATTATAAATAATCTAATAATTTTCACATAATCAATCATATAATACATGAACACATATTATCTTAATTTATATACCACTTTCATTTCATATCAATATCAAATCAATTTAACCATTTCATTCTCATTTCTCAATTTCATCACATATCACTTTATATGCCTCAATTTTTCATTTCTATTCAATTTTTCTTTTTCACATTGTTTACCCCTATTAACAAGTCTCGGACCTTGGTGGATACACGGATCTAACCAAACACACCAGAATGACACCCAGTGCCTCATCGGATAGTTCAAAGCAATAAAGTGACACCTAGTGTCTCATCGGCCTAGCCGAAGTAAAGTGGTACCCAGTACCTCATCGAATCTATCCGAAGTAAAATAATGGCACCCAGTGTTTCATCGACTCAAGGTCGAAGTATCTCTGAACTCTTCCAATCCTATGGCATGCCAACTATATCCGACTCAGCCCGACTAGTTAATAAAGACTTTCAATTTATAATTCATATCACTTTCAATTTCAATTTCACTTATTAAATATAAATATCGAAATAAACATTAAATAATTAATAATTTAAATTATAGTAATACAAACCCAGATTTCGCGATTACTCCTCGATAACTTTCTCCTTTCCTTTTTTTACCGATGCTTCGGGTTCTTTGCTAGCTACAAAAATAATAATAATAATAATTTACACTATTAATTACAACACTAATTTATAATAATTATTGAATTTCTGTCCAATTTATACCATAATTTCAATTTAATCCTAATTAACTCATTTATTTTTTTTAACTCAATTCATACTTTAGTTTTATTCAATTTCCTTCCATATTCTACTTAACTATCTAATGTTCATAACAAAACCCTAATTTAAAATTTCTTTCAATTTAATCCCTCTATCACAAAACTTATAGCTTCTTTTACAATTTAATCCCTTTATCAATGCTAACTTGAAATTCATTCAATTAAATCCCTAATTCACTATTTTGTTCAACATGAACTATGTTCAGAAACCTTAAAACTTTCAAGACCTCAAATTAATTTCATCAAAACTTTGTTCTAAAGCTTCTAAAACATCTAATTTAAGAGAAAATAGCTTAATTGACTTACCAATTAAATATTAAAGCTTCAAAATCCTAGTATCCCCTTTTTTCTTTTTCCTTTCCTTTTCTTTCTCCCCTGTTTCGTTTGAGCCTCTATTATTCCTTCTTTTGTTTCTTTTTTATTTTCTTTATTCTTTTATTTCTTACATATATATATTAGTTAATAATAATATTAATAAATTATAAATATCTATTTACTTAATAATAAGTAAATTAATGTTTATTTTACAAATGTACAAATATAATTTTTACACATGTATATTTTATTACCATACATTTGGCTTTAATTTATATATATACCAATTAAATAATAATTTATATTATTATATTTTAATACTAATTAATAATAAATTAAAATCATGAAAAATCTTTAGATTTTTCTCATTGTTTGCTAGGCATAATTGTCATTTTAGTCCCTTTTTCTTTCTTTTAATCTATAATTAGGCTTTCACCCCTTATTCAATTTAGTCCTTTTTACTAATTACTCTAAATTAAACTAAATTCACCTAATCAAAGCCTAATTAAACACACTACTAAACTCATAATTACTCCTAATAATTATTTACAAACTCGGTTTACTAAGACGGAGGACCTGTAACTCACTTTTTCGGTGCCCGTGAATTTAGGTCATTACATTTTCATATTTGAATGGAAGCCAACTCTATTCATCATGACCTATGCCTATGAAAATTCCTCTCCTTAAGGACTTGAGTATTAACTATGACTTTAATACGACAAAAATCACCCTTAATTTCAGACCGGAGAATTTCACTAAAAGTGGAGCCAATCGTATGTATGAAATCTTTCTTATCACATTCAGATAGACATGAGCCAACTTTAATCCAGAAAGGAGATGACACCAACTTGATCTTGCTCCTCTCCATAGGTTCATGTAACCTATCAAAATTAATTAGTTGTTTTCGAAAAAACCATGGTCTGCCTTCTAGGATTAACTCAAGGTTCTCTTCCTCTTCGAACCAAATTGAAAATAAATTTTGCTATACCAATTGGATCTCAATTTTTTTCCTTGTCTTCCATATACTTTTCATTTGAGCCCGGAAGCTATCAGAGTTGTAGGGTTTCTTCGTCCATACTAAACACAATAACGTCGACATCTTCCCCAAGTAACCAAGGAACTTTTCACTGTCAAACGAATTAATTCCTCCTCTAAGAGAGCAACATCATCGTTTTCCTTCTCCATCACCTTCGTGCCACTACTCAATCAATCAACCCAGCCATAAAAATTCACTGCTTCTCTGAGAAACTTAGAGATCTATATTGTTAATTATTTTTTTAAAAAACATTTAAGTTAAATTTTGCATAAAAATATATTATTATTCAAAATAAATTTTAGAAGTAGAATAATCTTTTGAAAATTTCTTTGGAAAAAAATGTTTTTATTGTACTCTTTATAATTTTGATTATTCTCAACAACAAGAATTTTAAAACCTTCATGTGAAGTAATTCTTGATAGTACAACGTATAATTGTTCAAGAGACAAAATAGGTTTTGAAGATATAAACCTAACAAATTAAAAAATTAACTTTGATTCTTGTTTATTTTCACACCAAATTTAAAGTTTATTTATGTTTAAAAAAACCCTATTTTATTCTCAAGACTTGAAAATCTTTCTTCCATCCTTTTAATGTTTTTTCTTTAATTATTTTTCGATTTCAATCATTCGAATCACTTTGAGACAATGTAACAGCCCGTTTTTCAATAATGTCGAAAATAGTGGTTTTGGGACCACAAACCCGACGAAAAACTTTTTATAATGAGTGATTAAATTAAATAAGTCAATATTAATTTTATACGAAATTTTGAATTGAGGAATTTTAATTATTGAATTAAAAGTTAGTATAAGTGGTTTGGTTCAAAAGTCAAGTGATTCTAGAAAATGAGGTATTGGGACCTCGTTTCTGAAATTAAGAGCCTTAAATATTTTTTATTAAATATTTAAAGAATCTTATTATATGTGAATTGAAGTTTGGTTGAGTAATTTTGATAATTAATTGCTTAATTAAGGGAAAATGAGTAAAATGTAAAAGAGGTAAAAGTTAATTGCTATAGATTAAAAATAGTAAAGGGGCCAAAATGATAATTAAACGATGGTCAAAAAGTCCAAGCGGTGGTGAAATATTACCATCCACTAACTTTGAGTTATTTATTCTTTTAGTCCTAATTAGTTTAGGACTAAATTGGAATTAAGTTTGTTTAATTAAAATTTAATATAATTGAAGGACCAATTATGAAATTGGACCCACCTTAAGTGGCCTAATAATATAAATGAGGAGGAAATCTTTGTATTTGGAGTAAATTGCAACTAAATTCTAATTAAATGAGGATTTACTAATTAATTTATTTTTAGTACGATCAGGAATGGTGGTTTTGAGGCCACAACTTCGATGTGTTAGACCTTAAATATTATTTATTTAATATTTATGAGGTAATCTGCATCATTTTAAAATTTGGTTACGAAATTTTATCGTTTAGATAGTTAATTAAGTGAAAAGGATTAAATCGTAAAAAGTGTAAAAGTTGTATTCTATTAATTAAAGGTATTAGATACTAATTTGAAAGAAAGATAAAGTACTTGGATGGTAATTATACCATTAAGGTGGTAAGTGGACAATCGTGGTCTTGAATTTGTTGAAATTTTGAATGAATTAATAAGGGTAAAATAGTAAAATGATAATAATAAACTTAAAAGAACGATAAAATAGATTTTTATCATCATCTTCAAGCCATAATCGGCTAAGAGAGGAAAAACACCATTTTTGGTGAAGAGGAAGCTCGGCCAAGCCAGAGTTGAAGATTCTAGGTGATTTTCTTACCCGTTTTTTGGTAATTTTTATGTTTTGAATTGAGGAATTTTAATTATTGAATTAAAAGTTAGTTTAAGTGGTTTGGTTCAAAAGTCAAGTGATTCTAGAAAATGAGGTATTGGGACCTCGTTTCTGAAATTAAGAGCCTTAAATATTTTTATTAAATATTTAAAGAATCTTATTATATGTGAATTGAAGTTTAGTTGAGTAATTTTGATAATTAATTGCTTAATTAAGGGAAAATGAGTAAAATGTAAAAGAGGTAAAAGTTAATTGCTATAGATTAAAAATAGTAAAGGGGCCAAAATGGTAATTAAACCATGGTAAAAAAAGTCCAAGCGGTGGTGACATGATTACCATCCACTAACTTTCGAGTTATTTATTCTTTTAGTCCTAATTAGTTTAGGATTAAATTGGAATTAAGTTTGTTTAATTAAAATTTAATATAATTGAAGGACCAATTATGAAATTGGACCCACCTTAAGTGGCCTAATAATAGAAATGAGGAGGAAATCTTTGTATTTTGAGTAAATTGCAATTAAATTCTAATTAAATGAGGATTTACTAATTAATTTATTTTTAGTACGATCATGAATGGTGGTTTTGAGGCCACAACTTTGATGTTTCAGACCATAAATATTATTTATTTAATATTTATGAGGTCATTTGCATCATATTAAAATTTGGTTACGAAATTTTATCGTTTAGATAGTTAATTAAGTAAAAAGGATTAAATCGTAAAAAGTGTAAAAGTTGTATTCTATTAATTAAAGGTATTAGATACTAATTTAAAAGAAAGATAAAGTACTTGGATGGTAATTATACCATTAAGATGGTAAGTGGACAATCATGATCTTGAATTTGTTGAAATTTTGAATGAATTAATAAGGGTAAAATAGTAAAATGATAATAATAAACTTAAAAGAATGATAAAATAGATTTTTATCATCATCTTCAAGCCATAATCGGCTAAGAGAGGAAAAACACCATTTTTGGTGAAGAGGAAGCTCGGCCAAGCTAGGGTTGAAGATTCTAGGTGATTTTCTTACCCGTTTTCGGTAATTTTTTTATGTTTTTTAGCTTGTTTTAGCTTGATCTAGTTAACCCAGGTACTAATTTGTAAAACTGTTAAACATTTTGGTTTATGCCACTGATGAGTTTAGTGTGTTTTTGAAGTTTAATGATAAAATATTAAGCTTGGTTGTTAAATAAGACTATTTTGTAAATTAATTTTTAGTAATTTTCATGTTAAAGGACTAAAATATAAAAGTAGTAAAAGTATAAGGACTTGTTGTTAAATAAAACAGATATGGGAAGTATTGGATTGCTATAATATTCGGCTGAACTTGTTTTTAAGGAAAAATGGTTAATTTGCAAGTTTTGGGCTAAAGGACTAAATTGAATAAAAGTGAAAAGTTAAGGGTAATTTTTTAAATTACCAAAAAAAGTTTATTTGCATAAAATGATTAAAAATCATGTTGATTTAAATAATCGAATGAAATTATTGTAATAGATCAAGATCGTGTCTCGATCGTGGAAAAAGAAAATTTATGGATTTGCCTCTAGAGTGTACTTTAACTGTAATTTCGTTCGGTAAGTTCGTAATGTTAAATTCTTATTAATAACTACTTATAATTTCTTTTTTAATGATTTTTGGAAATGAGAAACAACAATTGGAAACTTGAAAGATAAAAACGACGAGATGAGAATTTTCCAGCCTTGTGCTAAAGATAGAAAATGGTCCGATGGCTGAGATCCTGCATTTGTTGCGAATTCTCTACAGCATCGTGAGTCACTGTAAGGTGAATAAAATCTAAGAATGGATTACAGGCCCTACGATGGCTGAGAATTATGCTTGTTTGCATATTCTCATCAGTTTAGTGTGAGTAACATCGTAGGAAACAATTATACTGTATCGATGGCTGAGAGCAGCATCGTATACTGGTAACAGGCATGACCTTTGGGTCAATAGGGAGTAAGCATGACCTTTGGGTCAACAGGGAGTAAGCATGACCTTTGGGTCAACAGGGAGTAAATCGGATATCGATCACTGAAGCATAGTTCTGATTCGGCTCGACTGATTTACAGATTTATTTAACACATGTTATTCGGTAAATTGATAAACCTTGCGAATTTATTAACCTATGAAAGCTTACCAATGAATTTGTTGTTGTTTTATAGATTTTATTTTGCTGCTTGAAAATCGAATCATCTCAAGAAGTCACACTATCGGGGAGCTCAATTGGTAGTTATTCATCAATCGGTTATGTGGCAAGTACTAGGATGATGTTATCTTTTGTTTACTCGTTCGAGTTTGTGATGATCTTGTTATGTCTTTAATGAAATATTGAATTTAGTAACTTATGCATATTCAAGATGAAAAATAGACTTGGAAGCACAATGTAATGACTTGGAAACTATGAATTATGTATTGATCTAATGCATTTTGGAGTTAGGCATGGTAAGTATTGATAAACTTGTTTTTTGACATGATTCATGAGATTTTGCATACTTGTTTCGGTAGAACTCATGCATGTACCAGTAGATATACAGTGTAGAAGAGAGGTTGTTCATTGGCTTGAGTTGAATCAGTAGTTGCATAGTAGGTATCGGTAGTTCTGCTCACAGAAGTATCGGTAGTTTGTATAGTTGTACCGGTAGAAGTTGTAGGGTAAGATTTCTTAGTTATCTAGAGTTTTTAGTATCGGTAGAAGCATGACATGTTTCCGTAGAAGTCACACTTGTATCAGTAGTATTGTCTTAAGTACTAGTAGAAGTCTGCATTGTTCTTGAACTATTTACTGACTTGACAACTACCGATACTTGTCCAACAAGTACCAGTAGAAGTATCTAAAAATCATTGAAAGGACCTTTTTGCCCTTATTGAGTTATGATTATAATTCATTGATGATTTATGATATGATATTAAAAGATGAATAGTGATAAATGAATAGAAAAACACTAAGACCCTAACCGGTGATGATTTTCGGGTTTTGGGTGTTTCGACATGAAAAATGGATGTCATGATATGAGATATGAATATTGATTCCTGATTGATTGAAATGTTGTAAATGAAAGTGTAAGATTAAAGGGAGTTAGTATTTTGAGTTGCAAGTTGGTAAATATATAAATTGTAATTGATTTGTATATAAAAAAAACTTGTAAAGTTTTGTAAATCCTGAGACCTTAGACCAAAGATGATTATGATTTTTGAGTGTTACAGCTAACCTTCCCT
The DNA here is from genome assembly GCA_039519145.1 of Kokia cookei. Lineage (NCBI taxonomy): Eukaryota > Viridiplantae > Streptophyta > Magnoliopsida > Malvales > Malvaceae > Kokia > Kokia cookei. The sequence goes on along the minus strand of CM076899.1, from coordinate 9,194,588 downwards.
AAATCTGCCCCTTATCGCAATGGACAAAAAATTCTAATCTTATCTCGTTTAGTGAAAAAATTCAAAATATAGTAGTGCCTCATTTTGGACATATAAGAAATATAATTTCCATGATTATATGAATAGAGCATCGACCCTTTTACCCAATTAAATTAAAATCTCTGTTATTATTTCATCATATATTAATGCTGAAATAAGTATTTTTATGTATATTTACCATCATTTAACAATATATAAAAAACAATGTTATGATTAATAACAATAACACAAGCTATTTAATTTAATAACAAAATCAAAGATAAACCTTGGTAAAGAAAACACATACTTCACTAATTATTATTTAACACTCAAATTATCATACTTATCACTCCATTGAAAGGTTGTTAATGTTTTATATTGGTTAAATTATGTTTTTGGTTTTTGTAATTTTCAAAAATTTAGAATTGAGCCTTTGAACTTTTATTTTCATAAATTTAGTTCTATTTGCTTTTCAAATTTTAAAATCTAGATACAATTGTTAACACTGTTATTTTTTTATTAAATTTGTTGGTGTAATATTTTGAAATAAAAAAATTTACTTGGTAGCAATATAACTAAAAAATGATTTTGTAAAAATCCTAAATTTAATATAATAATTTTAATAATGTTAATAATTAGACTTGAATTTTAAAATCTAAAAAATAAAGCGGTAAATAGATTAAATTCTTAGAAATTAAGAACCCAACAAGTGACTCCCGTGGAAAAGAGGATGATATTCATCCTAGGAGACCCGAGTTCGAGTACCTGTGTGTGCAAGGTGTGTGTGTCTTGTCAAAAGGTTAAGAAAATATGAACAAATATTACCATGTAATCACACCAGTAAATTCAAAAAAAAAGTATAGTGGCTAAATTCTAAATTTAAAAAATACAGGGACTTATAACATATTTTAACCTTTTATATTTCCTCCAAAGAAATATGTGTTTCTAGAAAATTAGAAAAGAAAAGAAAAATGTGAGGACTGATGTGAAAACACGTGGCGAATCAAGAGAGGCAAAAGGGGACCCGGTGGTACTTACGTGTATGATTAAATCGCCGGATTGGGATTCCGGATTTTCCAAGCCAAAGCCAGCCATAGCCCGAGCGCGAGGGGCTGAAGCGAAGTGCTGCCTCAGCCACCGATATCATCTCCAACTCTCTCTCTCTCTCACACACACACACACACACACACACACACACACACACACACACATTCGTTAGCGCCTCTCTTAAAACCTTAAAGTCGTTTGCAGTGTTGTTTACAAGTCCTCTGTCCGTCAAATGCATCATACCAAACGCAAAGATTCTACCGAAATTTTCTCTTACATTTGTCTTGTTTTTCAACCTCCACTTTCTCCAAATCCAGTTTCCTCATATTTCGAAACTCTCCTCCTCTTCTTCCTCCAAATCTACTTCCCTCATTTAACAAAATTCTCTTCATTTTGTTTTGAAATTTAACACTTTATATATTTAGCCTTTCTTTTCTCTCGACTCGTCCATGGCATTTTTTTAATCTATGTCGACCACTGACAGAGGATTCGCAACTCTGTTTGAGTTCAACCTTTCCAAGCTATACCTTTCCCATGGATTGGCGCCGCGTAAAAAACAGAGAATGTGCTTTCGGCGCGATCGGCTCACTATGTTGAGCCGAATCAGTTGCTGCTGCCCCGACCCCGTCGTTCTAATCTGGAGAGGCAACGGTTCAGCTAATAGCAATGAGACGAAGGGGGACAATTGGCTGTTTGACTCCAAGAATAGTCTTCACAGGGTCCGAGTTCTGGCCTCTCCTGCAATGTTGTTTGCTTCGGCTCAGTACGTCAGTGCTTTTAGCATTCTACGCTTTTTCCTTTCGATCTTAAGAATGCATCTTCCTTTTCTTTAAAAAAAGAATCTAAACAAAGGATAAGTGACTTGCTAGTTATGCATTTTATTTTGCGGAAGTTAATTTGTTTGTTCCTTTTTGTTGATTTGTATGCAAAAACTTAAAATGTTATGTTCGCTACCAAAGCTTGTATTGCAATGTTGATGTCATGTTATGCTTGTTACAGATCTCGATTTTCTTCCGAACGACAAAAGTTCTACCCGCAGTGTACACCTCGAAATTCTGGTCCTCAGTCTCGTGATACTCCACCAACAAGAGGTAACACAAGATGCTCATCATCTGTTGAATGTTATTCTGAAATTCTCCATGTTCTTGTATTTTAGGTTTCTGATGGCATTTAGATTACCATGGCTAATAAAGGATATGATTGTTTGCTTGTTTCTTCATGGTAGACACGGGTATCGCAAATGAGGAGGCATGGGGCATTAGTTTGTTAAATGAGAATGTTAATGAGTCTGGCACAAATGAAGATGGCAGTACCTGGTTTCGACAAAATGGAGAGGAACTTCGTGAAAATGGATACTTGTGTCGATGGACAAGGATGGGTGGTAAATCCCATGATGGGTCCTCCGAATGGATGGAAACGGTACAATCATTTTTGTTTCATGATATTTTTATGTATGAATTTTGTTGATCTTCTAGTTGCAATTGAGCGGATATTCATAATGTTCTTTCAACAAACACGATACATGAACTTATGACTGTATATTAAAACAATTAGGTACCATGTTTGCCACCATGGTTGTTTAAGAGAACTCACTCTTGTGAGAAACTTATTTCTGTATTTTTCCAAACTTGGAAGAGATTTCTGGCAGGCCATCATTTGCTAAGATTTCTAAACAATACCAAGTTATTCATGTTGAATTTGCTACTAAGCCAAGTTGCTTTGCATATTGTTATCAAAGCCTAACATCTATTTCTATATTGATCTTTTCTTGAACATCTATTTCTGTATTAAATGGTAAATATGCGCACTCAATTATTCATGTTGAACATGAATTTTTCTACTCGGCCAGCCTGCTTTGCATATTGTTATTGCCTTATTGATGCCTAACTTTTGTTTCTGTATTAAATGGTTGATATATTCGGTGGAACAATTTGAAGTATGTCTGTTATTATAATGTGAACGAAATAATTCAAATTAGTTAGAATATTTTATTCTTTAGAGCTTTGCAACAAAGACAAATTAATCAGTCAGGTGTATATTTTTTCTATTCTGGGAGTGGGGAGCTGAGGTATTTGTATAATGAATCATCTTTTCTGTAAGATTATATAAACTCGAGAAAGATTCGAGCTGTAGTTCGAGAGATGAAAGCATCCAGAAGGGGATATTGACGTTAACTTTTAGTTAAATTGAGGAAGAAAGGATGATTCTTAAAAATTTTGACTATAGAATTTCGAAACTACTACCAAACTAAATAATTTTTTAAAGTTCTGTTACTTAACATGTATTATAACCCCAGTAAGTATTACCCTTGCCAGATTTATTTAATTGGATTTGTTTATCTCCTTGACAGTGGTGGGAGAAAAGTGACTGGAGTGGATACAAAGAATTAGGTACTTGCATTTTTCATTGCTTTATTCTATCACCTGATTGTGTTAATTAATTTTGCATGCTTTATTCTTGCCAAAATGACTCTAAAAGTCATCTGAGCATGTATTTGAGTTACTTTTACCAGAGTTCATATTTCTTAGGTGTTGAGAAGTCAGGAAGAAATGCTGAAGGAGATTCATGGTGGGAAACTTGGCAAGAATTGCTTCATCAAGATGAATGGAGGTCTTTATTTCCACATCATTCACCTGATCAGTGAATACTTCAATTTTGCCAATTGTCATATAGAGGCAAATATGATCTTTCCAGTTTACCATGCATGCAAATTTTCATCAGTGCAATCATTACATCTCTAAAAATGCAGCAGTTTAGCACACATAGAGAGGAGTGCTCAGAAGCAAGCTAAATCAGGTAGTGAAAATGCGGGTTGGTATGAGAAATGGTAAGTTATAACTCAATGTATGAAATTCATGATATTAGACTCCATTCTTGTTATATATTTTTACTATTAATACTTCCTACTGATGATAAACTTATTTTGGTAGGTGGGAGAAGTATGATGCTAAAGGGTGGACAGAGAAAGGGGCACATAAGTATGGTAGGTTGAATGAACAGTCATGGTGGGAGAAATGGGGAGAGCATTATGATGGAAGAGGATCTGTTCTCAAATGGTAATTTTCAATTAAACTTTTTATGCAAAACCACTCGGTGTGCTAGTTGACTACTAGATTTTGAATTAATTTAGTAGTTCAAATTCATGATCTTTTTTGCACCAATTTACTATCTTCTGATGGTCATTCGAGAGAAACCACCATACATGCCATGTTTTTTTTCTTGAAATATTGTTCTTATATTGATGGAATTTCATCGACCTTTCCTTTTATCTTCATAAGAAAACTTTTTCTGATATTGAGATTATACACTTTTCTTCTCTTGTGCTTTCCTACTTGACATGGCCTTCCTATCCCCAGCACTTTCCTGTGGTTGCATTAAATTTTCTATTTTGATAATTTTCAGGACAGATAAATGGGCCGAGACTGAAGTTGGAACAAAATGGGGAGATAAGTGGGAAGAGAAATTCTTTGATGGTGTCGGTTCACGTCAAGGGGAGACATGGCATGTGCCTGCAAGTGGCGACCGTATGTATATTCATTTGATTTTTTCTGCTTATGATGCATAATGTGACAGTTCTTTTATTTCAAGTTTGGGTTTTGCATAGCATCTCATAGGTTGGATGAGTAGCCATTGATTATTCTCATTTACTCATGCTCCTTAAGCAAAAACTACTTTTGGTATTTCTCTAAAGTGGTGCACTAAGGATGACCACCATCGCCCTAGGCCGAAACCTGTTTCAGTTTGTGCAATGAAAATAAACATTCTCTTGAGCATCTGTCCAGGCACCTGACTTAAATCTTAATTGTCAAAGTGAAATGCACAACCGAACTGGTTTGTTTAACTGTTTTGAGTTGACAAGATTTTCTGGGAAGACTATTTTAGTTTTTCAATGCGACTTTTTTATTCATCCACGGATGAGGAGACCTGAAATTTATGTATTGGCATTGAACAAGTGTGTTCTTTTGTCTTCAATGGGAAGTAAAGGCCTATTGGTTCCATGTTGTTCCCTTTCATGGCATTGATAATGATCTGTATAATGTATCGCTCTTACGATCTTATGACATCTACTCAGTACAAGCTATGCTTTAATGGGTCACTAAAAATGAAATCGTTTACAAACTTTAGTTACTCTTGGTATAGAAGTGGCCTAAGGGATTTTATGCCTGAGATTACACACTATAAAGCTCAATCGTCATGGTATTTCATATATGCCTTTCTTGCTTATTGAATTGATTCATTTATTGTGACTTTTGTAACTAAGGTATTCTGGTCTATTAGGTTGGTCAAGAACATGGGGTGAGGAGCATTTCGGAAATGGGTATGGAACGGTTATTGGAACCCTTAAACAAACTCTTTCATTGTTAGCTTCAGAATTTCCATGTTTTTATAGCACATTTCCTTGTGCTAAATTGCATTCTGAATCATAATTGGACCGTGTTTATTTATTTGCTTATCATTTTCATTTGTATTTCTCTTTGATTCAATTCCACACGGGAGAGACTAGAGTTCCCTTTGGTTGGTAAACAGGAAAGTTCACAAATATGGGAAGAGCACAACTGGTGAAAGCTGGGATTTAATCGTTCATGAGAAGACGTATTATGAGTAAGAAGAAGCAAATTCTTATCTGCATTTCTTTGTATATACCTATGTATTTGAAGTGATAAGTATTGACAAATTGTTGAAGGGCGGAACCTCATTATGGATGGGCAGATGTGGTGGGCGACTCAAGCCAGTTGCTAACGATCCAACCTCGGCCAAGGCCGCCTAGTGTCTTCCCAAACCTTGATTTTGGATCATCGCCTTCTCAACGTGATGACCAAACCTGACTAGCCTCGACCACTTCAATTTGAGTTGGAGGAGACTTCCCCACCCCCCCAGTTAACTATTATTAGTTGTTAGTTGCAGTATGTGTAGCGGAACATTTTTGGATTATTAGTGTTGGATTGGTTAATTCTTATAAATTTGAAAAATGTTGGGTGGATTTTTTTCAATATAAGGACCTGTAAATGTCACGGGACTAAAGCTATCCGCGGTCCGTAACAGGAGGATGCAATGTAGAAACGTTAATTGGATGAGTTGATTTTTAAGTTTTGAATTTGATGATTTCATGTTTTAATTTTTTTCAACATATGGGAATTCGGGTTTAAAGATTAGGGGTTTTTGGGTTGGATTATGTTTGGTTGACTTAGTAGTGTGATAAGTGATTTATTCTGAGCCATTGATTTTTCGGTGAATATTTAATATATTCACTATTTATCTGAATTTCTTTTGTCTAATTTTTGTTTAATTTGATCAAATTGGTATATATCATTTTAAAAAAAATTTATTCAAACTCAAGAAAAATATTAACTATTTGTTAAAAATTACTTTTTAAAAATTAATTATATTAAACATAAGATATATATTAGCAAATGACGTATATATTTTAAGCCATAGGCAACACAATGTCAGAGGAGGAATAGATGTCACAAATTTCAATAATTAAACACATTGATGCAGTAACATCTTTCTTACATCCATCATTTTGAAATTTTAGTGTTATAGAACACTTCTCTTTCACGTCAAGAGTACCAAAGGTGGCTTTAATGTTTTGTGTACACAAACTATTACAACTTGAAGGAGCTTGTAAAAGATCATTAAAGCTGGTTTTAAAGGGTTGAATATGAAAGAAATAGGAAGGTTTGTGTCTTATTGGATAATAGTACTAAGAATATTAGTAGTAATACTAATAGAGTTGATTGCTTGAAACTGCATGACAAAATGAAACAAAACCTTACGGTAATTCTGCATAAGAGTTTCGGCAGCAGTGGCTGCGTCACATTAAGGCTCAGGGGGTTATAGCTCCAAGTTTAATTTTTTTTTTTAATATATATTTTTAAAAATTTACACTATGACCCTCTTAAAAATATAAGTAGATCCTCTTAAGGTTTAAGATTTTTGCAATTTTCTCTTTTGTATATATATTATAGCCCCCTTAAAATGGTAAAATTTTAATTTAGGCCCTTTATAATTTATAAATTAGCAATAATAAAATTACACTTTGGGCCCCTAAAAAATGATAAAAATTGTAATTTAACCCTTTAAAAATAATAAAGATATAGGCTATTAACATGATAAAATTACATTTGTACTATCGTAAAAACATACAATTTAATACCGGCCCCCAAAATATTTTTTTTGACTCTGCCATTGTTTGGTAAGTGATTTGGGTGAATGTCATGCCTAGATAATGGATTTATTTGTTGTACAGTATGTGGATGAGAATTGAAAGTCGGAAAGTATGATTTTAAATTTGTGTCATATTCTACCTTCACACAGTGCAAGTCTCCTGTGTAATACTAATTATACTTTCTTAATATATGAAGGCATTGAGAATAAAATTTTAGCATCATCTTAGACAACACAACACATGGAAAATGGACAACATGCAAGATTTGTTCCGGAACAATTTTGTACAACAAGATGCTTTATTGTCTACTAGTAATTTTTCATATTCGTTACGCTCAAATTCAGAATTTTGTTGTTTAAGGGGGGTTTAAAGTGCTTAGTAAAACCTTGAAAAAAAGTAACGGATAGCGTTGAATATATTGAAGAGTTGGAATCCAGAAGATAAAGGTTAAACAATGTGTAAGAAGAGTTAATTTGAATGAACCAAAAGAATTGGGTTATGGGTTAAATATGAAAATAGGAAACATATATAATGAGGGTGAAACGTTGCGTTTTGGCATGTGCTATATTAATGAAACGGTGTGTTTGGAGAGTAAAGATCACAGTTGTATGGCCTAACTAACTTTTGTAACGACTCTTCCTTTCCTCTTTTAACTTCTTGTTGAGAGGGTAAACAATTATCAATTTTGTTAAACACAATTTTCTTTCTCACTTTTTCTTCTTCTCCATTCTCTTTACTTTTCTCATCTTTTCTAGTTCGAGTCGTATCAAAGGTATCAAAGCCTTGTCGATCATCCATGGATGCTGATGGGGTCACTACTTGCTTGCAAAAGGATGTGGGACTTCTGCAACAGGAGGTGGTTAAGCTCCAAGGTGAACTGTCACAATGGGATGTTAAGTTGGAAACTCAACTGAAGGAATTCAAGGATGATTTCAAAGTTGAGTCGAGGTCCGAGCTTCACAATTTGTTTGAACAATATTTGGAGGGGAAGGCACTTGACTAGTACCATTTCTACACTAAAAAACAAGGAGGGCTACATATGTTGAACTGAACTTGCTCTATGACTTGTCATAATTTGATATGTCAAATTAGGCTCTCCAATACACTCGACGAGATTATTCTCAAGCAATTTAAGTATCTTTTATGTATTTTTGTCGATTTTTAGTTTCAAGCCTTAATAAATGTTTGTGCATAGTTTTACCCATTTGAGACTCAAATTGGCCAAACAGTGCCATGGGGAACCTAACAATGTGATTGAGTTGGTGTAAGGGGAAAACAATGGTCCAACTTCGAGGGAAGCATCACTCAGAGTGGGTCTCGAGACACCGATGCCATGGAAGTTGCAACATCTAAACCTTTCACCTTGAGGATACAAAACTTCAACACAAAAATAGCTTGGAACATACTGTCGTAGGAGTCGTAATGCCAAGGGATGGATGTCGAAACACTGAACCATCATCGCAATGCCGAGTGATAGCATTAGAAATGACACTTAATTTCTCCTTGAATTAGAGTATAATTTGTTCCTATTGTATCATATTTAGCTTACATTTTCAGCATTTCATACTTAGTATTTGCATTTTCTAAATCAGTGTTATATGGTCTTAGTTTCTTTCATTTTATTCCTTTTGTGCTACTAATGTCGCTGTATTGAGTATCAGTTTTGCATCTAAAGTTGTCAGCGCAAAAATCCACCTTAGAAGATCAGAATGGGAAAGCATTTAGAGTTGCGGTCACAAGTTTGATCTAGAATTGCGGCCAAGGATGTCACCACATAAATGCTTCTACATTTTATTAGGGATTTTACACTGCTAACACATTCAGAAGCACCAACGCAGGAGAATGACAAGTTGTCGCAACAAATTTAAATCATAATTTGCGTCTAGAGATGTCGCGACAATCTATAACTGTCTAATACATAAACCAGATCTATGTGAGTGCATAGCTGGCAATAACAAACTTGTACAGCTACAAAAAGGGAAGTCAGATCTGAGAAAAGGGATAGACCTATGCTGTGGAATGATTATAAATTGAGGGAAGTGAGAGAAGATCAGTATCAAGCTGTGAAGAATTTAATTCCACAAATTTTCTCATTCTTTCTCAAAGTCAACTGCCATGAAAGCTTGATTTGCAGGAGGGTAAACTGAAGCAACAAAGAAGTGACTACTCCTGACGAGGAGTGCCAATGTGCAACGCAAGAGGAGTGATTATGGGAGGATTCTAGTAGACTAAGAATAGCATGCTTCGATTTATTCTTTAATCCCTCTTGAATGTTGATGAATTCTATTGACTATTAATTGTATACGGAAGTATCTATTAATGTTAGATCTATTTTGATTTCTACTCAATTCTTCTCATCTGTTTATATTTGGATTTAACTGTTTTGACCACGAAAGTGCAATTGCAGTCACATACACTAGAAGATACTGTGACAAGTTAGATTAACAAGCAAGACAACGGAAGCTGCTTGAGACAAAAAGAAATTCTGGTCACTTGTTCTTGAGTGTGAAGCATTATCAGCATTGGAAAGTGTGGTAATTGTGAGTACTTGGGTTTTTGTTAAACAAAGAAGTTGATAGCAGTAAGATCTCATTAGAACTTAATTGCGGCGACAATTCTTCTATCAATTACCTTGTAGTCACATTTAACGTTGCCGACTTGTGAAGTCAGGGATCCCTCTATTTCTTTACACTTGATCTATTTCTTTTACTTTTCTAAATTTACATTTACAACATCTTCCATAACAATTCATTTTCTATTAATTTGCTTTGACATTTTATGCTATATTTGCATTGACAGATTTAACTCTTTGATTTGTGCAGTCTTAACTAAATTGCGTTGATATTACTCTTAACAATTTTTTTCATTTAAACTCTAATTGCTTCGACAAATTTAAGCAACAAGAACATCATCCTCGTGGGATCGATATTCGATAGATTCATCTCTATCTACAATATTTGCATCGACAATATCCGGTTGCACATAATTTCTGTGACGTTTACAGGCCGATCACCGAGCCCTCAAAATCATGATATCCTTGAAGGTGATGAAGTGGAGAAATTAAGGCCAACTCTAATGATATCAGGACATAGAGGAGTGGGTGTCACGACATGAAGACCCTCAAGATACACAAGTTAGCTAATATTTTGGATGTCATGACACCTAAACTTGGGTGTCGCGACACAGCTACCTAATGAGTGAAAAATTACAGGGGCAATTTCGTGTCCAAACAAGTTTAAGTCTTTTTTTTTTCATTTAAGGGCATAATGGTCAATGTTAGGTTAAATGTTAGTAGACTATAAATACATCTTTTGAAGACAGATTTTTTTTTTGCTTAACATTTGTTCATTACTTTTCATATTTCTTAGTTTAGTTTTTAATTTTTGTCTTTTTTTTTTGTTGTAGTATTTTTGTTTCTTCATTTTTGCTAGAACATTGTGGATGGAGATGTATTAAATGTTCACGTTTCATCGGATGTTTATCTATTAATGAATATTTTCTTAACCCATATCTTTTATATTTTATGCCTACCAAGTGTTTGTTAAAATGTTTGTGTAGAATGTAGAATTGAAATTTAATCATGTGCCAAATTATTTTATTGGTTGATTAATGAGTGAGTTACTTAGCTAAGTTATTATCTATACCTTGATTAGTTGTTTGTTCAAGTGTATTAAATTTCATATTACACTAGAATTGACGCCTTTAGTGGAAGATTTAGATAGGCGAGACCAAGAGAAGACTCTATTGATTAGGACTTTGATACATTTTTGTCAAATAATGAGACTGAGAGGAGATCTATATGCCTAAGTGAGATCAAGAGGAGAGCTTAGGTGGTATATTTTAGTTTAAGATGAGACTGAGAGGAGATTCCTAGTTAGAAGTAGCAAACAATATAATCAACATAAGTTTATTATATTAGTTAGTAATCCATGACTCATTCAACCATCATTTCAATCCATTTGCATTGTTTATAGTAAAAAGGAAAAAAGTTGGTTTGGTATTTTTATTTGTTAATTTAGATATAGCTCAAATCTTATTTTTTTGAACTTGCACTAATAATTTCCTACTTAATTAGATTAGTAATTGCTTAACTTGTAATTAATTTGATAAACACAATTACTAATTTGGCAATCCCTTAGGTTCGATCTTTGGAATACTAAGGTGTTTCATTGTAATACTACAAATATTACAACTGACTTATCACACTTGTAATACACCACTATATTTATAATTGTATTTGTGTTGATTCATAGCAAATATTACAACTGACTTATCACACTTGTAATACACCACTATATTTATAATTGTATTTGTGTTGATTCATAGCCTTGGTGCATGTATGCCATAAGAGGTTTGGTTCAAGTTCCTTCCAAGATTACATGGTTGAACTAGTCACTTTAAAGCAACAGGGAATCGTGGAGCAATACCACAATGTGTTTGTAAGTTTTTTTAACCAATTACAATTGCTTGATTCGTATGCCTTGAGTATTTTTTTTAGTAATCTGAAGTTAAAAATTGGTTGGTATTTGTAACTATTTAAGCCTAAATCATTAGTGGATGGCTTTTATATTGCAAGTGGAGAGTATTCTTTTTAATTCCCCTAAGAAGAGTCTCTTAACTAGTTTTGATCATGCACATTGATTTCTACCTACATCACCCCAATCCACCTCTCTAGGTAAACCAATATCCCCTGCTACCACTACTTTTCCCTCTGCCATAAGTAGCTCCAAGGTGTCTCCTAAAGGGTTGACACCAACTGTGATGGTTGAAAGGAAGCAAATGAGCCTTTTTTTTTTATGTGGAGTCAAAGATCATATTGGCCACAAGTATGTCAAATATCAATTGCAGTAGTTACTACTAAAGCCTCATTCTAATGGGAGGAGGGAAGTTTCAGGAGTGTTTAAAACAGTTGGAAAACCCCGCTTTGGAAGAGAGTCCACCTCAGTCTCTTATTTTCTTTGCATACAATTCAAGGCTCTCAAGGTCTCAATACCATGTGTATTGTAGCTAGACTTGGGACTGTAGCGGCCATTACTCTGGTAGATTGAGAAAGTACCCACAATTTCATTGATGTTAAACTGGTTGGCAAGCTTTCTCTTCTAGTGTGGTAGTAAGGTCAGCAAAAAATGACAGTAGCAGATGATGGTTGTTTTTTCACCAATGGCACCTGAAAGAGGTTAGTTGGGAGGCTCAAGGTTCTAATTTTGCCACTGATTTTATGATCCTGCCCTTGAAAGGGTGTGATATGGTATTTGGGATACAATTTATACTTTTCTTAGGGTCTATCATTTGAGATTTTGCATCCCTGACCATGTAAATTTCTTACCAAGGGAGTCCTTGTACTTTACAAGGAATCATGCCTACTACCATCCACTTGATGATTGTTGCTTAGTCTTCAAAATTCTTCTCCACTATTGGTCAGGAGTTGAGGCCATGTGCCATGGTTATGTCTTTCTCTGCTCAAGTCACTTTGTCAACATCTTCTTTAGACACTAGTGTTGAGCTACAAAAACTTTTGGAGAAGTATGTAGATATTTTTCAAACTCTTACTAGCTTGCCTCCTCCTATGTTACAAGATCATAAGATCCCTTTCAAGGATGTGGGTTCAATGATCAAGATCAAGCCTTATAGATATCCAACAGTTCAAAACACTGAAATGGAGAAGCTAATACAAGAAATGCTATAGGTATACATCATCAGGGATATTAACAACTCTTTTGCCTTTCCAATTATCATGGTTAAAAAAAAAGATGAAAGTTTTGGGCTCTGTGTGGACTATAACCAACTTAACCAACTTACAATCAAGGACAAGTTTCCTATCCTAGTCATTGAAGAGTTGTTGGATGAATTGGGGTAGGCCAAAGTATTTTCCAAGTTGGACTTAAGGTCTTGATATCACTAAATAAGGATGTGGGAGCCTGACATTAACAAGACAACTTTCAAAACTCATGAGGGCCTTTATAAGTTTTTAGTAATGTCTTTTGGCCTCACACACACCCCTTTCAGCTTTCAAGCACTCATGAATGTTATCTTCAAACCATTATTGAGAAAACCACTTTTGGTTTTCTTTGATGACATCTTGGTCTATTCAACAACTTGGCCAACACCTCATCCACCTTAAGGAAGTCTTTCATTTATAAAGAATGCATCAATTTTATGCCGAGCAAAACAAATGTTGCTTTGGCACCTCTCAAATTGAATATTTCGGCCATTTCATATCTTAAGGGACAATGGCCATGGACCAAGCCAAAGTGGAATGTGTGGCTAAGTGGCCTTGTTCCTACATCTATCAAGGAGTTGAAAGGCTTTCTATTTACTACTGTAGATTTATTAAACACTACGATTCCTTGGTCAGACTACAACACCCTTCGCTCGAACCAGTCGTCAGGTTCGAGCTATGGAGTGTCACATTCGTTGCCAAAGAAACTACAAACATTTAACATTCAATTCACAACTTAATGCATACAACATAACAATTTCAAACAGTAACCATGATATACAACCATTCTTGAGTCTTATACGAGGCTACACATCCTCTAAATTTAGCATGGAATCAAACAAGGACCAGTTTGCAAAGATTACAAAATTTTAGGTTAACATCACGTCGTGAAGGAGTTCCTCGTCATGACGTGAAATGTTGGCTTGGGCCTCGTTGTGGCGACGAGGTTCCTAGTCATGTTGTGGCTTGAAGTCCAAAGCTCGTTAACCTACCTCAAATCATAGTGACAAATTAAGTACTTTTTGACACTTAACAAACTTGTTTTCTAGGCATTTTTATAAATTTTCTTGCATTTTCACATTTCTTATTTTAGAATTAAAATATTGTAAAATAAGCGTTTTTACACATTATTTCGAGTTAGTTTACCTAATTTGGCCAATATCGACCTTAAAGTGGCTTTAACGAGCCAATTGAGTGCGTAGGACACCTAACTTTAAACCCAAGAGCATGAGGAACGACAGTCGAGTAGTGATGCAAGCTTTCAGAGTCGCAACACAACCGAGCTGGTCCAAAATTTGACATTTGAAGTTGTGTGTTACGACACAGGTGTGACGTGGGCCAAAAGTTAAGGAAGGGTGTTTTTGTTCACACAACACATACTTGATGTAATTAGGGCTTGTATTTGACCTAATTAAGGTTTCTAAACTCTTTTATAAATAGTTAAGTTGAGGCAAGGCTTAGGAGCTTTTTTTGCAAGGCTGTTTTAGGGTTTTTAGTTTAGGTTTAGTTTAAGGCTTGTATTTGACCTAATTAAGGTTGCTAAAATCTTTTATAAATAGTTAAGTTAAGGCAAGGCTTAAGAGCTTTTTGCAAAGTTGTTTTAGGGTTTTTAGTTTAGTAGATTTAGGTTTAGTTTAGGTTTATTTTATTTTAAACTTTATCTTATTTCTTTTTCTTCGACTTGGATTCAATTTGAGTCCAAGCTTTCATTATTAAATATTTTAGTATTTTTCTTTTATTTCTTGTTTGCAAACGATGAGATCTCGAGCACTGTTAAAGGATTTCGCTATTCTGAGCACATCAAGTCATCAAACGAATAATTTTTATGTCTTTCTCTTTTATATTAATTTGTGTTCTTGCATGATTAATTTAATTTTAGAAAAGATGGTTTTTGAGATGATGAGTGGCTAGATCCTTAGGAAGATTAACAAGTGGATGTGAGAGTAATTAACGAAAGAATTAGGGTTTTTCCAATAGAGTGAGTTGGCATAAATTCATGTGTTTCTAAACACTAGAATTTACAACCCTAGGAAGAAATTAAGGATAAATGAGGTTGAGAGATAAATTTACCGAGTAAATCGTGGATTTATCTCGAATCAGCAAGCTTTTTCCTTATAATGACCTTCTTCAAACTGTTCTAAACCAGAATTACAGTCATCCAAACTTGTCATAAACTGAAACTTGTGATCACATCAAATTTCTTGATGTTGGATCTCATTGTCGCCATCTATGAACAGGTTGATTGCAAAATCCTTACCAAGCTCTAATATCAGTTTATTGGAGATAGAGCCGAATTAAACGATGAACAAGAACAAATAGAAAAAATTAGGCACACAAATTTACATGGAAAAACTCCTCCAATCAAGAGGATAAAAAACCCAGGTAAAGTAGACTTCACTAATGAACAAATAATCGAAGAGTACAAGATGGGGATAATAAAAAACAAAATCCTAAACCCCAAAAACAAAGCTATTTGACTAAAATACAAAATTCTCTTAAAGCTCTCAAAAACTTTATCTTAATGTTATTCACATTCAAGGGTTACTAAAGGCCTTTTTTATAGGCTAAGATTTGAGGTCTAATATTACTAAAATATCTCTAGTGCAATCAAAGTTGGATTGAGAAAAGTAACCTTGCTGAAAGTTTAATACGCAGCTATTTTAATTTGGGAAATCATCGCGACGTCGTAGGCTTTCTCGTCGTGACATCGTCCTTGCTTTGGCTTTGTTTCATCTTTGCGTCGTTGCGACGTCGCGTGATTCCACATTGCGACGTCACCTCTGTTTTGACTCTAATTTATCTGAAAATGCGAGACACACTCCACAGTTTATTTATTATTATAATGCTTATGCATACTTGGCAATGGATGATGCACACAATATGCTTGAAGATCTCCCAACAAGAGAAGAGTTGGATAGGTTGAAACAAATTTTTAAGTTCTTGAAACCTTTTTATAAGATTGCTATTTTATTTTCAAGAGCAAATTATTCCACTACCAAATTGTATTTTGAGATGTGCATCAAATTAAGTCGAATCTTATGAAGGAAATTAGAAGTCTAGATAGCTTTTTGCAAAATATGGCTCTAGCAATGAAACAATATTTGTAAAAATATCAAGATAAATATCTTCTAGTTTTGACTTTGGGGATTATACTTGTTCCACTCTTCAACTTAAAATTTATAAGATTTTGTTTGAAAAAGTACTAATGATTTTGAAATAAGAATAAAAAGTATTTTTGATGAATTGAAAAAGATTGATAAGTATGAAAACGTAAGAGCTTCATACAATTTGGTTGTAGGGAACTTAATGGAAATCTTGAAGGGTTGTTTTTATTTCTTTGAATGGTTTATTGGATATCTCATTTGATTTAAATTAAATTTTGTGTTAACTTTCTATTTATTTTTTGTAGTTCAGTTATTTTAACGTCATGAATCTGACTACAATTCTATATGATATTCTTAGTTGGATATTCTGAACTTACGTCAATGGCAAGAGAGATTTGAAGTGTTTTTATTACCATTGTTGCTTCATAATCAACATTCATCATAGATGGTGAACAAGTGAAGAGGTTATCAATATGTAAAATGTTGAAGTTTTGATAACCACTCTTATTCGGTATATGAATATAAAGACATACTTATATTTATATTTGATAATTAGCCATATAATGGTTGTTATTTGCTTTACATTATTGTAAAATGTTAAGGAAGAAGGAGAATGTTTGAGAGTAGTGGGGAGATCATTGACCTTAACAAGCCAAGTCATGTACATGAGGATTTGATTAGTGTAAGGCCCAAGCTTTTAACATATGGGTTCCTGGAGTAATTCAAATTTTAGGATTGATAATTACATACATCCGCCGCCTATCACTTCTGCTTTTGTATTTGATACAACTATGTCGCAATTTACATCAGCTTTTTCTCAAATCCGAAATGCATGGTCTCAGTAGGTAAACCTAAAAATGAAAAACCAGTACCAGTAACAACCACAGCTGTATCTCAACCTTTTTCTTTTCCCATGCCATGGTATTTGGATTGAGGACCCTTTGTTATGCTATGACACATCACCTAAAGGGGAGAAAGTTCCATCTTTTGACCTGCTGTCTATTGTATGCCTCATTATCAGTTGACTGCTCCTCAAATGTAAAACTCAAGTAAACACACACACCCACATGCAACCATTGATAACCTGGGGTTTTAATAGACGGGGTTTGCATTATCATCACAAAATTATGACTGCCTCAGATGGCCAAAACAGAGGGCGAGGAATTTCAAGGAGGAACTCATTCTGTTCAGTCTGAAAGCATCTCTTCCAACTCAGGTTCATCAGAGATGACTGCATCATAATCCGAACCTGTTCCATTATAATGGAGCTTCTCTTGAGGCCAAACTTGATTCTCATCATCATCCGGATCAGGCCATCTTGGTTCATCATTATCATCATAATCATTCTGATCATCACTTACTATAACCTCTTTTTTTCGTGATGAATCATCCAATTTCCCATTTTTCTTGCTTCTTGAATCTGCAGTTAACTTTTCCCTGGCTTCTGAATCTTCACATATACAAGCAGATGGATTCTCATGAAACTCACCCCTTCCTGGCCTGACCTCCTTTGGTTCCCCCATAAAGCCTCTCTGAAAAGTACGAACTCTAGAGGCAAATGCTTCCCATGTCATGTTGCTTCTGCTCAAGAATAACCGATATAGTTTTTTAGCATTTGGACGAATAGTAGGCTTATGTCCAAAATATTTCCTGCAATAACACAAACAATGAGAAAAGTTGGCCACCATTTGCAGTTATGGAACAGAGACTGGAAGCAGGCTTGTTTACCTTCGTCCAGCTAATATCCTAGCCATGTTACCATTGTTGTTGGTGACAAACACATCACTCTCATCACAAACAATAAAGTCAAGTGCAGCCATTCGAGAAGAGAATGAGGAAAATGGTGCTAATTCTTCCTTTGTGGCAATGGTATCTTTGGAGTAGAAGTTCGGGAAGAGTGATTTTAAGGGTCTCAAAGTTTCCTCCCCTCCATACACTTCACCAGAAGCCACATAGATATGAACATCACTGCCATATCCTAGAGCTCTCAGCATCAAACCAACTTCCTCTGGGGTAAGTGGGCACTTTCCTTGCCTCCTTTGCTTATCAGGATTGTTTTTCTGCAAGCCAATTAACAGATCCATACAGCATTTGCATCAGATCAGGGATTGGAGCTGAATGATGTGTCACAAACAATACAAATTGGATAATTTAAAAGAATTGCAGTTTCTGTTCTCACAATAGCAGTCACTTTAAGAATTCCTCTGCATCTCTTTCTCTCTCTTGTTCTTTATAAAATCCTCACCCACTTGAACCTTTTATAATGTTTTCAATTAATACGTCATGCAAATAGAAAGAACTACATCCCCCCCTTCCCCCTTTCTATTGGTGGGAGGACAGAACAGTATTTATAAACTGAAAAATGATGAAGGGTGATCATAACATTGAAATACTAATTTACTTTCCAAATTGCAAGTTCTTTGCCTGTAAAAAATAAGAATCAGGATGCATTAAACTACTAAGAGTATGAAACTTGAGCCTTACATGTAAAGTTTTCCACCTCTTTCGTATTGCACCTAGTTCATTCCTTTCCTTTTCACCTCCACCATAATCACATCCTGAGAATGCAAGCATATCAGGCTCAAACCTGTAACAAAAACATTTTGCTGCATCAATAATCTTATACCTGCCTTTTGTTATTGAATAGAAAAGATAAGACGCATTCATTCATCGCCTTATGTGGACAAATCTATAATGATGGTTGAAGGCATATCTTTAAAACATGCAAGATATTTTCATTGTAACATCAGATATTTGACCTTCCAGCAAATGGCCATGCTGCCATTTACAGACTATAAAGGAATTGGAGAGTTGTGTATAGTTAGTTGTATTATTCATTTTTGTACCTGCATCATGCATGCAGCAGTTTCAAACCTAAAGCTATATGAAGTCCAGGGATGCTTGTGCACACAGCTAATAAGCGTGATAGATATATAGGACCAAGTATAAAGATACATGCCTCAAGTGCAAAGCAATAAAACGCTTGCTCCTCATCCTCATTCGATGAACAAGTGTTTTCCCCATTTCTAGAATAGGGTCAGCAAACTTCAGAGCATGGTAGTTAACTCGGCATCTTAGCTTTTGCAAATCTGTATCCAATTTGTTTGCAAGTCTGTAATCAAACTTGTTGAGCTGAACTGCATGCTTCGCATAACAAGACAAGTGCCAGTAGTGAAACCAACGTATATTAGATAGCTCTAAAGGACAAAAATAATATCAACTCCCCTGAATTTTATCATTAAATAGAAAGAGTGACATCATGGTTGAAACAAAAACATGTTGAGACTTACGGTGAAACAAATGTCAACAGAAATATAAAAGCCATCCAATAAAGGGACAAGAGATATGAGTTCAAAATTTCAAAAAGTTTTCCAATAAAACTCATTAGCATTCTGAAAGTTGTGTATGCTGGTTCTCTAGACACTTGCTGCTTCCAGTAATTATAAGACTACCTATAAAGGATCTAATAACTCAAGCTGATTTCCCACCATGGCTTCATGGTTATTCCCATTAAGGAAAGGTTTGTTATTATGAGTGCAAGGTTTCCATGCATCACCAATTTTTAGCTTTTTAGCTACCACTCTTAATTACTCTCAGATTCTATATAGCACATAGAAAGATAAGATATGCAGGAGCTTAAACTTAAAAAATAAATAATATATTTGTATTCTTTCAGCTTATTTTATTTAGTTTAAAGTATTAGATATGATTTTTTGATAGCTAGGATTATTATTACTTCAGGGTTAAGTGTGGGATAATTAAACTTTATTTACAAGGAAGAGTAGAAACTTTGTTAGCAAGTAAGTCTCCTATAAATATGCTGTAATAGAATTGACAGCAGCAGACTTTTATTACTATTTCCTACAAGTTAATAAAGAAACCTAGAGGTTTTCTATAACCCTAAGTTTTCTAGAGTTCCATCTTCTTTCCAATCCGTTTCTTCAGCCCTAATTCTTTTCTATTGTTGCTGTTTTCTTCCCCAATCCACATCAATTTGGTAATCAGAACCTAATTAGATTCTAGGGTTTATATTAGGATTTGCTATTAAGCCATGGTTGTATGCATTAGTGGTCGAGGAAGACAAAATCAGTGTCAAGAAACAGAATTGGCTGCGCTACAACGTGCGACTGAAGAATTTTCGCATGCAGATTATGCTTGGCTGGGACAGGAACAAAAGGGAACCTTGATGGAGATTCCTAAAGGTGCCCGCAACCAGTTTGAAATGCTGGAAGGTAGTATCGCTGATAAATTTGATTTCAGTGATAAAGAAACGTCTTTCATGATGCTGGAACTGCAAACCCTGTTGTACGAGGTGGATTGAAGCAGTGGTTGATGCATTCCCTTCAAGTAAACGAGGGTGGAATCAATGTTGAAGTTGCTGATTCTCTTTGCAAGATGCATGTAGAAGAGAAATATTATGATATGTTAGAACCGATTTATGGTGAATATCCTGAAGAAAGTGAAGCAATTAATGTTCATACGGTTCATGGAGAGTCTTTGGTTGTTCATACAATCATAGACACATCTTTAGAAGAGGGGGAGGATTGGAGGCAAGTTGAAAAATTCCTGGATATCTCAAGGGAAATTATGCCTGGTGGTAATTCTGAAATAAAAAGAGCTGATTCAGTTTCTACAATTAAAACAGATTCTTCCAAGAGAGAATCCAATGTTGAACTCAAGAAAAAGCAAGAAAACTTTTAAGGCAAGTAACAGTGTAAAGGTGATGCAGCCTTTTAGAGTAAAATTACTTGAACTTGATGTAAAAGATGTTACTGAAAATCTGGTTCCAATTATCTCGGGTGAAATAGGCGTTGCTAAAATAGGAGAGAGACTTGGTGAAAGAGGTACCAATGAGGATTTTTGTTGATAATTTCACATGACTGTTTTCCTTGGCATCCAGACAACAAATATTTGTTTGAAACTCTCGGTCTAGTTCATTTTTTCTCCGAGACAACTTTTAAGACTATAGATGGCCTTTATGAGTGGTTAGTAACGCCAAACACATTTAGGCAGATCATGAGTGAGGTAAGTAGACAACTTAGGCATTACAAAACAGCATGCTGCTGCTGTAATAGCTACCTTAAATGCAGAACTAACTATTCTGAACGTGAGCAATCATGAGCACTCTATTAATTTCAGTGGAACACCAATCAGCTATGTTGCTAATGCTATTTCACTTTAAAAGTCGGTTTTAGTTGGGAAGACTAATATCTTCATATCGGCTAAGACTTCAGGGACTGCTTTGCTTGATGAAAGGTCATTGTTGGCATGCATAGGTCACACAATTCCAACTGGTTGCAGATTTCAAATCAGCTTAACACTGCCGATTAGACTGGGGAAAGTGCCTCCACTGTTACATTGGCTTGATCATAAGAAAAGCACCATTTCATTCATTTTTTTTTTTTTGCCTTCCGTTTCTGTTACACCGATTACACAGCCTAATCAGCTAAAGAAGGCGCTTCAATCAATTGATTCCAATCATATGAAGGAGAATGCCCTTTTCAAGGAGAATGTAGCTATCAGTAAAAATGCATCTGATGCACAGCTGTTAGTAACACAGAATCAACATTCCGATGGAATTCATTTTGGTGAGTCTGGAGGTTTCTTCAATGTAAATATATTGAGCCAAGCTAATGATCTTGCTAAAAGTAATGGATCATATTTCAAGAGATCAAATGTAACTAGTGTTGGAAGCAACTCATATGGACATGGAGGTCTAAGCAATAAAGTGTGACTAGTGTTGACAGCAAGCCATCTGGACATGGAAGGTCTAATTCAAATGGTGTCGAAAAACAACAGGGCAATGACACCTTAAAACATCAGACTATAAACAGGCTTCTTTTTTCTCTCATCATTGCATTCATATCATGTGCTCTTTGTGCATTATCTGATAAATCATCCGTCCTCTCTCTCGCTGCCTCTTTTACAATAGAATCCCAAGAAATCGTGATTGGCAGTACTATTGGTCAACTGTTTGTCCTTCCTTAACAGTTTTTGCACAATATGTCCGAGTCTATATTTCCTTGCAATGCAAGAAAAAGAGCAGTTAATTTTTCTGCTTGGATTCGTGGAGGATAAAATCTTATGGAAGGGGGAATTAATGTGACTGCAGATTTGCAATGTGGTGATATTTTCCATTTATTTTCACTAGTTCTGGTGCATTTCTTGTTTTTCCATGCTTACAAGATGAAGGTGTGGGTGAAACTACAAAGTTGAGAAGATTAAAACGTAGAGCTGAGGATACTGAATTCTATGATGTGGATATGGCTAAGAAACTAAAATCCATCGCACAAGGTGAATTTGTTTCACGAGGATAAAAGGACTTTCTAAGTATCATGGTATCCGTATATAGCAGAAGATTTCTCACATCCAATGCTTTAGAATTGTTCAAAGATGAGGAGACATACAATCTTGAGCTTTTGAATGATGAAAGTGTAACTAGTTTGGATCAGATGAAGGAAATGCTTGAGTTTAGAAAGAATGTCAGTATAGCATCGAAGTTTGGCAAGTCACCTTGGGAAGGACAAGGCAGCCACTTTCATCCTGAGTTGGACAAGGTTGTTTGCACCGAAATTCGGAGGGTTGGTGATCAAGGTTTGAGCATGGAAGATGTTTATAGTCACGTCAGAATGCCAGAAGAAAAAGGCACCTGAAACTATCATTCTTGCACTTCAAGAATTTGTAAGAAACCAGATAGTTTACTAATCTGTAATGGTTAAAGCTGCCGATATTCTTGACCAGGAAATCTATGGAATGAAGCTGCATGGGCATACAAAGTTAGGAGAAGGAAAATATAAAAACCAAAATCATGCTTTAATTATTACCTGTGGAGAAGCTTTTCAAACTGTTGATATGATCCAGGAAAATTACATGACGGAGAGACTGAAAAGAGCTGATCAAGAAAATTATGCTGAAGTGGTGAAAGTTCTCTTACCGCAGTCAAGTTTGCCAAGCCAGGGAGAATGATACAGGAGCTTAAAATTAAAAAATAAATAAATAAATTTTATTATTTCAGCTTATTTTATTTAGTTTAAAGTATTTGATGTGTTTTTTGACAGCTAGGATTATTATTACTTGAGGGTTAAGTCTAGGATTATCAATTAAACTTTATTATCAAGGAAGACTAGAAACTTTATTAGCAAGTAAGTCTCCTATAAATATGCTGTAATAGAATTGACTGCAGCAGACTTTTATTATTATTTCCTTGAAGTTAATAAAGACACCTAGAGGTTTTCTATAACCCTAAGTTTTCTAGAGTTCCATCTTCTTTCCAATTTGTTTGTTCAGCCCTAATTCTTTTCTATTGTTGCCATTTTCTTCCCCAATCCACATCACTATTACTCGATAATTCTTCAAAATCCTATCCAGCTCCAGGAACCAGCAAACCAACTTCTGCTTACAAGCATGGTTGACTTCAGCAACATATTTGTTAATTTTTCTCCATAAGGAAGGAAAAGATAGAAAGAGTAGAGGCAGCTATTACAATCACAAGAAAAGAAAAAGAAAAAGTAAATAAAGAAACCCAAAAGCAGCTCCTGACCAGTTAAGGATTACACGTATAAAATTGACCATTAAAAATGTCGAGAATAGGAACTTACATGCCTTTTCAAAATAACCGGCAATACACGATTTTGGTAACATCTTTCACTACATTTCCTTGGAACTCGCATGGTGTATGGAGTCCAACTCTTCCCTCCCCTTTTAGGCAGCTGCTTTATAATTTTAACATCTTTTGACAAAGATGATATGAACCAATCAACATCAAAGATCTCTGAGAAGTTACTGGACAAGAGAAAGCAGAAATTGTCACATAACTTAGTGACAACTGAATTTATACAGAACTTCTTCTGTTTAATATGGATGGCTAAATGATATTAGGAATTCAAATGGCTAAATATCTTTCATTACATTACACACCTCGCATCCTTCCAAAAGGATTTTTGGTCCAGCTTTGGGACAACAAGAGTAGCATTCAAAATGCGAGCAGCAACAACAGCATCTGTAATCTGCCACATGCATTACTAGTAAGCTTGACCATAAAATGGCATCAATAAAACAATGATCCAATCCTTGTGGTCATGTGACATTGATGGTAAGTCGGTAACAGAAAGTTCAAACTAGGGATCTAAAGGACCAATAGCTTTAAGCATGTCAGTAGATCACTAAAGTTTCCATCGGACAGAAGCAGATGAAAGCAATGCCTCGTGCTTGTTACAGCTTTTGATTGATTTGCAGCCCATCACATTATTTTCTTTTTAAACAGTTTAGTTTCCAATTGAGCAATCCTTAAAGCAGACACTTCATTATACAATTTCGTTCCATATTTATATCCACTTACAATTACAACTAAACTACTATATTTCCACTCTGACCAATCAAGAGAATGCATTTGAGTTCCGCCATTGCAAGCTCTATGAGGATTTAGCAAGAGAAACATGAATTTTACTTGCTGACTTTGCAGCTTCTCATGCTAATTATGACATTGAACCCAAAATTAAGGCAGTAAAATGCTAAAAGACGTCATCCTTGCAGATAAAATAACTGTAATGAGAAGTAGCTATCAGAATTACCCCGGTTCTTTGTTGATTCAAGCCTCCACTAGTGGCAATAGCCAAATATCGAGTGGGACGTGAAACAGCTTCAGCTTCTGCAATACAATAAACGCATTAATGCTTTTTCTGTTGCATTAAGTATATCTGCAATTTCATAACTGTTCAAAGCAGTATAAAAACCCTAAATCATTACAATCCTTATATCATTATTTTTAGACAATTTGACCTTTCCCAAATCCATTATCAAGGAACCTAAAGTTTCTCCACAAAAATGTACAATTAATCAGTTAAATTACAGAAAAAATGATTATACGCACTTGCAAATTTGGCGCTGACATTACTGCATCCGTAAAAAAATTTAGCATTTCTCGAACTCCATATATCACGATCTAATTTTCCTCCGCTACTCTGATTCTCGGAAACAATATTAGAAATTAAATCAACGGTTGGTATCCAACGAAATCTAAATCAAAACGCATAATCACTAAAATTATAAATAATAATACAAGAAAAGAATGAAGCCTAACTGGAACATGGAAAACTGAATCGCCACTGGTAACAGGATCCTCAACGACTGCGTTAAACTACACAAAGGGATAAAAGATGAAGTTATGCGTAAACAAAAACCAGACATAAATTCAACGCGAATTAAAACCTAGGAGAGAGAGTAGGAAATACAGAGTTGTGGTGATGGCGAATGTGAAAGTGCTGCGATTCGTTAGGAGAAGGAGCGAGAAAGGAAAGGAAAGCGAAGAGGATAAGAAGAACCCCGAAAATGGCGGATATGAACTTAACCAGAGAGCGGAAGCGGTTGTAGGAAAGGTTTTGCCGCCGTGGCAAGGCCATTGCAAGGATTCAGGTGACGCCGGTTTTCACTCTCTTCCAAGCAAGAAGATAAAGTGGAGAGAGTGAGAAAGTGATTAATCTCTCTCTGCTACGACTCCACCATAACTTGAAGCTTATTAATAGTAACAAAGTATTGCCATTGGCCGATAAGGACAAAATGAAATGAGAAGTGAAAAAAGTATGAACAAAAACCACCTCAAGACGAAACGAATAACAGGTGGGGTGATTGCGGTGGTGATCTGGCTTTTGCCCAGTTTCATTTCTTTTTTAAAGAGTGCCAGTGTTTTACTATCACTATTCACTACCAGTAGAAAGTCCTATGACACTCTCAAAACTGAGGTGAAAACTGAAAAAAAATAAGAAGATTATTAGTAAAAGAAGCTCAATAATTCTGTCTCTCAAAAAGGGGAAAATTTTATTACATTGAAGTCCGACCATTTTATCTTCTAAAATAAGTTTCCTAACATTAGACATTGGTGAATCAATAATTTTCCTATCATATTTGTTCTTACAACAAGATTTAGCTATGCAATTAATCACTTTATTCACTTCACGAAAGTCATGTTGAAATTCGACAGTCCAATTGCGCTTGCATTTCTCCTCTATTCTTTGAACTAAGGTTGTTAATGATGAACTTAGCGTATCATATGTTAGCATATCTATTGCACTTTATTATTAGATTCAATTATCACTTTGGTGTAACCCTTCCTCTAAGATATTTCAAAACCATGGAAGATCGCCCATAACTCAACTGTTAGAGCAGAACTTCTCTTAATAAATCATCGAAATCCTATTAATCGATTATCATACATGTTAAATAAAACGTCACCTACAACTGACTAGTTTCCTCTCTCTACTGTAGCTCCATCTGAATTAATCTTCACCCAATCGTGTTTAGGTGCCTTCTATTTGATGGAAGTATATCTTGATGATTCTTCTTTCAACTCTGTTGCTTTATGTTCATTACTAATATTATTAAGGCTCGTTAATTTACAATTACAACTTAAGTTCATTGATTTACAATCATGAACAATTTCTGTTGTGTGAGTTGATTTATGATTGCAACTCCAAATAGTTTGTTGATGTATGATCACAAATGATATTATTAAGGCTCGCTCATTTACAATCATGAACAATTTCTTTTGAGTTAGTTGATTTACGATCGCAACTCCAAATAACTCATTGATTTACGATCACGACCGGTATTATTAAGGCTTGCTTATCTAAGATCACAACATAAGTTCATTGATTCACGATCATGAACAATTTCTTTATGAAATAGATGATAGTCATTTTGAATTCACATATTTATAATTATAATAAATATTTTAAAATTTCATTAATTTAAATTCATAACTATACTAAAAAATTATTTTTATCTTTATATAAAATTTTAATTAATATATTTATTAAATAATTTTTTCACCGGTGTGCCATAATTTAATGATACAATCAACTTTTATCAAATATAATCTTACTTATTAATGATGATGTTTTACTAAAATATTTGCTTTTTAGTTAGTGAAAAATTGATTTGATTGTTTTTTATCAAAAAATTAATGTCAAATATATTTAATTTTGAAATTATAATTTCTCGAGTCACTGATTTTCTTTTTATTTAGGTTTATCATTTGGAACTTGAATTTGACATTTTTTTTAATTTGATACCTAAACATTTTTTATCCAATTTGATACTTGAACTCGAAATTTTTTCTTAATTTGGTACCTAAGTTTTTTTTAAATTCAATTTGATACCCAAATTTATTAAATATTATAAAAATTACGTAAAACAAAATCAGTGTCGAAATTCTTTTTGTTATGCTAAAAAAATATTGTCAGTTTAGAGAAAATTCATGTTAAAAATAAGTATTGAGTTATGCTTAACATATTAATATTAAAAAAAGATTAGGTATCAAATTAGAAAAAAGAGTCAAGTTCAGGTACCAAATTGGATCCCAAAAAATTTAAGTACCAACTTAAAAAAAGTGTTAAGTTTAAGCACTAAATTTAAAAAAAAGTGTCAAGTTTGAGTATCAAATTATATAAAAAAATTTAGGTACCGAATTAAAAAATATTAAATTCAAGTATAAAATATTATATTAAACCTTTTACTTATGGATAATGTTTACTCACTGTACTTAACCAAAACGGACCTCAATAGCTGAATAAATCCGAGACCCAACCCGAAGGACGAACCCGCTCCATTATAGGTAATCCTGTGGGTGCTAGTCCACGCTCTTCTGGTGAATGATATGAAACATAAACCTGCTGCAATTTCCATTTTCACACCAACCAACAAACCCTCATCTTTCGGAACTGCCAAAATACTCACCACTCTCACTTCCACTTTAATGTCTGCACTATAAAGCATACCACTATTAAAACTTCCTTTTAATTGGCAAGGAAAAAACCAAAGTGAATAGAAGAAATAAAGCTGTGAGGGAGAGATGAATTCCTTGGCCCTGAAACCCTCTTCTTTTGTATTGCAATCTTCTTTCACTGTCTTCTCTTCCTACGATAAGTCTAAACAATCCTTTCCTTCGGTTCGCTTCCCAATTAATATTAAAAGCAACACAAGATTGGGTTTGAGAATTAAGGCTTATGATTCTTCCAAAAGCGATGATGCCTCTAAGCCCAACGGTGATTACAAGCCTCCTAATGGCACTCTGGTATCTCTCTCTTCCTTTTATGGGGTTTTTCTTGGATGGGTGTTTTATGCATGTCGTTTTAAGTGTCCCCCTTTTTTCTCTTTCCTCTTTTATAAAGAAAAATCAGCAGCCTAAGACCAGGCGAGATATTCTGTTGGGGTATGTGAAAAATGTGCAGCCGGAGTTCATGGAATTGTTCGTGAAACGAGCCCCTCAACAGGTTTGATTTTTCCTTTTTTGCTAAGGATTCTAATTTCTTAGGCCCTGGAAATGAAATGAAACTGAAAGTTCAAATGTTACTCTTTTTGGTCTAATTGTGCTCTCAGTACCTGTACCCTGCGCTCTTCTCATATTTGAAATTTAGCCGCTCTACTCTTAATCCCATGAATTTAGTACCTCTACTCTTTTGATTTAATATAATTGAAGTCAAATTGATAAAACCCTCAAAGGACTTCCTTTTAAGTTAGATTATGTGCCATCTTTTAAATTTAAAAAATTGCCAAATAAGCATAAAATTTTTATCTATGGGGTTGCGTGGTTTCTAATTCTGAATCAAGGGTAGTAAGATTCTTCAGCTAAAGTCTAATACTTTTTGTTTCTTATATGGCTTTTCCTAGTTTTAAATTGGCCTTGTGAGCAAATTCTTTTATTTTAATATACCATATAATCCAATTTAATGGAAGTTCTTTGACGAGATCATCAATTGGAAATAAAAAATAGTAAAGGGATTAGATCTTTTGAGTTAAAAGTAGTGGTCTAAATTTCAAATGTGTGAAGAGTACAAGGATTGGGAGCATAACTAAACTTGCTTATTTTTCCAGGTTGTTGAGGCTATGCGGCAAACGGTGACAAACATGATTGGAACACTGCCCCCGCAATTCTTTGCTGTGACTGTCACCACTGTAAGCATATTGTGATAAGACATGTTCTCTGTTTTGATTTTGACTATGTTTATCAGTGTTATTGAACTATAAGCATGTTGGTTTAGACAATCATCGGGATCTCTTCAGTTTCACTTTTAGGTTGTTGAAAATCTTGCACAACTAATGTATGGTGTTATGATTACTGGATATATGTAAGATGCATTGCACAATATATGTTCTTTGTGTATATTTTGATTATATTTATTAGTGTTATTGAGCTTTATTATTGTTGGTTCAGACGATCATTTGGATTTCTTTGATTTCCCTTTAGGTTGCTGAAAATCTTGCACAACTTATGTACAGTGTTATGATGACTGGATATATGTTTAAGAATGCACAGTATCGATTGGAATTGCAACAAAGTTTAGAGCAGGCTACTCTTCCTGAGGTGCAAGAGAAAAAGGTATGTGTTTTTCCCCTTTTGCATGTTGAAAGAAACCAAGATGCTAGCTGTTATCTCGAGGCTGCTGCTATTGCTTTGCCACTGAATCCATACCCAAAAAGTATTAGTTCTCGGTTCTCCCATCACATCATCCCTTTGGTGGTTTGTTCTGGAACCATGTATAATGGCCTGTTCTGACAGGGAGAAATCTCACATTGATAGATATGAGAAACAAAACATAGTTAGATGGCATAGCATGATGTATTTCATTTTAGTGATACAACTGCATGGGTCAGTGGTGTTTATACAGAACATACCTGTTTTGATTAATATCTATTCTTTAAGTTGTTGAATCCTATCAAGTTATCTGTGCCATGTTTTTCTCCGGAGAGATAATTTGTCTAATTTGATTTTACTGTAAGTTTAGTTTGTCTGAAGTGACGAACAATGCAAAATTTGTAATTTTTTTTGTGTATTTCTTGTTTAAAAGTTTGGTGACAATTACTGATTGATTTCTTCAATTTATTGCACGCTGCTCTTAATTTAATTTTCACCATGTTGACTGAACTGCTTAATGGCAATGTCATCTATATCCATAAACTCTTAATTCTTAATTGTCCAAATATTTTTCATTGGTGCTAAAGGGTTTCATCTTTACAGGATGTTCCAGATTATGCACCTGGTACTCAAAAGAATGTGTCTGGTGAAGTTATTAGGTGGAATAATGTTTCTGGCCCAGAGAAAATAGATGCTAAAAAGTACATTGAGTTACTTGAAGCAGAGATCGAGGAACTAAATCGTCAAGTTGGTAGAAATTCTGCAAATGGTCCAAATGAACTGTTAGAATATCTCAAGTCTCTTGAGCCACAAAATTTGAAGGTAAATAAAGCCATTTATAATTTGATAGCTTTGGTTTCAGTTAACAGTTGATTCTGTACATCGTTTGCATTTTGATTATGGCTAGAACTTAATGAATACTTGTTGCATTACATGAGATTTATCTACATATTTTTAACTCTAGTTGCATGCTCTGTAGGAGTTGACAAGCAGTGCCGGGGAGGATGTCGTGTTTGCAATGAATACGTTCATCAAGCGTCTTTTAGCTGTTTCGGATCCTAACCAAATGAAGGTTACCATTATATTACTTTAAAAAGTCTTGGCATTATGGTTTAAATTTTCATTCATAAGAGGAAACCAGTAACCATTCATCTTCTTGCCCTTTGTTTTGGAGAATGAGAATCTGAGTCTCACCTTTTGATTTGGGAGATACATGCACCTTGTGAAAAAATGTGTAATCCTTGCATACTACAATTTCAGTTCATATTTGAAAGAGACATCCTTTTAAGTTTACCATGTTTTGTATTACAGACAAGTGTAACTGAGACGAGCGCACCGGAACTAGCCAAGCTTCTTTATTGGCTCATGGTGGTTGGATACAGCCTTCGGAACATTGAAGTCCGATTTGACATGGAAAGGGTACTTGGCACTCCTCCAAAGCTTGCCGAGTTGCCTCCAGGTGAAAATATTTAGGTGCTGGTGGGAAACTACAAATATACTCGATAGTAAATTTGGATCACATTAACCTGCTATTATTTATGAGGAGAAGCAGAGGGTTCATTCAGAGTGATTTACTGCTGTAGAAAACGTGGAAATTTTGCGCATGCCTTACATTTTTGGCTTCTATAATAGCTTTAAAACTTATTATGAAACAGGTCTTTTCAACAGTAACTCTAACATTTAAATACAACTGAATTTTGGATTTGGTTCAACATGGAAAAAATCTAAATGCTCATCTACTACAAGTCAATATCAAATTCCTTATCGACATCTCTGTTTGGATGTTAACCACCAGGGTTTCTATTTAATTTTACTTTATCCCATAGCTATCATTGGGAACATTAGATAAAACCCTGGAATGGTTTGTATGGTCAGCGTGCAATTTACCTATGTTCCATGATCCCAATCATTGCAAGAACTTGCAGTCTGCCCCCCAAAACATGGCTGCAACTTGCAACTAGTGAAGAATCATGCTCATCATCTCGTATCCGTTGCAACCATATTTGAAAACTGGTTGGATATTGACGGTGCCCTTCTTGTTACGGCTGTTTACATGTTCTACCGAGCAGTAGCACCATTTTATATTCTGCAAAACTGTCAAACCATTCAAGGAAATCTGCATAAGCTCATTCCATAAGCTCTAGGGTATTTTAGCTGGAAACGCATATAAAACAGTTCTAGTTGAATCATAATTAGTTGACAATCTTGTAGCCCATTGACTTTGATTCGGTGACCAAGAAACTGGAAACCCAAGAATAGCACACCAGCGTAAGTTCAAAAGAGCCGCAGCTAGATACTCATCATAATCCTTAAAGAATTGGAGTATCCTTGACTCAGCTTGTAAGTCCTCAGAACTCACAAAATCTTTCTCAAATTCTATCTTCTTTTCTTCCAGTGTTATGTCTTCATACGAGATCATCCACATACTCAAAACCTGCAGTGCTTCCATGGCAGTGTTATGAAAACCACCATCAACATATGCAGAGAATACATAATTGCAGGTTACAGGGTCAGGCTGGACTTTGTCTTGGTGCATCCGCTCAATAATAAATTCAATTATGTCGATCCTTACCTGACATTCATCCATGAAATCCAGAACCAGTGTCAAGAACTTATACAGCAGCAGAAGCACAACACGAGACTAGTAATGTCCAGTAACTACATTTATCAACCTTATTCTCTGCACATGATATTGTTACAAATAAAGAAAGAAATAGAAACATTAGCAAAGGAATCCTAGGTACAGTTCACTTTCAACAGTCTTACAAGCAATAATGGCATGTTCTTATTTCTTTATAGAAATTCTGCCAAAAACATGTAAATTCCTCCAGTAAGGGATTTTTCTGACACCTTAGAGATGCAGCAGGCAATATCAGATAAGAGAATGAATTCTTGTATTATAACATAAACAATTTTCACGGTGTTGGTATTAGAATGTGTCAGGACATCCTACAGAAGCCAGCAAGCCAACTATGAGTTGGAGTACCTTTGAAGACACAAAAACTCATGTTTTGAGTATTCTCACCCATAAAATGTACTTATGAATAGCATCTAGTGGCAAAGAACCAGTAAAATCCGACAGGAATATCCAACATAAAACCCTATCAAACAACAGGAGATTGCTCAGACATGGTGACGCTTACTAAGGCATTCTCAAGAAAAGGATGCAGAATCCCTTTCTCTCAATCAGTTCAGATGATGAAAGAGACATGCATAGGCAGAAAATGGAGAGAACAGTAAATTCAGTTGCAAAACTTTATGTAGGTTACTTTTTCCAATAGCATGCATTTGCAGAAAAAGTAATGCCATATGTCCCAAGAGGAGAGAGAGAGAGAGACTGGAAGGATACCTTTTCACTTGCTTTTTTAAGGATGGTATTATACATTAATACATCCAATTGATGACCTTCTAAACTTGCCTGATCCATAAGACTTAATGCTTCATCAAAATTTTCATATTCCAGCAATATCTTCATAAAATGTACTCAAGTGTTAGAAAATGAATTTACCAACTATATAATAAGTACAAACTAAATGCTCCTCTCTGTTACTCACAAAGAGGTATTCACAGTACGGGACCTACGGTTGCAAATAAAATCTTTTGCTTTAGATGGATGGACATTCTAAGGAAAATCCATTTCATACGTCCTATGGTTACAATATGCAGGGCAGCTAAGAGAAGTTTATTAGTGAAGACTAAAAGATCAAAATTACATTTTAAGGATAGGGATCTGAATATTTAACTTAAAAAGGGTAATATGAAATGCACCAAAGCATAACGATGCCAAGTTCTCTATTTTTGTACTTACAGAAGAATATTTTCCGGTATGTATAAGGATTATAACCTTTTCAAATCCCAAGTTTTCTTGAAGCTTTGGATACTTAAAAATTAATAAAACAAGTTTGGGAGATAAGTTCAGGATAATAGCATGCAAATGAATTAGAGATATTTCGTTTGGGCTTATCCATTTCTCTTTGATATGCTTACAATGGTGGCAATATTGCTACATAATTAATTTGATAGATGGGACGAGATAAAACAAGAATACCTTCATTAGTGCCGTGTATGTCCTTGTCTCCGGATAAAACCCATGGCGCACCATCATGGAAACTAGTGCACAACCAGATTTGAAACATTTTATATAGCTACAACAATCAACCATTATATTGTATGTTGCAGCATTTGGTTGGAAACCAGATGATGTCATTTTTTTAAATATTTGTATCGCCATGTGACTCTGCACATGGAGGGAAAATATAATTTTATGCAAATATTATATATAAAACACAACTGCCAAAATTGCAAACAGTAAAACTACATTGTTAGAAGCACTCACTTCATTAGCCTCAACAAGTGAATGCAGAACTACATTATAGATGGGTGCTCCCAACTTAGTATTAGTATGGCAGAAAAGGTTCTCAGCAACATGTAAGTACTGAAGCAGTTCTATTGTCATCCCCTCAGCTCCAAGTGCTTTTAGCTGAAAATTTTCCAGGCAAGTAACTCATACATAAGATTGGTCATGGTCCATATAAAACAGAAAATACATCGGCGGGAAATTTACCAAGTTCTTCATTGATAAATGACTATGTCGAACACCATTTGCAGCCATATCCATTTCTATAGCATTTATTCGTTTTCTTGAGTCAACATGTGACAATCTGTTCCCCTCTTCATAAGGAGCATTCACATTACCAAACAATGAAAATAATAGCTCATATGTCCTGATATCTGGCTGAAGCTCTAGTTGTCTCATTTTAGCCAATATCCGAAGAGCTCTCTTTGGCTGATCCTGCAAAATTAATGCAACATGAATTTACACCAAAGGAGATAAATTATGCTTATTCACTGTTTGCTTTCGTTCCTTGGTCCTTGTCTGTGTTGATACCCTCATTTACTGAATACATATATAATTTTATACAATCAAGTGGCTATTGATCTATTAATAACTAATATGCTTCTTAAATCTAAAACCTAATGGTTTATCATCCTTGTTGCTATATATACTGTTTTATTCTCATTTGCTGCAGGATAGCCAGAGCCAAATAAACAATTTTGCTCCAAACAAGAGCAACAGGAGCACACCTTCAGTAAAGGTTTCTGAAGCATGTTACGTAACAGGTGAGGCCTTGAAAGCAAGTTCTAGTATTAAGTGACTGATTGGGAAAGAAAAAAAGAAAAAAGAAGAAAACTGATTGAATAATTACTGTTTTTCTAGTTTCATGAGCAAAAACTTGCTTATGCACTCACAGATGCATAATCAATGAAATTGAAGAGAAAATTTGAACAAGCCAGGGAGAAAACAAACAATCTGGTTTTACGTCCACTTACCATATTATCACAAGCTTCAAGAAAAGCATTAAAAGGATATGGATATGGGCATTCACAAACTTGCTCCAATAGAGCCTCAGCTAAGTCAAGTTCCAGTGCGTTACTACATTGTACCGAAATAGCTGCAAGGGTTGAATCATGAGGCTTCAGATTTCTCTCTTCCATTACTTTTAACTGCACAGAATTGAGGCCAAATGGAAATTTTGGTACAATAAGAAATATCACCAAAGCATAACTAATCATGCAATTAAATAAATACAACCTACCATTTCCATGCCAGCACCGAATCCTCTTCTTTGAATAATGGCTCTCACAAAGCCATCATATGTATGGCTTGATGGCTGCAATCCAAGATTTTGCATCTAGAAAAACACAAAGATCAAAATAAAGTAAGATTTTAACTATTAGGACAGACACATCTCTCAAGTTACTTTAGATATGAAATTTATCTCCCTACAGGATAATTTCAGAAAGAATCATTATCCAAGAATTATGGTCTCCAAATCAGACATTGTTACTATTGCATAGAAAAACCAGAAGTTTGTGGTAGAGAAATAGTCCTACAAGCTTCATCAATTGTTCTGCTAGTCCATAAGCTCGAGCTTGTGCACAAGCGTGCAGTACATCATTGATGGACAACCTCAGAACTTCCATAACAGGCAAGTTCTTATAGTTATTCAGCATGCCAACTGTAGCACTGATTGACTTTGGTCTCTCTATGTTGGAGGGATCAGTGTCAAATTTGAAGGCAAGAGACTGCTCATTCTCTCCTGATTGAACATTTTGTAATCCTAATTCATTTTTGGATGGTATGGGGATGTCTAATCTTGAAGAATGCAACCTTCCTTCATCAGTCCTACTAACAAAATGCTTCCCACTAATAGCTAAAGCCACCATATATTGCAATGTTTCATATCCAGATTTTAAATCTTTCAATCTTGTAAAGGACCAGATAAACCTTCGAAGAGAAATTATATTTAGACTGTAGTGTTTGATATAGTCCTCCCAAATTTCACGGACTGTAGATAAATCTTGCTGCCAAACTGCAAGCTGAAAGATTAAGGAACAGCAGAAGCAACCAGATAAGATTACCAATATGATGGACCTGTCTATAAGATGTCAATACTTTAAATAGATGAATCACGAAACAAACTTTAAGATAGCTAACCACTTATTTCAATATTTTACATAATAGGCAAGCTCTGAAGGGGAAGACAGGAAACCTAGTAATATAAACCTACAATAAAAAGAAAGAAAAATTCAAGATCAACACTGTTTCTACACACCTTGAGAAGCTCTGAATATGTAATTTCATTTTTCCCAACTCTTTGCAGCTCCATCATATCTAAACATTGATTAACATGGATTATGCTTTTCATCTTTGCACAGGCTCCTAAGAAACAGTTGTATACGGAAAGAAGAGGATAGATGCCATGATTCTCCCTAAGGAATTTCATGAACTTGGATGCCTGATGGAAATAAAACAGGAAGAAATGAGAAAACTTGTAATGGAAATTGAGGAAGAGGAGCTGCATAAGCATCCATCTACATACATTTTAAAGTGATTCAGGACAATAATAACATTAATGACTACAGAGAACAACTATAAGTACAACCATGCAGCAGTGACAAAAGATTGTTGACAATTACACAAGAGAAAAGGTTGTAGGTTGTTCTAGTTAAGTTAAATGGATCAACACCCAAAGATACACTGAGGTAATACATTTAGAAGATCAGTGTTTAATAATTGAACAAACAGTTAGATAAAAGGCATACCTCCTCCAAGTAACCTCCTCTACAAAAAGCTCGGACCATAAGCAAATAGCATGTATTATTCAAACCAATCTCCTTCTCCTCCATTAATCTCCATGTTTCCATAACGAACTGGACAAGACAGGAAAAAAATCACAACTGTTACTCTGCCAAGTATAACCAATGATGCCATCTTTTCTTCCTTTTCCAGTTTGTCAAATATTATTAATAATCATATTATCTATGTCATAAGCTTAAATCAAGAGAAGAGATAGACATTGAGGTTTACACAGTTGCATGCAGGTAGCTAAAATTCCATGTTGAGCAACTTACCAAAGGATCAGGTGACCTTGCACAGTAGTTAAGAATGTAAACGAAGTCATTGGCTTTTAAAGACTGGTTTCCGTTACCAAAGTCCAAAAGCAGGCTAGAAGCTCTACTTCTCTCACCTAAGCGAAGGGCATCAACAATTTGCACTTGAATGGACTCTGTTAATGGCTCTCCTCTATATCCCAGAAACACATTACCTGCGTTCACAAGCTTCCTCTTAAGATTTCATTCGATAGATATGCCCACTCAGACAAACGAAAGCTTACGCTGCAGATATCAATTTCTTCAGTTAAATAACAATAATTAAAATAATGGAAGAGTTTGGCTAATGACCATTAATAGTTGCAACACTTCTACATAATTCCAATCTTCTGATAAAATTTCCTCGTCCCTGAAACAGCATTTGATTAGTTAACCAATAATATAGAACAATAAACAAACGTTCCATAATTTAGAATAATTGGCAAATAGAAACATCTGATTCCTCAAAGAAGAAAAACAAAGGACTTACACGTTCAACTTCACCCGATTTGAATCTACATAAGGTGTCTGCGATTGAGCGCAAAGGAATCCTCATTCCCTTTAATGTTACAGTGTTCAATGAAGAATTCAGCTTTTTCAGTGGGTTTTCCCTTTAGGGTTTAAGCATGTTGAAACATTAGTTGGATTCATAAGCAGTAAAAACAGAACAATTAACGGCGTTCAATTCAACCTCATCAATCGCTCCTCCCTTCGCTGCTTGGAACGACGGAATTAGCTGATTTGCAGATATAAATACATCCATACACCCGCACGCAGCGGATCCACTAATCCCGCAATGTGGTCGGCCTTTGAGTCAAGATTTGGCCCAATATAATTGTCTAACAATATGATCTACCTCTTGGGCCCAAAATGTCTGAGCCTAGGCTTAATAAGACCAACGACTTACGTTTATAGATTACAAAGATCTGGTAGATACCATGTAGTAGAGGTGTTTAAATTTCGATTAAAATTTAATTAATCGATCGAATTTATTTAATTTTGTTAATCAGTTGATTTAATTCATTTGGAGGTCAGTTAAATTTTTTTTGAAATTTCGATTAATAATTAATTCAATTCAAAATTAAATAATTAACCGAATTAACCAAACTTAATAAATAATATTATATATTATATATATTAGGCTATCACTAATTCGGTTAATTTGATTAGTTCGGATAATTCGATAAATGAACATTATCAATTTATTTATTATATGTTTTATACTTGCTTTAACAAAAAAAAAATATAAATTTGGGTTCGGTTAACCGACCAATTAATATTTTGGTTCGAATAATTGTTTTGGAAAATTTTCATTTCGATTAACGGTCAAAAAATTAAAATGTTTAATTAATACTATTTTGATTTGGTTAACCGATCGATTAACCATTTGAACACCCCTAATTGATAGAATTCAAATTAATTAAATTATTAGTTGGATATTATTATTTTTTTAATTTAAAAATATTTTTAGTCGAATCCAAATTTAAATCCTTTATTTACAAATGTAAAGCGACAAATTTTTATCTTCATAATATGCAGTAAATAAAATAATAATTATTATGCTTCTAATAAAATATTTGAATCAATATCCATTTACCAATTTGAAATTCAAAAAGAAACAAATCAGATGAAGCCGGCCAGCCCAAGATTAATGAAACAATGTAGTTTTGGTTTACTTTTATGTGATAAAATCTATGTTGGATGTGTCTCATGCTTTGTGGTTTTATCTGTAGATTGCAGCGCACTGTTCATTTATCCTTCATAGTTCTAAACAAACCAGTGAAAATCATAAACAACTGATTGCAAAAAAACACAGAATAAATGATGTCAAATTTTATTCTCGTTCCTCGGAACCCACGCAAACCTCCTACACAATACTTTTAAAAAGCTTAGCAAGTTTGCTTGTAAGAGAAACCAGAAGCAAAAACACAGAGAACATGGAGGTTGAAATCATGTTTAAAGAAAGTATCAAACCATCATATCACTTGAGAACCTATAGACTTTCATTTTTGGATCAGCTTGTGCCATCAGCTCAGAGATCTTCTTTTGTAGCCCCATAAATACGGACTCTAACCATATGAATATCGTCGGTGAAAGATTAGAGAGGCTTAAGCAATCTCTATCAGAGACCTTAACTTTTTTTTACCCATTTGCAGGAACAATCGAAGATGGTCTTTACATAGATTGCAACGACGATGGAGTTCAGTATGTTGAGGCAAAGGTTAGCTGTTGTCTATCAGAAATTCTTAGCAACCCAGACATCTTAATGATACGGAAATTGCTTCCTTCTAACATTAGCCGATTGGTATCTTCGGATGCTGGAATTCCTGTTGCTATGATTCAAGTAAACATATAGAAATGCGGTGGCATTGTCATTGGCACACAAACCTCGCATAAGATCATTGATGGCCCTACTTCAACTACATTTCTCAAGGCCTGGGCGGCTTCTGCTCGAGGTTCAGGTGAAGTTCCAAGGCCTAGTTTCATTGCACCACTGCTTTTCCCTCAGAATCATTTGTTGCCAAGAGATACGATGTTAGCCATATGGCCTTCCTTACTAAAATTTGGCAAGTGTGTTACAAGCAGATTTGTGTTTCATGCCTCAGCCATAGCAACTCTCAAGGCCAAAGCTTCGAGCTCATCGGTGGTGCGAAATCCGACCAGTGTGGAGTCTGTATCAGCCTTTATATGGATATGTGTTACAACCGCCTCCAGAATAAGATATGGATCCCGACGGCTGTCTGTTTTGTCTCATATAGTAAATTTGCGTGGAAAAACTGAAACATCATTGCCTGAACATTCAATCGGGAATCTTCTATGGATTGCAACTGCACAGTGTGATGCAGAGGTGAACTTAGAATTGCAGTCATCGGTGGGTCTGCTAAGGAAATCTATAATGGAAACTAGTGGTGAGTTTGTTGAAGAGTTACAAGGTGAAAAAGGTTTCCTAAAGGTTCTCAAGTGTCTCACAGAGTTAGGGGAAGTTCACTCTAATGGAGGAGCCGATTATGTTGCATTTAGCAGCATGTGTAAAGTAGGTATATATGAAGCTGATTTTGGATGGGGAAAGCCCATGTGGGTGAGACCTGGTGGCATGATGGATTAGTGTTTCAGAATTTGGTATTTTTGATTGAGACAAGAAATGGTGATGGAATAGAAGTATGGGTGACCTTGGATGGACAAGACATGGCAATATTACAAAGTCAAACAGAAATACTCTCATTTGCTGCCCTGATTCCAAGTCCTTTTCAACCTCAGTATTAAGCTTATTCTTGCTTGTCCTGGTAAATTATTTTTGTTTTTAAATTCTGCTAGAAGAGGCCTTTTTTTTAGGCAAACGAGACGACAAATGTAAGAATAGACCAAATTTTGTTTCTACATTTTTGCAACTTGTTTTTAATATTGGTGTATAAATAAAATAAAAAGTAGTGAAGGCTTTGCAAATAAATACTAATAATTTTATTTAAATATACTTAGATAATAATTTTAACTTTTATAATAATAGTTCACTCTAGAAAGACGGGAAAATCTGCTGGTAATCAACTGCATTTAAAGTGGTATCCTTCGATATTTATTCAATTAATTCACGATTTGGGTAAAGATTTTATATAAAGAATGCATCGAATGCTACTGGAAGCAAAAACAGCATGTCAATATAAAAAGAATCGCATCATACAATCCTTTCTCATCATATAAATATAAGCTCGTGTTAGAAGTTACAGAGTGCTTGCTTTTAACAGCCTGAGAAAATGGTTATGGTGGTCGAAATAGTTTCCAAAGAGTTTATCAAACCCACTTCTCCAACACCCCATCATCTTAGAACACAATTGCTTTGGATCAGTTCCTTCCTTCAATTTATGTCCCTATGGTCCTCTTTTATATGGACCAAGAAATGAGCATTGCAGCAGCTGCCTCCAACTCCAGGAGGTCACAATTGCTTAAGGAATCTCTATCAGAAACCTTATCTCTCTTTTATCCCTTGGCTGGAAGGATCAAGGACTATCTTTCCATCGATTGTAATGATGAGGGAGCTTACTACGTAGAGGCTAGAGTGAATCATCCACTTCGTGAATTTCTCAACCACACTGATTCATCTTATGTTTGTCAACTCCTCCCTGCTGAAGCTACTTTGACAGCGACGCCTGCAGGGGGTTATATAGCCATGATACAAGTCACCACCTTTGCATGCGGTGGCATTACTCTTGGCGCATTTCTCTCCCACGCAATCGTTGATGGACCTGCCGCTACAACGTTTATCAGCAGTTGGGCTGCACTGACTCGCAAATGTGGTGAAGAAGCTGCATCTCCGAATTTTGACACCTTTTTTGTCTTCCCACAGAGCGTGGCGTACCCCAGGGAGGCAACCCTTTCAACACTGTTTAGTCCATTTTTCAGAAAAGGAATATGTAGGTCAATGAGAATTGTTTTTGATGCCTCAGCAATAGATTTATTAAAGGCCAAAACAGCAAGTTCAAGTGTACGGGATCCAACACGAGTTGAGGTTGTCTCAGCCCTCCTCTGCAAGTGTATCATGGCTGCGTTCAAAGCAAAATCCGGCATCCAGAAGTCAACTCTTATAACCCATGCAGTGATTCTTCGTCAAAGGGCAGTACCACAATTCTCAAAACATTCAATGGGAAACTTCCTACGCATGGCAGCTGCACTAGTGAGAGCAAACGAAACAGGGTTGGATAACTTGGTTTGCCATCTAAGGAAAGCAATAAGAAAAGCTGACAGTAATTTTGTTACTGCCCTACAAGGAGATGGTGGATGGCTTAAATTTAGTGAGTACATAAAGAAATGGAATGGTGAAGCTGGTGAGATTGATCTCATTGGGTTTACTAGTTGGTGCAACTTTGGTCTGTATGAGATTGATTTTGGGTGGGGAAAGCCAACCTGGGTTACCTGCACTGCTTCCGCCAAATCAGAGACTGTGTTCATGAATACAATTGTTCTGATGGATACAAAGATGGGAAATGGAATTGAAGCATGGGTGTTCTTGGAGGAGCAGCACATGATTATGCTAGAGCAGAACCAAGAGCTCCTCGCGTTTGGCACCTTAGAACGGAGTCCATTGAGTTTGAAAGTGGATTACTCTGTTTGAGATGACTGAAAGAAGTAAAATCTGATCAGTATATAAAAATCAAGCTTTTCGTTTTCCCCTCGTCAGTTTTTGTCAAAAAGAAATAAAATGTTTAATCCCTTTATAATTTCTAGTGTGAAATGTTGATTTGTTGTATTTTGATTACTTAATTATTAATTTTTTCAATTTAATCACTAAATTTTTTGAAATTAAATATTTTAATACTACAACATTAATAGCTATTTGAATTTTGACGAATTGTTGACGTGGATTTTCTGGGTTTTCCAATTATTTTTCTCAATATTCCTCATTTGGTAAGTATTTTTTTTCTTTTACTTAGTTTTCAAAACTACCCATTAGTTCATATTGGAGAAACTGTTCTCCACTTTGAAGAGTTTGGACTTCTGGCATTGGTGGCAATGGATTTAGTTTTGGAGAGCCAAGCTTTTGATATGGAGAAGATGAATCTCCCAGCTTGCTACCTCCATTGCTAGAGAGGATTACTTATTCCGGGTCGACTGTAGAGTTTACAAGTGCTCCTAAGTAAAGAAACTCCTAGCTGTGGTTGGTTGAGACATAGCGTGGCGATTGTTGGGCTGGTGCCTCTCGGGAGGCATATGAGGGAGGAATGTTGGG
Organism: Kokia cookei; assembly: GCA_039519145.1. Taxonomy (NCBI): domain Eukaryota; kingdom Viridiplantae; phylum Streptophyta; class Magnoliopsida; order Malvales; family Malvaceae; genus Kokia; species Kokia cookei. Next base: position 9,151,970 of record CM076899.1, on the reverse strand, counting down.
AGGGAATAAGCGCAAGGAGTATGAAAGGGAAGCTTTATCGTCCGAGTTGGAAGCGTTGTGGTGGTGGTTACGATGGCGGAAGAAGACGATGAGGGCGACAAGAGAGAGGATGACGGTGGCCGCAAAGAGGATGGAGGAGAGGGAGAGTCAGGTACGAGCAGGGAGGATACGTGGGTGAGTCGTGGTGGCATAGATGGTTAGTGTTTCAGAATTTGGTATTTTTGATTGAAACAAGGAATGGTGATGGAATGGAAGGATGGGTGACCTGGGATGAACAAGACATGGCAATATTACAAAGTCAAACAGAAATACTCTCATTCGCTGTCCTGGATCCAAGTCCTTTTGAACCTCAGTATTAAGCTTATTCTTGTTTGTCCTGCTAACTTATTTTTGTTTTTAAATTCTGCTAGAAGAGGCCTTTTCTTTTAGGCAAACGAGACATAAAATTCAAGTTTTTAACCAAATTTTGTTTCTACACTTTTAATAAAAATTCAAGTTTCTATCAAGGAAAAAGAGAATGCAATTCACTCGAGAAAATCTGCTGGTAATTAATTGCACTTAAAGTACGGTGTCAAAGTTTTTAACCAAATAATGCACAAAGACGGAAAAGTATCCTTTAATATTTATTACACCGCGTCTGATTCTTTATAATGAAATAAATATATAATTAATTGAATGAAATAGAATGAAATATAATTATAATAATTATCTTTGTTAAGTGAATGTTATAATAACATAATAAAAAAATTGAAATAATAAGAGTATCAAAGAAAATTTTTTAAGTTGATAATTATTGTTATTAAATTTTAATAGAATTATTATTAAATATAATTTAATAAAAAAATAATAAATAATTTAATCATATTTTAATATAATTATTATTAAATATAATTTAAAAATAATGTTTTTATTATTCAATTATTGTTAAATCTTTATATAAATTTAATTAATATAACTCATAAAAATATAATTTATCACGAGTATCAAAATTCGTGACGAATACATGCAAAACTTTTTATGGAGCTCAACTGAGTAAATGAAATTTGTTTAACCCATTTTATTCTGCCAAAGAAAATGGTGATGGAGGTCGAAATAGTTTCCAAACAACTTATCAAACCCACTTCTTCAACACCTCATCATCTTACAACACACAAGCTTTCCTTTTTGGATCAGTTCGCTCCTCCATCTTATATTCCTATAGTATTCTTCTATGTGAACCAAGAAACAAGCATTCCACCAGCTGATATCATTGCCTCCAACTCCAGGAGGACCCAATTGCTTGAGGAATCTCTATCACAAACCTTAACTCTCTTTTATCCATTTGCAGGAAGGATCAAGGACCATCTTTCCATCGCTTGTAATGATGAGGGAGCTTACTATGTAGATGCTAGAGTTAATCATCCACTTCGTGAATTTCTCAACCACACTGATTCATCTTATGTTTCTCAACTCCTCCCTGCTGAAGCTACTTGGACAGCGACAACTGCAGCGGGTTATATAGCCATGATACAAGGCACCACCTTTTCATGCGGTGGCATTGCTATTGGCGCTTTTCTCTCCCACGTAATCGTCGATGGACCTGCCGCTACCACGTTTTTCAGCAGTTGGGCCGCACTGACTAAAAAATGTGGTGAAGAAGCTCCATGTCCGAATTTTGACGCCTCTCTTGTCTTCCCACCGTGTGTGGCATACCCCAGGGAGGCAACCCTTTTAGCACTGTGCAGCCGGTTTGTCAAAAAAGGAAAATGGAAGTCGAGAAGAATTATTTTTGATGCCTCAGCAATAGCTACACTGAAGGCTAAAACGGCAGTTCAAGTGTGCCAGATCCGACACGAGTTGAGGTTGTCCCGCCCTACTCAGCAAGTGTATCACGGCTACTTTCAAAGCAAAATCCGACAAGACCACAAATCTCAAAATATTCAATGGGAAACTTCCTAGGCTTAGCAGCTGCACTGGTGACAGCAAAGCAGACCGAGTTGGATAACTTGGTTTGCCATCTACGGAAAGAAATACGAAAAATAGACGCTGATCTTATTACCACCCTTCAAGGGGATGGAGGATGGCTTAGATATTGCAAGTACATGAAAGAGATAGGTAAGGCATCGCCTGGTACAAATGATAACGTTGATTTGATTTTGTTTTGTAGTTGGTGCAACTTTGGTGTTTATGGGATAGATCTTGGGTGGGGAAAGCCAACCTGGGTTGCCTGCGCCCCTGAAACCAAATCAGAAACTGAAATGGCGAATACGAATCTTTTAATGGATACAAAAATGGGAAATGGAGTTGAAGCATGGGTAGTCTTGGAGGAGAAGCACATGGTTATGCTAGAGCAGAACTAAGAGCTACTTGCGTTTGGTACCTTGAAACAAAACCCACTGAGAATCTAAAAGTGAGTTAATTAATCTGTTTGAGATTATATCAAGAACAAGCAATTAAAAGTTAGTAAATGACTCAAAAACACTTATTCAACGTGAGTTATAATAATATAAGGAATAAATATTCCGATAGATAAATTGCAAAGTAGGTGATACATACATTTTCATTTGTTTGGTTATTATATTTAAGAAGACAAAAACATCCTAATAAAAATATAATTTAATTTGTATGTGAGAATTGAGTGAGTAAAATTATATTTAATTAGAAATTTTTTTTTTTTTAAATTTTGAGTCAATTAAATTAAATTATTTTATTTTTCTTGAGTCAATAAGTAATTTAATTTTTCGAGTTCGAGTCAAATTAAATTTTACAATTTGAATAATTAATTAGTGTAAACACCGTTTGATTCTTATTAATTTCGAAAATAAACAAATTGGTCCATCTAAAAAAAATAAAACAAATCAAAATAAATTCAAAATATTTATAAAAAAATTTCCAAAATTTCGTAATTTTTTTAAAAAAGTTTAAAATTTAAAAAGACAATTAAAAATTCTGAAAAAAAGATTCAAAGAATTTGTAAAAAAAAATGTTAAACTTTTTTTTTAAAATTCCAAAAGAATACTTTTGAGGAACTAAATAAAAAAAATTATCCGTTCAAGTTTATTATACTAAAATATCTTATTTTTCCTCTCATTTTTCTTTGATAAAGTTTTCAAATAAATATGATTTCAAATTTATGTGCTCTAACATGAAATTAGTTATATTGTAACAATATTTTTGTTTGACATGTTTTTTATAATTTAACTCGAACAATTTTGTCCAATTTGACTTGGCTCAAAGTATATTTTACTTAACTCGATTTCAAAAAAAAAAATTCAAGTCAAGTTAGGATAATAAAATAGGATTCGTTAACTCGACTAACTTGAAATTTTTTACTTGACTCGATCAAACACTCATCCTTATATGAGAAGATATTTTAGTAATTTTATAATTGAATTGTGTCTGGTTAACTGTGACACTAACATAGTAAAACACTTAAAATAAGTATAGATATTTAAATTTTAAAATATTTCATATAAGTAATACTACTAATTTTAGACTTGTCCAGTTGACTAAGTCTTTAACTCGGTTGGTATCGAAATTGTTTCCGAAACTAAAATAGAACATCAAATGACCCTTTTTGCACCGGTGAAAATTTCGATTTGTATCGGTAGCATAGGCCCGTTTCGGCCAATTCTTGTCATACCGAGTGGAACATGGTACATCAAATAATATTAATTTTTTTTTATAATTTGCTTTGTTTGAAACTTTGAAAGTCAACACTTGCATTAACTAAAAAAAAAAGTGTAACGTCTCCAACCAGGCCTAGATGTTAGGCTCGAATTCAGAAAATTAATTGGCCACCGAAATGACCTAATAAGCTATCGGCGTTTATAAAACAGTCAATTTAAAACATTTATTTATCTTAGAAGAGAACCTAACCTACTTTCTGAAAACTCATGAGTTAACAAAAATCAATTAAGTTTAGCATTTTTCTGTACCGGTGACTATTTTTGAAAACCTAGTTCATTTCTAATTTATTTATTTTTCAGAATTTATCTATAATCTAGCAATGGGAAATTGTTATTCAACTTGATTTCAATTAAGAAAAATCAGAATTACTATATGTATACTTAATTCAAAATTCATGTTTCAATATCCTAAATTCAAATCAAATATCATGCATGCTAAATAAACGCAAAACTAAAGTCCCATGTCACAATTCAAATAAAGTCATATTGTTCCAAAATAAAAGAAATTATAAAATATGTCTAAAATACTTTTAGCTAAAATAAATCGAGACGAACCCTTCGTATATCGAGTCCGCGTCTTAACTTTGTGGGTTATTTGTAATGATGGAAATTAAAGGGAGCGAGCTTAAGAAGCTTGTAGTGAGTCCCATCACAAGTAAACCAGTATAAAACAATAAACAAAGCATACAACATTACAGTTCTTAGAACAATTAATGTCGTATAGCATAGAAGAATTCGACAGTTTATTCGAGCATGCTTATGAATGACAATGCAATATATAAATAACAAGAAAGCTCTTACCCATAGTCCACTCCACTCTTCAATAAGATTTCCCCAAAACTCTTCCAACCATAACACTCCAGTTTGTGGATGAACCACCAGTATTTGTAGATAAACTTCTAGTAGTAAAAATGTGAATGAACCATAATATTTTAAAAAATAATAATTTGCAGCTGCCACTTGGTTCGTGATTGAACCATATCTTTGCAAATAAATTACCACTTGTTGTGGATGCACAACATATTTGCAGATGAAAGTTGTCAGTAATTTGTGGATGAACCACTGGTGTTGCAAATTATTAAATTGCAAGTACTTCCTCCGGACAATCGTCCCACCCCATGCAATGCAGTATGACATGCTAAAAGCAGTATCATGTAAAAATAGTAAAACATGCTTAACATGTTTTCAGTTTAACAGTAGCATTAGACATGCTTAATGTATATTCAGTTCCATAGTAACAGTAGGCATCCTTAACATGTATTCAGTAATACATTGGTATGAATAACAATAACTGTTCATCAGAAATACAGTGACAATAGACATGTAACGTTCACATATCAAACATCATAACAGTAGCAAATCAATTATCAATTCACAAATTTCAGCATATTCATAATATCAGGGACTCAATTGAGTAAATAAAACCTCTAAAAGCAATTCATGGATTATATAAGGATTAAATTGAACAATTTACAAAATTCTAAGCAAAATTGTAAAATAAGGGTCACACGACTGTGTGGCCAAACTGTGTGCGATGTTATAAACTATGTAGAGGGGTTATATGGTCGTGTGGTTAGGCCGTGTAACAGACTGTGACCATGTGGCAATTGCAAAAATTAACCTTTAGGGAAGACACGATAGTGTGGATCACGAACTAGCCTAGGGTTTACAGGGTACATGGTCGTGTCGAGGATAGTGTACTCGTGTGGTCCACACGCTCGTGTGGGAGACTGTGTGGCCTTAATCCTAAACATGGTTTGCCCTGATTCACTTGTAAAATAACACACATTTCACCGAGAGACCGAACGATGTTCATTATGCCCGATTCTGATCCGATTCACCTAAATTAGGTCCAATTCTTGGCAAGAATAGGGATGCTATTGACAACAATTACAAAATCAATAGAAAGAACAATTGTATGGAGGATGATTTGATTCGAGAAAGCAAAATAATTATCAACAATTAGGATGAAAATATGATAAAAAGAAAAGGGAAAGAAAATAAAAAATAAATAGAAATATGGAAAGCAAATTCTATTAGGATTTGAGAAGGGACAATATGAAAATCTAATTAAGAAAATAAGAGAAAAAGATGATGAAATTCTAATTCTATTTGAAATTTGAAGAAAGTAAGATGTGAAATCTAATTAGGAAAAAATTGATTCCATTAAGCCCATAGTTCATTTCTTGCCTAATATGACCACATACATATTGCTTTCTTTTTGAGAGATTTGAGGTTTAAAGGAAAGAGGCATTTGAACTTGGGATCACAAGGGAAGGAAGTTAACCCTTAACCATTTGGCTTGAAGCCTATTTCTTTTTTAATCTTACTTCTTAACTTTATATATTTATTTCGAGGTGTGACTTTACTTAGTTTGCCAAATATAATAAAGATGGGAGGAAGAGAGCTTGAATCTAGGATCTCTAAGGATAGCTACACTACTTAACACTAAGCCATGTACTCAATTTTGTTAAAATTCTTAAAACATTTATTCTTAGAACGAGACGTGACACTTGCTAAAGTTTGGAGCAAAATTGCACAAAATAAAATTAATACGAGGGAAGGGATTTGAACTTGGATTTCAAGGATAAATTCACTAACACTTAACCATCAAACTAGAAACTCATTCATTTATAATTCAAATCATGATAATTAGGCAATTTTCTCTTTTGGTCACTCCATGTTTCTCCCTTTTTTTCCAATTAAATCCTAACTTAATTAAAACACACTATTTTCAAATTAAACTTCATAATCAAGTTTCTTTTTAGATTAATATAATAAAATCTGATTATATTATTTTAATATTTTAATTAATTATTTATGATCCTAATTTCGGTATCTGTTTCAAACCCTCGATTTATTTACAAACGCACAAAAATAACCTTATAAATCAAGGCATGACCACTCTCAGTCTTCACAAATCTGATTCTTCTAACCCTATTTTTGGGATGTGACAAAAAGAATACTACTCTTAATTAAAAAAAAAAGAACAACACATGCATTCATTTTGAAGTTAAACTGAGATCTGCTAATGCCAGATAAATCTCGCAATTTGGTACATTTAAGGTGGTTACTACTACTAGCCGACTTAAAAGAATCGAGACGAATTAGTTGGGGATCAACGGTGTTGGCGACATTGTACCAAGAAATGTGTCGAGTGACAATACCAGATAAAGCTAAAATCAAAAGTTGCATGCTCCTTCTTCTTCAATTGCGGGCATGGTATCAACTACCATTTTTACGTCCCCGAGTGGAAATCCGTTACGAATTCCCACTCGTCATATGGTAAAATTCATTTGACAATATCATTACTGTTGGGGATCAACCCGATTAAGCAACGAACAAGTTAAAAATAGCGAAAGAAATTGAGAAATTGAACACACAAATTTAACGTGGAAAAACACCTCCGAAGAGGATAAAAAACCACGGGCAAAGATAATTTTACTATAATAGCAAAAGAATGAAGAGAACAAAATATGGGGATAAAATTAAACCCTAAAAAACCCAAAAACAAAGAACCCTCAAACATAAATACTAAATTCTCTAAAAGTGTTAAGAGTTTTAAACTCTAATGGGTATATCTAAATGAGTGTAAAAGAGCCTATTTATAAGCTAAATTCCTAAGTCAAATAATAATAAAATAATCTAGACAAATAAGAGTTTGATTCAAACAACTAAACAGAGTTTAATTGAAACAAATAAACAGATTTTAATTGAAAGATTATTTCTCAAATTTGACTTGAAATAGGAGTCATAATTCAACAAATCTCCACCTTGACTCATATTTCCACAATGTCATCCTTGTCAAAGCCCTCCATGGGGCCTATCTTGAACTATGTAGGGAATTAACTGAGTCGAATCTGTGCTTAGAAACTGGAAGACTTCTAGCCTTCGACTTGTGGACTGCCAAATCAAAACTAACCCGGGTCTGATTTTCACGAACGCAGTGCCCTAACTTTTCAAAACCTGCATCCAAAAGAGAACCTCTCTTCAACGAAACAATCATACATTTTTCCCTCCTATGACCATGTTGTCTCCGCTCCAAACGAGTTGACTTCAACTCCATAACGGACGAGGGATGTCCGATTTCACCGGTAACTGTAAAACCTTCCAGAATATGAAATCTGTCAGTCTTTTTACCTTTTAACAAAATGAGAGCCTCACGAGACACCTTAATGCTGCTCAACTCGATGTTGATTCTACAACCTTTTGAGTCTAAAATATTTAAGGATATGAGATTCTTTCGTAAATCAGGTACGTACTTGACATCTAATAGTGTCCTAATCGTACCATCATGCATCCTAATTTTAATAGTACCAATACCGATTACCTTACTGGACGAATCGTTTCCCATGTGCACAACTCTACCTTCAACTGAATTGTATGTGGATAATCATTCTCTATTGGGACACATGTGGAAAGAACATCCTGAATCTAGGATCTACTCAAACGTAAGCTCGAAGCTTTCGCTCGTTGACACTAACAAGAAATCATCACCACTTTCATCGGTCAAATTAGCACCAGCTAAATCTTCCTCGTTACTCTAAGCAGCCCTTTTATTTCGCAGTTTGTAACAATCTGCTTTGACATGACCTAATGTAACACCCCTATACCCGATTCACACATATAAACCCGGTATAGAAGTATTACATATAGTATCGAAGATTTTAACACAAGTATAATAAAATTTTTCTTTCAAACAATGTGTTTTAAAGTTATTTTATTCAAAACTCATCATTTCAATTCATCAACTCGTAGTAACCAAAACAACATTTATAACCATCCATTGGAGACACATAATAGTACCATTTGTACATGCCATTTTTACCAGAAGTAATGTACCTAAACTGAAGTCTTCCAATAGTGATGTGATGTGATGAGAGGTCACTTAGCTTGACTTCAACTTCTCGTAGCTTTTGTACCTACGAGTTAAAATAAATGCGTTAAACCGGTGAAGGATTAATAAGCACTACAAAAGTAATGAATGATCATTTAAGTACTCATGCATATAAACTTCTTGCCTTACTTACATGCAACCTGTAACTTACCATAATGGCACAATTTACACTTTTATCCACTTTCTGTAGCTTAGCCCATAGTAGACTTTCATAGAACCGTTAGGATATACGGAACAAACAGAGAGTACCAAAGTACTAACAGAGAGCACATAAGTGCTGGGCAACAGAGAGCACACACAGTGCTAAACAAAAAGTACACAAAGTACTAATCAGAGAGCACACAAAGTGCTAATCAGAGAGCACACAAAGTGCTGATAAGAGGGCACAAAACGTGCTAAACAGAGAGCGTGCTAATGTTCCTTAATGGCATGCCACTAATATCACAATGGTTCTAATTTGTCTACTTGGGCACAATCTCAATTAGCATAATTTCTCATAAACAATATATCTCAAATAAATACATCATCAAATACTTCACATTTATATTTTCAAAGTTGTTCACTTGCGTTATAGTCACTAAATTATTTATATCTCGAGCTAAAGAATTCGAAATTATAATCCGCTTGATGTTTCTAAAACTAGACTCAGTCATATTTTTACCATAAAATTTCCGGAATTTTTTACTTTAGCCAATTTGTACAGTAAATTCTTTCAATTTACCCCTTCGCTGTTGCCTGACAGCTTCGACCTTTCTTCACTAAAGATTATCTATCTTTTAGTACAGAGATAAAATGATGTTCCTGTTTGTTTTTATTGAAAATATACTCATTAAGGATTCAACCATATAAATTTCAGTCTCTAATAATTTTTCTATATTTTCTATGATTTTTCAAAGTCAGAACAGGGGAACTCGAACCTACTCTGCCTTGTTATAAAAAAACTAGTATATCTCGAAATATACAATTCCTTTTCTTTCACTGTTTCTTCCATATGAAACTGCATTAAATAAGCTTTAATTACATATATAATTTAACCCTTAAATCATATGTACAATTTTTTGTGAATTTTTTAAGTTAATCCTCTGTTCTGTCCAAACTATTTTACTAAATCACACATTAATCCCTTCATTTTGTCATTGTAAACATTCAAATTATGTACCTATATAACAATTTTTATGCTAATGATTCACATACCATTAGAGAAATTAAACTATAATTCAAAACTCTTGTAGTACTTACAACAAAAAGGCTGATTTCCTTCTCTTTTCACTCTTTGCTCTTCTCTTTTCCTTTGTTTTCAATTTGATCCTTGCCTCTCTTCTCTTTCTCTTCAATTTCACATAAACACATATAAGCTATAAGTTATAATTCAATAACTTTCATGCTAAATAATGGTAAAATACATGTATGTCATGAGAATTTAACCATTTCTTACCTTAACCCTTGAATTCAAAATTTCTCAATTTAGTCCCTATGCTCTCTAACACCTCAAAATGAATTCTATAAGAAGTTTGAGGTGTCTACTATCCCCCTTCTATACTTTTCTTTCAGAAATTTCAAAGAAAATAGGAGATTTTGGAGCTTGGAAGGCTTAAAAATGATGGAAGGACCTATTTGGAATAAAATCAAAAGTTGGATGGAAGAGAGAATGACATGAACGGTTGAACTATGAAAAGAGCTGATATTTTTGCCTTTTAATTGATTTTTAACCTTTCTCAAATTCTCTGGAAATCTCACTTAAAATATCTCACTTAGTAAAAATGGTAAAATTTCACTTTTAGTCCCTAAAACTTCCAACGTTACACCTTGACCCAAAACTTTGCCTCCAAAAATATCTTCCACCAAATTACTCTTTTGCCCCTCCTCAATCAATCTAATTCCCATGATAACTCAAAATTTAATTTGGATAATTCGCTATAAATTATAAATTTATGAATTTAGATCAAGAAATCAAAGAGGAGGTTAATTTATGAATTTCAAAGTTATATAATATGTATTCTAGCACTTGAAATATATGCTAAAAATTATAAATTCGTATTACAGTTTGTATGGATGTCATATGCTAATCCGAGGATTCAAGAATGCGTCTCGATCGAATTTTTGGCCAATCACAACATTTCCCATTTCAAAGAGCCATTGATCATTTTTGCAACGGTCGAGATGCACGAATTTGATCAAGTGATGCGGCAGTTCAAGTGTAAATAACGTATTTCGTCGCCACCCCAAGAGCACAATGACCTATATAAGATCGACTTTCGGGGGAAACTCGAGGAAGATTGGACAACCTTCCACAATAAGTATATCAAGATGTGACAACATAGGTACGATTACTGGCCAACGCGTGATCCATTTCTCACACCGGAGTTGACTACATCTTCGGATTACATGGATTAGTTCAAGTACATCGGCAAGTCATATCTACTGTCACCTTCAAAAAGTCGTAGGCAAATGCGTAGGAGGCCAAGACGAGGGCCCATCAATCTTAGGTCAAAAGATGATGTCGCGACGAGGACCCGATTGTTGTACAACCTCCGAGTCAGTGAGGTTCATTTATTTTTTCTTCTAACCTAGTTTTTTTTGTCACAAACATCAGAACACGCACACTCATTCCTTGCATCATCACCTTCAATTCCGGTTTATTTTACACAATCACCACAGCATGTGTAATCATTCCTTGCACGAACACATTTAGCACTAATTTATTTTACACAAGCACCACATCACGCGCAATCATTCCCTACACCAACACCTTCTCTAAAGATATATTATGCACGATCGCCACCCGCCAGGCCATATTACATGTCAATCTCGCCAACAACACCGACGCATCCAGTATCGCTAACGATTCCTATATTATATATACAATCGAGCCGTACGACACCATATAGTGGCCCGTCAATAGTGTTGCAAACACTCTTAGCATTGTTGTTCTACCGAGGTGGGTCATCGTCGCAACCGTCGACTCAAACAAGAGGGGATTTACGATAGGCGACTAGGACACAGTCATAGCCAACCACAGTGGAAGGAGATGAAGTCAGCGATCAACCCCGACGTGCACGTCAAGATGAAGCTAAAGTCAAAGAGGAGCCGCCAAATCAAATAGTACGACAGAACCCTAGGCATTCATGACGCTCACCCGATTGTGGCACACATTCGGGACACCGATAATTATGTTATTTTGTAATTTTGTATTTTTTATATATTTTGTTTTACATCCCAAATGTACACTTATTTACAATATATGAAACAAATGTATTAATTTTTTTTATTTTTACACAATTAAGTTGTGAATTTAAAATTTACAATTATTTATGTTACTTTTTTGTTTAAGTTTTTCTTCGTACATTTGTTAAGTACAATATTTTCATAAATCAAAGAATTGCTCAGAAGGTTTCGAAAAATATTAAAACTTTGGCTTGTGAATTGTATTATATCTTACTTCAATAATTAATATTAACTTACACTTTACAAAAAAGAGTTAATGAATGAACAAATAAGTTAGTGTTTTCACTACATGAGTTAGTGTTTTAATTAGCTTTTCTACACTTGAATAATTAATATTAACTTTGGCATGTGATTTCTACTTTTTTCTTGATCAAGTTTATCTCGGGGATCTCTGGCTGTAAGGGTTTAGAAGCAATCAAGTTCGGTGGTTGAAATGCCTAAAGAGAAAATGCTCCATGTAAGGGGTGTTTTCATCTGACATGGCAGTGAAAGTGCTTCCTACAGGACGCATTTTCAAGCCATGTGTCTGACATATCAGTGAAAACCGCTCAATGCAGGGAGCATTTTCTCTCTAGGTGTTTCAACCACCTCAACTTGATTGCTTTTGAGTCCTTCAACTTGGGATTCTCGAGATAATTTTTTTTTCCTTTATACCTCGCCTTATCCCCTATATAAATCCTCTTTCTTCACCCCCTACTCACTCATATCTTAGACTTCTCTAAATTATTTTTTTTCTTTTTCTTACGTGTTGAAACTTTTAGGTTTCAAGATTTATTTCTGTCTCACTTTGAGGGAGACGTAGTCATAGTTTTAAGTTGTGTTTGGGTTCACAGTGATGTCATGAAGCTCAGTTTCCTAAAAATTTCACTTGTCGTGTGAGTATGGAGCCATCACCCAAAAAGCCAAAATCGCTTTACAACTCGAGGTCCAAGTTGACGGTGATTATACCGTCTCGGGTTGAAGTGTACCTAAGGTTTCAAGTTTACAAAGGTTATGTTGTCAAAGGATGGATAATAACTGGAGTCGTAGTTGACAGTGCTAAAGCGAGGACCACAACGAGTTTCTCCTCATTAGAGGAGCATGCTTCATAAAACTCAAACATAAGTGCGAGGAAGAAAAACGCAAGGGGCTTTCCAATATAATTAAGGAATTCATGTTGTCCATCTCCACCAAAGGTAGTGACCTTGTTAGTATAATCTATTACACCCCAACGCTGTCATAGGTTATAATAACGAGGTCATCGCCTTCAGTGGTGATGGATAAGACGCACTACTTGCTTATACTGAAACTTCACTGTGTTTTTCTTCCTCGTATTTATGTTTGAGTTTTTACAAAGCATCTTCTTCTGATGAGAAGAACTCATTATCGTGCCTACATAACCACTATCAATTACAGCCCCATTTATACTTCATCCCTTGACAATATAACATTTGTAACTTCAACCCCATACCATATAATCACCATCAACTGGGACCTTGAGTTGTAACGCGATCCGGCTTCCCAGGTGATGGCTCCATACTCACATGGCAGATGAAATTTGTAGGTCACCTAGCTCCATTTGGGCAGTAACCGCCTGAGAAGAATACCCAAGCATAGACCAAACATTAACAGCAGTATCACACAATCGTAACACATGGTTTACTGTTTCACGCTCCAAATGCAACTCGGGCAAAGAGGAGAACTGGCAATGCGTCGAGTATATAAACAATCACGAGTTGTTGTAAAACCATGAGTAAATTTCCAAACAGCAATTTTAACATTTGGTGGACAATTGACATTCCATATTTGTTTAAAAACTGCATGTTCAATACGAGATAAGATGAATTAAGTAATAACCTGTAGCCACTTCTCACGCTATAAATCCCCAATTTTTCTCCTCCCCAAACAAGGCAATCATCCCCAGGGATAGATGGCAAAGGAATGCCCTTGTAATCGTAGCCTCATCAGCCTCAAAAAGGGTATCAATAAGCTCATAATTCCATCCCATACCATCCCCAGGGATAGAGGTCAACGTTGGATCGAATAAAGTGAAAAAAATTTCAAGTTAATCAAGTTGATGAGTTCTATTTTATCATTTTAACTCGATTTAAAATTTTTTCGAATCAAGTTGAGTGAAATAAAATTTGAGTCAAGTCTAATTATGTGAAAACGTTTGAGTTAAATTAAAAAAATTAAACATGTCAAATAAAAAAATTTTACAGTATAACTAATTCTATGTTAGAGCGCATAAATTTGAAACCATATATATTTGAAAACTTTTTCAAAGAAAAAAAAAAGATGTTTTAGTATGATAAACTTGAATCACTAATTAACTTATTTAGGTCCAAAATTATTATTTTAAAAAATTTTAACTTTCTTTATATATTTTGTAGATTTTATTTAAAAATATAAATTTTAGAATTTTTATAAATATTTTAAATTTTTAAAAAAAAAATTAATTTTTTAAAACTATTTTGAATATTTTTATAATTTTTTGTTGTGAGACCAATTTGCTCATTTTAGAATATTAATCAAATTAAATTTTTATTTTCATAAATTAAACAAAACACATAAAAGAGTATCATTAATATTAGAATAATAACATATGATTGTAAAATATATAAATATAATAGTTTTGAAACATTGTGATTTTTGACGTCCGTAACAACTATTTTACGTTATATAACGACCGCAGCATCCGTAACCGTAACATCGCAACCGCAATCATGACAGACTCCGCAACCGCAATTTAAATTAATCAGTTTAAGAATATATACACAAGAACAAGCAATAAAAAAAATTAGCAAATGACTCGTAAACTTATTGAATATCCAATTTTATAACATTAACATTGCATTTTAACTCAAATAGAATGATAATAGATTATATGGATTGAAATATTATTGAATATCCAATTTACATGTTACAAATTTAAATAATATTTAATTAAAATATTCGATTAGCTTCCACCAAATTAAAAACTTTGTTGATGAAAATAATTGTTGTCGTGGATAGAAAAAGGGTTCTAAAGTATTGGTGTTGTTGGAGGAGGAGCGCTTGGTTATTGTAGAGTAGAACGAAGAGCTCCATACAATTGTCACCTTTGAACACAGTCCACTGAATTTGAAAGTGGATTGTTTTCTTTGAGATTGTTTTACACGAGAAAAATATGAACTGAGATCTATTCAATCATTCAGAAAACTTGTTACAGCAAGAAGAGAATGACCCCATTTATAGAACATGAGTGCTGATAATTTCATAACCAACATGTACAAATATTATTTTGTTGTAACAGCCTAGCTAACGTGTCATGCAGCCTTGAGGATAAGGGCCAGCTCACACAATGATGATACAATCATTCATCTCATTTGACAGAATGTTTTGGTTACTCATTTAACATTCACCCTAATTTCTCACTTGTTTTGAGAAAGCATGTGTTGGGCATCGTTGCTAGAAACTACTTGTAGCTTAGTTCTTAATTCAAGGAAAGACCGCGGAATGATTGGTTTGGTCTAGCTGATGTTTAGCGGGGACATAACCAACATGAAAACGGTTATTCAACACCTTTTCCCCCCACAAAATGGAGATCCAAATCAACAATGTTCGGTTTAGCTGCTATAGCGACCATACTTGAATTATCATACTAAATTTTTGGGGGGATCGAGTAAAGCGACACCAAAATCTTTCAATAGAGATTGAAGTCAGATGATTTCAGATGCAGCGTCGGAAAAGTTAAAAGAACATAAAAAGAAAAAAACTAAATTACTCAAAACGAAAAAAAAAATATAGGGATTAATTGTATAATTTAATCTAAAATTTTTCTTTAAAATGATTATTTAACGTGCTACGTCAGCTCATCGTTACACCGTTAATGGCAATTAACGCTCAGTGATTAAAATGTTACAACACGATAACGTAAGTGACTAAAACGAAACAGTTCAAACATAAATGATTAAAATATAACTTGAGAAAAACAAAAACGACAATTTTGATAAATTACCATATTTTTATCCCATGCCAATTTGCTCCCGTTATAATCACAAACAAAGCTTCAATCAAATGAATTTGTAATTGTTTATGACATTATTCTACTTATTTTAATTTTTTAACATTATTTTACTTTGTATATAAGCGTACGTCGGCTTCCTTCATTTATATTCTATACTCCCTTGACCCTCCCCTAAATACTTTTATAATTAACCATCTTAAACTACACAACCACTTTTTTTCTTTCAAATAAACAAATATGCTGCAGACAGCGCCAACCCAGAAAAAAATTTTAGGGAGGGAAATTAAATTATCTATATTTTTATAATTTTTAAGATGTTAAATTAATTTTTTTTATTATTTTATTTTTATTAATTTAAATATTTTAAAATTTTAAAATATTAAAGTGATAAAATTTACATTTTAAACAACTGAACGCCTACTAACCCTTAAATCCGCCTCTGACTGCTGACGTATTCTAATATATATACTAAGCCGGCATTGCTGCTCAAATTCATTCTATAAAGAAATTCAAGTTGAAAATGCCCCCCCAACTACTACATAATTTTTTTATAGAGACAGAAATAAAATGCTGTCTTTTTCACGCTCCTCATCACTTCATTTTTTCTAATTTATTTTTCAGCCAAAGCCTTCAACTTCAACACACGAAACCTCTCCTTTGTTCAATCTCTTTAAACTAAATAAATACGAGAAGTGTTTTTATTTAATTAAATAGCGATGTGTCATATTATCATTTCATTAATAGTGTATGAAATTTATACACTAAACGATGTATTAAATATTTTTTTTAATTTAAATTTAATCATAAAATATATAAATATTAATATAAATTATATATTTTATTAATAAACGAATGATGAAATAAATGTTTGGGTTGGATTGAATTGAATTCAGACCTGAACTTAAAAAAAAAAAAAAAAAAAATTGAAAGCAAACCATGACTCAACTTTTAAGTTTGGCAAGAGTATTATTTTTAATGGTATATAAAAAGCAAGCACAGGACACGTGGTCATGCTATAGCATAACCAGGAATTACTTGCGTTAGGCACTTTGGAACAGAGTCCATTGAATTTGTTTGAGATAATATTTACACGAAAACAAGAAATAAAGAATTGATGAATTGGAAGGAGATAAATTATATTGAGAATAATTTGTATGAAGATGATCTTAAATTTTACCATAAATGCATAAAATAGTTATTGTACACTCATCTACATAATGTTCTCTGTAACTCAAATATTTCTGTATATTTTAACTTCTCTGATGGGAGTCAATTTTAGATTAGAAGGTCGCGTGTAGAACACAAACTAATTTTTAACTTTCTTGAATGGTCAAGGTACTAAAATTATATATAAATGAAGGGCATCATACAGTCCGGTACAAGTCTGTGTTAAAAGTTATAGTCATTCATGGCTATGGAGGTCGAAATAGTTTCCAAACAACTTATCAAACCCACTTCTTCAACACCTCATCATCTTACAACACACAAGCTTTCCTTTTTGGATCAGTTCGCTCCTCCATCTTATGTTCCTAGAGTATTCTTCTATGTGAACCAAGAAACAAGCATTCCACCAGCTGATATCATTGCCTCCAACTCCAGGAGGTCCCAATTGCTTAAGGAATCTCTATCACAAACCTTAACTCTCTTTTATCCATTTGCAGGAAGGATCAAGGACCATCTTTCCATCGCTTGTAATGATGAGGGAGCTTACTATGTAGATGCTAGAGTTAATCATCCACTTCGTGAATTTCTCAACCTCCCTGATTCGTCTTATGTTTCTCAACTCCTCCCTGCTGAAGCTACTTGGACAGCGACAACTGCAGCGGGTTATATAGCCATGATACAAGTCACCACCTTTTCATGCGGTGGCATTGCTATTGGCGCTTTTCTCGCCCACGTAATCGTCGATGCACCTGCCGCCACCTCGTTTATCAGCAGTTGGGCTGAACTGACTAAAAAATGTGGTGAAGAAGCTCCATGTCCGAATTTCGACGCCTCTCTTGTCTTCCCACAGAATGTGGCATACCCCAGGGAAGCAACCTTTTTAGGAATGATGGACCCATTTCTCAAAAAGGGAATATGGCAGTCGAGGAGAATTGTGTTTGATGCCTCAGCACTAGCTTCACTGAAGGCCAAAACAGCAAGCTCAAGTGTGCCATGTCCAACACGGGTCGAGGTTGTTTCAGCCCTCCTCAGCAAATGTATTATGGCTGCTTCCAAAGAAAAATCCGACATCCAGAAGTCAACTCTTATAACGCATGCAGTGAATCTTCGTCAAAGGGCAAGACCACAAATCCCAAACTATTCAATGGGAAACTTCGTATGCCTTGCAGCTGCACTAGTGACGGCAAAGGAGACACAGTTGGATAACTTGGTTTGCCATCTAAGGAAAGCAATAAGAAAAATAGACATCGATCTTATTACCGCCCTACAAGGAGATGGTGGATGGCTTAAATATTGCGAGTTCATGAAAGAGACAGGTAAGGCATCGCATGGGACAAATGATAAGATTGATTTTATTGTGTTTACAAGTTGGTGCAACCTTGGTGTTTACGAGATAGATTTTGGGTGGGGAAAGCCAACCTGGGTTGCCTGTGTCCCTAAAACCAAATCAAAAACTGAGATGGTGAATATGATTGTTCTGATGGATACAAAGATGGGAAATGGAATTGAAGCATGGGTGTTCTTGGAGGAGCAGCACATGGTTATGCTAGTGCAGAACCAAGAGCTACTTTCATTTGGCATCTTGGAACCAAGTCCACTAGATTTAATAGTGAGTTAATCTGTTTGAGATTATATATGCAAAACAAGCAATAAAAAGTTAGCAAACGACTCATAAATACTTATTCAATATGAGTTGTAGTAATATAAGGAATAAATAATCCAATATTTGATAGATAATTTGCAAAGACGCAATACATAAGGTCAATTTAACTAAATGTGCTGAAAAAATTTGAGAAATTAGATTGATATTGTAAAAATTTATCGGTTTACGTTGTTTTTCTCCTCTCACCTAAAAACATATTTTCCTTTCAACGGTAATTATTATGGTAACTTTTCCAACGACTACAAAGGCTCCAACAGCCATAAAAATTCTTATATAAACCCCTCCAAACTTCATTCTTTTCAACCAAATACTGCGTACTCATTCTTCCTTACTAAATTCTCAATCCTCAATTTTCAAACCTCAATTTCTAATTTTATATTTTCAATTTTTAATCCTCAATTTTGAATTTTGCTAAAAGCCCTTTAATCTCCTTACAAAAAGCATGAGGCAAAAGAAAACACATCATCGCAAAAGTCAGAATTGCTTGAAGAATAGATTTGATGAAGACTTCACGCCCCCTATGGATAACAGTTTAGAACTACACGATGAAATTCGGCTACTAATCTTATCCCGGATATTTGCAAAAGCACTCTTTTTAGCTCTACCAACCATACACGGCAAACCCAAATATTTTTCAAATTTATCTGCTGATCGAACACCCAATATTCGCTCAACATCAAATCTATTGCTACTTGTAACATTCGAGCTAAAGAAAACACTCGATTTTTCAAAGTTAACTAATTGCCCAGAACAACGAGCATAAGATTAGAGCACCTATAAGATTCCAGAAGCACCTTGGGCTGAGGCATCACTAAAAATTAGGCTGTCATTTGCAAACAACAAATGACTCACACGTGGTGCACTTCGAGCCACTCGAACACACCTAATAGCCCCTCTCCCTTCTGCCATCCGAAGCAACGTCATTATTTAGGCATCATTAAATCTTTTGTTTGTTTATTATCTATAAAATATCATTTGTGCAAAGGAAAGAGAAATCAATAAGCAAAACTTTGAAAATTATGTAACATTATTTAGGGGTCAATGTTGGATCGAATCGAGTGAAAAAAATTTTGAGTTAATCAAGTTGATGAGTTCTATTTTATCATCTTAACTCGATTTGAAATTTTTTTTCGAATCAAGTTGAGTGAAATAAAATTTGAGTCAAGTCTAATTACGTGAAAACGTTTGAGTTAAATTAAAAAAATTAAACATGTCAAATCAAAAAATTTTACAGTGTAACTAATTCTATATTAGAGCGCATAAATTTGAAACCATATATATTTGAAAACTTTTTCAAAGAAAAAAAAAAAGATATTTTAGTATGATAAACTTGAATCACTAATTAACTTATTTAGGTCCAAAATTATTATTTTAAAAAAATTTAACTTTCTTTATATATTTTGTAGATTTTATTTAAAAATATAAATTTTAGAATTTTTATAAATATTTTTAATTTTAAAAAAAATTGAATTTTTTAAAACTATTTTGAATATTTTTATAATTTTTTTGTTGTGAGACCAATTTGCTCATTTTCAAAATTGACAAGCCAAAGGGGTATTTACATCAACTTGTTATTCAAGTTATTTGAATTGTAAAATTTAACAACTCGAAACTCGAATTACTTATTCGAGTTTACTCAAATAACTCAATCGACTTTATTCGATTAACTTGCAATTTGAATTTTTTTTTTTTTTTTTCGAATTGAATCGAATTTTGCTCACCTTAACATTTAACTCAAATAGAATGATAATAGATAATATGAATTCAAATATTTTTAATATCCAATTTATGCATTACAAATTTAGATAATATTTAATTTTCAAATATTTAATTTTCAAATATTCAATTAGCTTCCATCAAATCAGAAATTTTATTCATGAAAATGATTGTTATCGTAGATAGGGATAAGCATTCGACCGAGTCGAGTCAAAAAATTTCGAGTTAATCGAGTTGATCAATTCTATTTTAACAATTGAATTCAATTTGAATTTGTTTTCGAATCAAGTCAAAAAATTTCGAGTCGAGTTAATGATTCCTATTATTTATACTCAATGTTACATTTACATGGACTAATTATTTAACTAGTAGACGAATAAAAGATTATTTAACGACATAAATAAGGCTAATGAGAAAATATTTATCAAAACGACGTAGTTTACCTTTTCTTATTTGGATTTTAGGATAACTCAAATTGTGTCATTTATATTCGATTTAAACTGAAAATTTTGATTTTTTTTTTTTTTTTTTTTTTTTTTTTAGTTTACCCAAATAACTTGATTAACTCGAATAGCTCGAACTATCTAATTTAAATTTTGAATTTTAATAAGAATATTTTAGGTACCACTTCTAACAAATAAATTTTAAGTATCAACTTGAAAACAAAAAATATGAACTGAATCCTTGCTAAAATATCATTTATGACTAAATTTAGATGAATCAAAAATAGGAAAAAAGTATAAATACCACTTTATTGATTAAGTCTTATCTTTTAATAATATTACTTCATTTTTAAATTTATTTTTCTTTTAAAAATATTATTTAAAAAATCATTTCTCACTGACTGTAAGATATAAAAAGAACTGTAAAATAATTAAATATTATTATACAATAAAAGTTATGAATGGAATCCGATATATTAATACATAATAACTAAAATTTAATTTGTGAGAAATTGAAAATATTTAAAACTATAAATACCAATCCGGAAGCTTGAGAAAGTAGAAGTTATAATTTGACCAAACAAAACAAAATCTGATGAGTATATGAAAAGCAAGCTTCTCTTTAGCTGTATAGATAGTGGTAGTTGTTTTCAACTGCCGTATATCACAAAATCAGCTTTCCTTTTTCTCTATAAATATCATCTTCGTTTTCAAGTGCCCCATATCACAAAATGGACACACAAAACCCAACACACCAAATAGAAAAGAAACCAAAGAGAGGAAGATGAATACAGAATGGTAAATTGGAGTCCAGATTTCTGAACCGGTGCTTCATTCCCAATACAACCAACCGCGTCTCCAGCATTAACAAAACAGGAGCTCCTCATCAAACATTAACAGGGAACAGCTGTTCCGGCCACTTTGGATATGCACGCTTGTATAAGCTCATGCAAACAGTATCGTGTTGTTGAAGGCCCCCGTTAAATATGCATTTCATTGCACCTGATAAAAGAATGGAACAAAAAGCAATACTCAGCTATCTCCTCAAAAACAAGAGCTGGAACCCAAGTATATTCGATAAAGATGGGCATTCAGCAGGATATGTATATTTCATAGGATTAACGTACCATGGGTACCAACAGGTTCCTTAACTCGACCGCGACGACCGCACTTCGTCCACACTTCAACAGGCTGAAACCACATCCAAAGCAAGAATATAATTTATGTAAAAAGTAATTTTTCCACTGACTATTCAACTACAGAAACAAAATATTTCAAATCACTTGTAACAGATTATCCTACCTTAAACCATCTCACATCCTCTGGATTATGGAACATATATCGTACTGTGGCTTTTAACTTGGATACTCGTTGAGGATAACTGCATCAAAATATAATCCAAATTAACATAGCCAAACTACAAGAATCACTTTGCATTTTATATGTATTGTTTCTTTTAAGTCCTAAAATCTAGAATAAACATAAACCAGTGGAAAATAATCTTCAAAAACTTTTATCACTCGAAAAGAAGAATCCATACCCAGTTAAAATAATCTTCTTTAAAATTATTCTATCGGGGTCAATACTTCTCAAGGAACCAACAGCAGCAACTGCAGGTGTACCAGCTCCTGCTGCACCCTTGAGAGCAATCAAGGGGAGAGGAGGAAAAGAAATGGGAGCATATATTGATGCTATTGAAAAACGTCCGGCATGAAGAAACCTTTCCATCTTGTGCTTGTCTGAATTAATATTGTCAGTCGAAAAGATCGGTCTGAAAATAAACAGAGAGATTTCAGGATTCTGGCAAAAGGTCCAAGACAGTAGTACGCTACAAAGAAACCATTACCTAGCAACAAACTGACGGAAACCAACATGGAATATGAGTTCTTCTTTAGATTTAATTGGAGCATCATACCTATCATGCTTTTTTATACTGCAAAAAAATTCATATTGGGAAAAAATAAATAAATAAGGGTGAATTGTTGCTACTCATAACCAGGAAAGTGTAAAGAGAAATATCTACCTAAAATGAAGAATAGACATCTTAGACTCATGTTGCAGGAGACCACATAAAACAATGGGTGCAGTTCTTGAGGCCGCACACAATTTGGAAGCAACATGAAAAGGAACCTCCTTGATATAAAACCTAGCAAATGAGCCAACTGGTGCACAGTCATCCCTGCCCTCTTGCTCCACTTTTAAAGCTTTTGCAATAACATGCTTTTGTGTTCTTGCAAAATTATCAAAAGCAAAAATTCGGGCACATTCTGGAGGTAGAGATTCCTAACAGTAACCAGTTAAACTATTAATAACTTCATAATATTAACCCAAAACAAAGCTCATCAAAATGGTTTCACAATAAATTACTTTGGGGTCCCACGAGGATGTCCTAAAAGACTTGAGGCCTCTATATTTTGCAAATCGCTTTCTAGCAGGAACATCTAGTGGAGTATCCACTTCATCTGGAAATTCTGAAATTAACATTTAATCAACAGTATATTAGCACCTACATTACAAGAGGTGTTCACACATGGCTGTGAAGATTTGAGAAGAGTGTTCAGAGAAAAATGCATGAATTGGTGTAGTGGGGTAGTAGCTACCCAATCTCATCATCAAATTCAAAACTTAACTGCAGACTAACTATCATATGCATGCCCTCTCCTCACTTATTAATACTTTGAAAACTAGAATTAGTGAACTCAATTATGAGGAGAAAAGGGCTTATAAGGGTCAAATTTTAGTAGTCTGTTATAATAAGATGTTCCAATTATAAGTGACATCCCCGCCATGGCCCAATATAGATTATTCTAAATTTACACAATGTGACAACTAATCATAAGAAATGCTCTGAACAAGAACTCTAGTAATAATCCAGAAACCATAAATACCCTCATCTTCGGCATGTGCCTCTTTTATTTTTTTAATCTCATCCTCTATCTGTTCCCTTGTCATATTGTCCCCTTCCTGCATGTATAAAAGAAAAAATCATTCACATACAGAATATTTAAGAAAAAAAGAAACAACATGAATGCCACAAGAAGCAAGGATATGCAAAAACATATAGCTAGCACTTCCTCATAATTCATTAAGTAAAATTGCATTAGGACATAAGAATCAAAGAGACACACCATCATCACTGAATCATTTTCAGTTTCTTCATCAGAGACCCTTAAGTGCAAGGAAGCATGATCTTCCTCAAAATCTAGATTATTGGTCTCTTCTTGACTAGGAAAGCCACTTTCTCCTTCATCCAATAACATGCCATCATCATCCTCATCATCATCTCCATCATTCTCCACGTCAGAATCCTCTCCATCTGTATCATCTACGATCCAAGCAGCCTGATGGCAATCAGTAGTCACAAATAGATTGTTATGCGTAAACATGATAAATAAGAAACAGAAAGGTGGACAGAAAATGTTAAGAGTCCCAGAAACTGGCAAGACAATTCAGACCTGATACTCAGAAGTGCCTCGTGGAAGAGCTCTCTTTCTCAACCTCTTCTGCTTTTGATTTCTTTCAGCCTCAGCCATTTCTGCTTCAGTGGGCCATGTCTGTCATAATAAAACAACAGTATAAATAGCACCCAACATCCCCTAGAAGAACGCATAAGGGTGCATACATACTACATAATTTTACTAATTCAATTAGAAAAACTCAATTACAATGTAGCTAAGCAGACACAAAATTAGTTTGTAGATTGGATTGCGGGCAAGCAGAAATTTAATCATCTTATCAAAGGCACACCTCTAATATGTAACCAAAAGTTTGAAAAATACAATCCTTGGTTGTCCTGATGTCTCGATTCAATTTAATTATACTCATCTATTAAGCATAATCAGTATCAAAATTTCCATAATTCTTTACTATAGGTTTTGATGCATGCATGACGATTACTATTACCCCAAAAAGAACACATTTGAGTGATTTCATTAATAGTTGAAAGAAACAGAAAAATGAGATGAAACAATATTAGGGAAGTCAGTATTGAATAAGAATGAGGAGACCAAAGTAGTAACTCTGTTGATCTACATGCCAAAAAGCAAGTACCAAATCATGACAGAGTAATAATAGGAAACCACGAGCAAGATATTTAAAGCTTTAATATCCAAGCTACCTGTTCTCCAACAAGTGGATCTGGAACATTCTCAACAAGCAAAGGCTCCTGGTTTGATGGATCAGGGGCTAGGGAACGAATGATCTGGACCCAAAGAAGCAAAAATAAAAAGTTCATTACCCACTTCGTTGCTACCCAGTACACAAGATAAAGGCTTTTCTTGCTTCTGAAATAGTGTTCAAGTTTCATTAAAATAAACGTACCTCAGCATCTTGAATGTCATCTGAATCCATAGCATTATGATCTTTCCTAGCATTTAAAGGGAAAGGATCCTTCATAATTTCAATTCTACTCAATTGAAAATCCCCCGCACCAGATACATGAACCTAATGTATAAGACGGTAAGAAGCCACCACCAGATATACATGTGAAGCAAAAGCTTAGAGAGATATAATTACCAGCTGGTTCACTGAAAGGCTGTGAGCACGTGTATAACCAGTGAGGAGAAGAGTACACTTCTCTGGACTGGGGTCATCTGGTACAATATCAACCTAAAACATAGAAGTTCGTAAAATTTTACCTTCAAAGGTTTTGGCACAAACAAGTAACATGAAAAAAAATTAATGGATTATAAAAGGATTAGACAACCGCCAATCCAAAAATGATTGTGTCCAACCTATCACTCAGATTTTTTATAGGTGAACATTTCTAAGACTTACATTGCCAAAATACCTTCATCAAAGTTTCCTCACAATCTCTGCTACTCCTAACGATGTAAAATTCATAAAAAAAATTGCAATAATTTAGAAGTACCTTTTGAGCAATGAGATAAGGCCGTTGATTTCTCCAATGCGGAGCTGTAAGTCTTTGCTCCTTAAAAAGCCACATGAACTGCAATCAAAATATCAGCAAAGAGTATTAGAAGCAGGAAAAAATGTGAATAAATGGAATGCAATCATTATTCAATTCTGTCTCAATCTGATTAATTCACAGATATATCAGTTAAACACAAAAAAAGATAACTCATTGCAGAGAATATCACCTTGTGCAAGTCGTCCTTCGTATCTGCAGGAAAAAACTTGCAATCCTCTGGAAATTCAGAAGTAAGGCTGGAAGTAACGATCTTCTTTGCATCATTTCGTCTTTTAAGCTCAGTAGGCAAATCCTGGAGGAAAAACTTCAACCTCAGTACTTGCTTTCTTAGAGAGTTCACAAGTATAAAAACCATATAAAGTCATGAACTGAGAACATACATGAATGAAAACGACAGTGCTTGGTAAACCGAGAGACCTGAACACCGAAAGGCATTGACTTCCAAATGAATCAATATAGTCACATGTGCTCTCTTCAGTAGCTGATGCCACAAAAGCAATCAAATCAGCAACCTACAATTTAACAGGCAGTTGACCATTAAAGTGAACTCAGTAGCGATGCCACAAAAGCAATCAAATCAGCAACCTACAATTTAACAGGCAGTTGACCATTAAAGTGAACAAAAAAAAAGAGGGTTACTAAATGAGGTTGACACAATATATCACCAAGATGTAGACAATTTTTTACCTTGGCCATTTCCATACACGATAATAGGTCCCCATGAGGAGCTTGCAGTACCTAGACAGAACAACTTGACCCTTAAGAAGGTTGCAAGTTCTTGCACTTAGGGCATATTTTTCAATAATATTACAATCAACCTCAAAGAATGATAAAATGATATCCACCACAAAATTGACAAATAAAAAGAAAGCTGCGCTTAAAATTATTAACTAGCAGCTTTCTTTTTTTTTTTTTTGGTGAAAGCTAGCAGCTTTCTTTAACTAATAACATGAAACAAAAACAGGGGCAGTGACGCCTACTGTTGCTCGCAGTTTGTACTCTGAAGAAACTACTGTTGATGACAAAGCTCCGCTAACATCTGCTGATAGCAATCTCAAAATGTCTTCAGCAAGTGAACTTACACTCACAGATGCGGAAAGTGGGAAAAGAAGCTGTGATAAATAATAATAATAAGACTTTAGGGGGTGAAAATAGGGACTCCAAGCAACAATATGGGAAGAATCAATTTATACAAAAAGCTTACAATGACACGGGGAGGGCTGGCTGATCCACTTGAAGCCCTTTTTTCTTTCAAAAGAGCTTCCTTCTTCTGCTCTCTTAGCTACAAAATCGAATAGCAATGTCCAGTGTGAGATAATAAGCATGAGAGATATTCGAATTTATTCTCACTCACCATCTTGCTTCGCTGAAGCCGAGCAGCTCGGGCTCCCTGCGTTACATTACGGTTCGACTTTGCAATCCGGTTCTTATCTAAACACCAAAAGACAAAAAATCATTCAAAAAAACAGATAAAATTCTTAGTAGGGAAAACAAAATCACATATATATATATTAAAGTTGAACAGAGAAGGCAACCTTTTTGAGAGATTTTATGAATGTTCCTAGATGATTTAGAAGAGAAACGGGTTTTGTGAGCCTTATTGACTTGAGCTCGAGATCCTCCCATGGTGATCAAAACAGTAGGATAAAGAGACTCCTCCAAAGCAGAGAAAATAGTTCAAAACCTCTCCAAGTTATTTAGGGTTGGCGGCAGGATAAGCTAGAGAATTATTTTATTTATGGAAAATTAATTAGATAACTAATCCATTTATTTAACTTAAATATTTATTTAGAAAAAATAAAATAAAATTTGTAATTTAAGGTGACATAGTTTGTTAGAATAACAAACTCTTAAAAATTAATAAAATGCACAAATTGTTAATTAATTCTAAAAAAATTCATTTTAAACACTTAAAATAAAATATTTACAATTTAAGCATTTATATTACATAATTCAATTATTTGATTACTTTCGTTAAAATTACAAATGATAGGTTGACATGATAGTTTAAAAAATTGTTATAAATAACAAACTATACCCTCAACTTTTACATATTATATCAATTTAATCATAATTTTAAAAGATTAATCTTCAAAATTTACAAATAATCTCGAAATTTAACCCTCTTCCCCATAAACTATACATAAACTTGTGTTGGGCACTTAATCCATGAGAAAGGAAAGACCAACTTTGGGGACAAGAAAGTGCGCACGCGGTTAGTTATTGAGTTAATGAGGATTATTAAAACATTAATGACCTTAAAAGAATGATGTAGGAAGGGCTCAATTTGAGCGCTTATGGGTGAAACTCCATCGTGTTTTAACCAAAAGATTGTTACTTAGTTGGGAAAGGATGTCAGGGATTTTTATTTTATTTAATATTATATAAATTTTAGATTTATTATTATAATTAAAAATATTTATTTTTATATATTTTAAATTTTTATATTATTTATTGTCAACAATATTTTTTATTTTTATATATTTTTAAATTTATTATTTTATTTTTGAAAATATTTTTATATTTTAATATATTTCTTTGAATTTTTTAAAATTAGGACCAATTTAAGACTATTTGTAAATTTTGAGGCTTAATTTTTTAAAATTATAACTTGATTAATTCAAAAAAATTTCATTCGATTCGATCGAACGCAAATGTAAGTTCTTAAATTGCAAACTTTTTTATTTAGGTGTCTAGAATAAAAAAATTTTATAGTTAATTAACTATTTCTATCTATCCTAAATCATATTTGTTGAGTTGAAACCTAAATCAATTTTATTTAACTACGGTGGATTCTTAATTGAAAAAAATGAAACAACAAAAAACATTATCGGGAAGCCTTCATTTTTACGACACTAGATCTAGAACAAACTTATTCTCAGACAACGAAACCTAAACCAGCTTAACCTATAAAGAACACTAATTAAACAAAAGAAAAACTAACTTTTCTAGACAAAAAAAAAAGTTCAAAGGTTTTTAAAGTAAATGACGTGAAAGAAACAAGATATAAGAAAAAAGAGAGAATTTGGTTTTCTTTAGTTACATGGTTTAAACGATAAAAAAGAATGAAATTTTTTTTATTCTTTTTTCAGTTACATGGTTTAAATGATAGAAATGAAAGAAATTTTCTTTTAAAAAAAAAAAAGAAACAACTTCACGGAACTAGCTACAAGAAGACTAACGGGAGCCCATATTAATCATTGCTCGATGAGCATCTTCTTCAAAGAAAGATTGAGTATGATCAGGTGGGTCTTCAAAAGTCAATAACCTGTTAAGCTCACTAGAAATAATTTTGGCCATGCAACCTGTCAGTCTATTATGTTCTTGTGGGACATGTCGAAACTTAAATTGCTAGACTTAATTGCATAAATCATGTATTAAACGAAGTTCAGAAAGGTCATTATCGACCGCATAATCGTTTCCAATTATATCAAGCAGCAATGCATTGTTGCTTTCGATCATAACCTCGTGAAATCCTTTCTTTCAAGCTAGAGTGAGTGCTTCATATATAGCTCATGTTTCAATCTGAAAAATATCAGATACACCAACCTTCATAGCAAACCCAAACAGCTAGCCTCCTGTTGAATCTCGAAGAACACCATTAATAGCAGCATTAGAGTACTGTAACGATAATGCGTTATCCGTATTAAGCGTCACCCATCCTTCTTTCGGTGGATACCAATTATCACAAGTGATTGTGCTGCAATAAGTCAATCCATACATTTATAATTAATGATACTTCTTGTTCAGATCATGCATTTCGAAATCAAATTGCTACTATCACTACTTGCCTGTTGGAAAATGAATTCATTACGATCCTTCCAAAATAGTCAATACAAGATTGAAAAGAAAGTTGGTCATTTGCCATCAACTTCCGTGACGCCTCCCTCATTCATGATGTTCCATTTCAACCAAGTTTCCAACAGATAATTAAAGAAAGAAGCCCAAACATTTCTAGGTACAATAGTCTTCCAAACCGTGAAAGCAATTGGCAATCCTGCACAGAGTGAATTGTTGTTTCCACAGGTTCACCACACTATACACAA
This sequence comes from Kokia cookei, assembly GCA_039519145.1. Taxonomy (NCBI): domain Eukaryota; kingdom Viridiplantae; phylum Streptophyta; class Magnoliopsida; order Malvales; family Malvaceae; genus Kokia; species Kokia cookei. Next base: position 9,122,230 of record CM076899.1, on the reverse strand, counting down.
TGAGTATCATCATCCATTCCACGTCTCACTCTCTCCCCATTAGCAAGCAGTCGAGTATGTCGAAGTAGCCATAAGAAGACCCTTACTCGTTGAGGAGTACTATCTTTCCAAATCATCAAGTTATCAATTTATGGCAATAGATCTCTTCTTTCAACAAGTTGTTTGTAAGTTTCAAAAGAAGAGAAACGGCCAACAGATGATCGTTTCCATACAAATCGATCAGGACCTGCGGCTTGTGTAGGCGGCAAAATTGTTGCAATACAAGCTAGGATGTGTCGAGGAAGAAACAATTCAAGTCAATGCCAATTCCAAGTTCCACCAACTGTGACCAAGTCACAAACTCGGAGAGTTTCATAGATGTATACTCTGCCTATATGATGCATTTGAAGAGGGTCGATATCTTTTACCCAATGATCATTCCAAAAATTTGCTAGTCGTCCGTCGCCAATAAACCATATGAAACCATCAATAACTTCATGTCAAACACTCGTGAGGGATCACCAAATCTATGAGCAGTTAGTACGTTTTATGATTGTTGGAATAACCCCCATACACATTGTATTTGTTCCTCAGAATTCGAACCCAAAGAGCATTTATATTAGCAATAATATTGTAACCCAATTTTAGAAGTAAAATCTTATTCTGATCATTTAGACTTCGAAAACCCAATCCTCTTTTCTCAATGGGCAAGTAACAATCCCTCATTAACTAAAATAGAATTTCTTTCTGACACACTCATTCCCATATAAATTTATGTGCAAAATTTTCAATTTCTTTGCACACTGAAATTGGAATATGAACAATATCCATTAAATAATTTGGTATAACAAGAAACATGGATTTGGCAAAAGTAATTCTTCCTACCATCAACAGTCTTTGAGCATTCCATCCATTAAGCTTGGCACGGGCTTTCTCAATCACAAACTGGAATGCAAGAGTAGAAACCCGTCTATGAAACATTGACATCCCTAGATATTTTCTCAAATCATCCACTCTTGAGAAGCCGAGTCTATCACTCACATTTACAACCACAGCTTCAAGAGTATTGGATGAAAAGAAAATTTGAATTTTTTTTTTGTCTATTTATTTTATGTCCAGAATAAGAGCAAAAAGTACTCAAAATAGCATTAATATGCCCAACACCTTGACTATCAACTTTTGAAAATAAAATCATATGATCTATTAAATTATTTAGGGTTGAATTTTTGAAATTATAATTAAATCAACATAATATGTATCAACTTGAGGAAAAAATAATAATTTAGGTAAATTTTGTGATCAAAATATTTTTATTTAAAACAAAGGAAAAAAATATAATAAAATTACAAAATTTGTTGATTAAGCCCTATTTTTAAATAATATTTTTTTTGCTTGAATTTATGTTTCTTTTAAAAATTATTATTAAAAAAACATTTATCACTCGATGTAAGAAATGTAAAATAATTAAATGTTATTATACTGTAAAAGTTATGAATGGAATTCGATTTATTAATGCCTAAATATTAGAAACTAAAATTTAGAATGTGACAGATTGAAAAGATGAGACTTTAAATAGCAATTGGGGAAGTTAAAGAAAGTAGACGTTATAATTTGACCAAACAAAATAAAATCTGATCAGTACATGAAAAGCATTCTTCTCTTAGTTGTATGGATAATGGTATTTGTTTTCAACTGCCCTAAATAACAAAATGCAGCTTCTGTTGCCAAAAAAAAAATGCAGCTTTTCTTTTTCTGTAAAAATATCATATTTGTTCTCAAATGCCCCATATCACAAAATGGACAAAGAAAACTCAAATAGAGAAGAAACCAAAGAGAGGAAGAAGAATATAGCATGGTAAATTGGAGTCCAGATTTCTGAACCGGTGCTTCATTCCCAATACAAGCAAGCACATCTCCTGCATTTATGAAACAGGAGCTCCTGATCAAACATTAACAGGGAACCGGTGTTCCGGCCACTTTGGATATGCACGCTTGTATAAGCTCATGCAAACAGTATCGTGTTGTTGAAGGCCCCCGTTAAATATGCATTTCATTGCACCTGATAAAAGAATGGAACAAAAAGCAATACTCAGCTATCTCCTCAAAAACAAGAGCTGGAACCCAAGTATATTCGATAAAGATGGGCATTCAGCAAGATATGTATATTTCATATGATTAACGTACCATGGGTACCAACAGGTTCCTTAACTCGACCACGACGACCGCACTTTGTCCACACTTCAACAGGCTGAAACCGCATCCAAATCAAGAATATAATTTATGTAAAAAAGTTAACTTTTCCACTGGCTATTCAACTATAGAAACAAAATATTTTAAATCACTTGTAACAGATTATCCTACCTTAAACCATCTCACATCCTCTGGATTATGGAACATATATCGTACTGTGGCTTTTAACTTGGATACTCGTTGAGGATAACTGCATCAAGATATAATCCAAATTAACATAGCCAAACTACAAAAATCATTTTTGCATAGGTTTTGTTTCTTATAAGTCTGAAAATCTAGAACAAACATAAACCAGAGAAAATAATCATCAAAAGAATCCATACCCAGTTAAAATAATCTTCTTTAAAATTATTCTATCGGGGTCAATACTTCTCAAGGAACCAACAGCAGCAACTGCAGGTGTGCCAGCTCCTGCTGCACCCTTGAGAGCAATCAAGGGGAGAGGAGGAAAAGAAATGGGAGCATATATTGATGCTATTGAAAAACGTCCGGCATGAAGAAACCTTTCCATCTTGTGCTTGTCTGAATTAATATTGTCAGTCGAAAAGATCGGTCTGAAAATAAACAGAGAGATTTCAGGATTCTGGCAAAAGGTCCAAGACAGTAGTAAGCTACAAAGAAACCATTACCTAGCAACAAACTGACGGAAACCAACATGGAATATGAGTTCTTCTTTAGATTTAATTGGAGCATCATAACTATCATGCTTTTTTATACTGCAAAAAAATTTCATATTGGGAAAAAATAAATAAATAAGGGTGAATTGTTGCTACTCATAACCAGGAAAGTGTAAAGAGAAATATATACCTAAAATGAAGAACAGACATCTTAGACTCATGTTGCAGGAGACCACATAAAACAATGGGTGCAGTTCTTGAGGCCGCACACAATTTGGAAGCAACATGAAAAGGAACCTCCTTGATATAAAACCTAGCAAATGATCCAACTGTTGCACAGTCATCCCTGCCCTCTTGCTCCACTTTTAAAGCTTTTGCAATAACATGCTTTTGTGTTCTTGCAAAATTATCAAAAGCAAAAATTCGGGCATATTCTGGAGGTAGAGATTCCTAACAGTAACCAGTTAAACTATTAATAACTTCAGAATATTAACCCAAAACAAAGCTCATCAAAATGGTTTCACAATAAATTACTTTGGGGTCCCACGAGGATGTCCTAAAAGACTTGAGGCCTCTATATTTTGCAAATCGCTTTCTAGCAGGAACATCTAGTGGAGTATCCACTTCATCTGGAAATTCTGAAATTAACATTTAATCAACAGTATATTAGCACCTACATTACAAGAGGTGTTCACACATGGCTGTGAAGATTTGAGAAGAGTGTTCAGAGAAAAATGCATGAATTGGTGTAGTGGGGTAGTAGCTACCCAATCTCATCATCAAATTCAAAACTTAACTGCAGACTAACCATCATATGCATGCCCTCTCCTCACTTATTAATACTTTGAAAACTAGAATTAGTGACCTCAATTATGAGGAGAAAAGGGCTTATAAGGGTCAAATTTTAGTAGTCTGCTATAATAAGATGTTCCAATTATAAGTGACATCCCCCCCCATGGCCCAATATAGATTACGCTAAATTTACACAATGTGACAACTAATCATAAGAAATGCTCTGGACAAGAACTCTAGTACTAATCCAGAAACCATAAATACCCTCATCTTCGGCATGTGCCTCTTTTATTTTTTTAATCTCATCCTCTATCTGTTCCCTTGTCATATTGTCCCCTTCCTGCATGTATAAAAGAAAATTATTCACATACAGAATATTTAAGAGAAAAAGAAAGAACATGAATGCCGCAAGAAGCAAGGATATGCAAAGTCATATAGTTGGCACTTCCTCATAATTAATTAAGTAAAAATTGCATTAGGACATAAGCATCAAAGAGACACACCACCATCACTGAATCATTTTCAGTTTCTTCATCAGAGCCCCTTAAGTGTAAGGAAGCTTGATCTTCCTCAAAATCTGGATTATTGGTGTCTTCTTGACTAGAAAAGACACTTTCTCCTTCATCCAATAACATGCCATCATCATCCTCACCATCATCTCCATCATTCTCCACGCCAGAATCCTCTCCATCTGTATCATCTACGATCCAGGCAGCCTGAATAGCAGCCAAGGGTCACAAATAGACTGTTATGCATAAACATGATAAATAAGAAACAGAAAGGTGGACAGCAAATTTTAAGAGTCACAGAAACTGACAAGACAATTCAGACCTGATACTCAGAAGTGCCACAAGGGAGAGCTCTCTTTCTCAACCTCTTCTGCTTTTGATTTCTTTCAGCCTCAGCCATTTCTGCTTCAGTGGGCCAAGTCTGTCAAAATAAAACAACAGTATAAATAGCACCCAACATCCCCTAGAAGAACGCATAAGGGTGTGTACATACCACTATTAAGTAATTTTACTAATTCAATTAGAAAAACTCAATTACAATGTAGCTAAGCAGACACAAAATTAGTTTGTAGATTGGATTGCGGGCAAGCAGAAATTTAATCATCTTATCGAAGGCACACCTCTAATATGTAACCAAAAGTTTGAAAAATACAATCCTTGGTTGTCCTAATGTCTCAATTCAATTTAATTATACTCATCTTTTAAGCATACTCAGTATCAAAATTCCCTTAATTCTTTACTACTGGTTTTGATGTGTGCATGATGATTACTATTACTCCAAAAAAATAAACATATTTGAGCAATTTGATTAGTAGTTGAAAGAAACAGAAAAATGAAATGAAACAATATTAGGGAAGTCAGTATTGAACAAGAATGGGGAGACCAAAGTAGTAACTCTGTTGATCTACATGCCAAAAAGCAAGTACCAAGTCATGACAGAGTAATCATAGGAAATCGCAAGCAAGATATTTAAAGCTTTAATATCCAAGTTACCTGTTCTCCAGCAAGTGGATCTGGAACATTCTCAACAAGCAAAGGCTCCTGGCTTGATGGATCAGGAGCTAGGGAACGAATGATCTGGACTCAAAGAAGCAAAAATGAAAAGTTCATTACCCACTTCATTGCTACCCAGTACACAAAATAAAGGCTTTTCTTGCTTTTGAAATAGTGTTCAAGTTTCATTAAAATGAACGTACCTCAGCATCTTGAATGTCATCAGAATCCATAGCATTATGATCTTTCCTAGCATTTAAAGGGATAGGATCCTTCATAATTTCAATTCTACTCAATTGAAAATCCCCCACACCAGACACATGAACCTAATGTATAAGACCATAAGAAGCCACCACCAGATATACATGTGAAGCAAAAGCTTAGAGAGATAATTACCAGCTGGTTCACTGAGAGGTTGTGCGCACGTGTATAACCAGTGAGGAGAAGAGTACACTTCTCTGGACTACAGCCATCTGGTACCATATCAACCTAAAACATAGCAGTTCGCAAAATTTTACCTTCAAAGGTTTTGGCACAAACAAGTAACATGAAAAAAAATTAATGGATTGTAAAAGGATTGGACAACCGCCAATCTAAAAATGATTGTGTCCAACCTATCACTCAGAGTTTTTATAGGTGAACATCTCCAAGACTTACATTGCCAAAATACCTTCATTAAAGTTTCCTCACAATCTATGCTACTCCTAACGATGTAAAATTTCAAAAATAAAATTGCAATAACTTAAAAGTACCTTTTGAGCAATGAGATAAGGCCGTTGATTTCTCCAATGCGGAGTTGTGAGTCTTTGCTCCTTAAAAAGCCACATAAACTGCAACCAAAATATCAGTAAAGAGTATTAGAAGCAGGAAAAAATGTGAATAAATGAAACATAATCATTATTCCATTCCATCTCCATCTGATTAATTCACATATATATCAGTTAAACCCAAAAAAAGATAACTCATTGCAGAGAATATCACCTTGTGCAACTCATCCTTCGTATCTGCAGGATAAAACTTGCAATCCTCTGGAAATTCAGAAGTAAGGCTGGAAGTAACGATCTTCTTTACATCATTTCGTCTTTTAAGCTCAGTAGGCAGATCCTGGAGGAAAAAACTTCAACCTCGTTACTTGCTTTCTTAGAGAGGTCACAAGTATAAAAACCATATAAAGTCATGAACTGAGAACATACACGAATGAAAACGACAGTGCTTGGCAAACCGAGAGACCTGAACACCGAAAGGCATTGTCTTCCAAATGAATCAATATAGTCACATGTGCTTTCTTCGGTAGCTGATGCCACAAAAGCAATCAAATCAGCAACCTACAATTCAACAGGCAGTTGACCATTAAAGTGAAAAAAAAAGTGGGTTACTAAATGAGGTTGACACAATATATCACCAAGATGTAGACAATTTTTTACCTTGGCCATTTCCATACACGATAATATGTCCCCATGAGGAGCTTGCAGTACCTAGACAGAACTTGAAGATTAAGAGGTTGCAAGATCTTGCACTTAGGATCAAGGATAAAGGGCATATTTTTCAATAATATTACACTGAACATCAAAGAATGATAAAATGATATCCACCACAAAATTGACAAATAAAAAAGAAAGCTGAGCTTGAAATTATTAACTAGCAGCTTTCTTTAACTAATAACATGAAATAAAAACAGGGGCAGTGACGCCTACTGTTGCTCGCAGTTTGTACTCTGAAGAAACTACTGTTGATGACAAAGCCCCGCTAACATCTGCTGATAGCAATCTTAAAATGTCTTCAGCAAGTGAACTTACATTCACAGATGCGGAAAGAGGGAAAAGAAGCTGTGATAAAATAATAATAATAAGACTTTAGGGGGGGGGAATAGGGACTCGAAGCAACAGTATGGGAAGAATTAATTTATACAAAAAGCTTACAATGACACAGGGAGGGCTGGCTGATCTACTTGAAGCCCTTTTTTCTTTCAAAAGAGCTTCCTTCTTCTGCTCTCTTAGCTACAAAATTGAATAGCAATGTCCAGTGTGAGATGATAAGCATGAGAGATATTCAAATTTATTCTCACTCACCATCTTGCTTCGCTGAAGCCGAGCAGCTCGGGATCCCTGCGTTACATTACGGTTCGATTTTGCAATCCGGTTCTTGTCTAAATCACCAAAAGACAAAGAATCATTCCAAAGACGCATAAAATTCTTAGTAGGGAAAACAAAATCATAATTAAATATATATAATATATATAAAAATTTGAACCATTTAAGAGATGAGAGAAGGGCAACCTTTGTGAGAGATTTTATGAATGTTCCTAGAAGATTTAGAGGAGAAACGGGTTTTGTGAGGCTTATTGACTTGAGCTCGAGATCCTCCCATGGTGATCGTGACAGTGGGATAAACAGACTCCTGCAGAATAGGGGAAATAGCTCAAAATCTTTCAAAGTTAAGTTTATGGTTGGCAGTGGCGGATGAGCTTAGAGGCGTCTGTGAGTTGGGTCGGGCTGGGGCTGACCAAAATCTTAGGTCCAATAGGTATGACCGGGCCCGGGCCGAAAAATGGACTTAGATTTTTGTTCAAACCTAGTTCAGATTATATTTGCTAAATCCAGGTTCGGTCCATATTATTTTTTTAAAAAATATTATAATACATTAAAAATATTAAAATAAATATTTTTCAAAAAATTGACTAAGCAACAAGGAGAAGGATTAAAGCAATTTTAAGAAAACCATTGTGTGATGAAGGTAAAAAGGATAAATTGATGGCACGGTCTTACAATAAAGCTGAGATTTATACACAGTAAAAAAATTCATAGTTACATAGAATTTGTCAACCGAACCATCACTCTTATATAATTTCCACAGCAATTTGATAGAAGCAGGCAGTATTTTCTCGCATTGCTTGCACAAGAAACTCAACTTGGACTTGTTAGTATGCAATGCAAATAATATGATTTGGTCTGGTTATAACTCAACA